>MNCL01000156.1:0-360639 GCA_001932985.1 Proctacanthus coquilletti
GAAAGACACCCTGAAATCGCTCGGATGGGACATCCTTCCGCATCCGCTAAACTCCCCAGACCTGGCGCCATCTGACTACCACCTCTTCGCATCAATGGGACACGCGCTCGCAGAGCAGCACTTCAGCAATTTTGAAGAAGTTGAAAAATGGCTTGGCGAGTGGTTTGCCGCAAAAGACAAGGACTTTTTCTGGCATGGTTTCCATAAATTACCTGAAAGATGGACTAAATGTGTAGAGGCCGATGGCCAATATTTTGAATAAAAAATAAATGAATTTACCTTCAAAATTACGTGTTTTTTTTAACAAAAAACCGGAAAAAACTTATGCATACACCTGGTATTTAGCAGTAAAGTCGAAATTCAGTCAATTTCTTACTCCGTATTTGCATTCCGGTTATTTATAAACCTTGCTTACCACACTATTGAATACATTTTTCTTATTAACATTTGTGCTCTTAGGTTGTTTTAAGATTATCAATTCAGAACTTAAGTGCACTTTAGACTGTTTGAAAAAAAAAATAAAATTTTAAATATTACCAGCGAATTAAACAAACTATCAAGCATGTATTCTAAATTGTATTATTTATTGAATAAATTAGTATATTTCTACGAATGGACTCTTATCACAGAAATATTTAAAACATACTCACAAGTGGTTACTCAAACTTATTTCGGGTTTCACACGTTTTTCACAAAAGAATCTATAGTACTTCAATTTTTTGGATTTATATCACCACTAGGAGCTTCTGCAGAACTTTGGCATTTGATATCAACTATCGTCAAATTGACGCAACAAGCCGAACAAATAATCCGTGCCCTGGAAGAGTTTCTACTCGATCAATACAAAGTTAATGTTCAGGGAGAGGTTAAAAATCGTCCTTAAATATAACTATATTTTTGAATAATCTAATTTTCGGGTGAAGATGTTCTATTTGCAGTTATTATAAAAAAAGTAAAATTAAACGTTTGTGAATTGCATCCAATTCGAACGAACTTCTGTTTAGCACTGTTATCTCAGTCTCTAAACCACATTATTATATTAATTCAGTTTGAAAAAATGCAAGAGTAAATATTAATTTGCAAAAGTCAATAAATGTCAAAGATGTACCACAAAATTCTTTTGTGTTTGTAGTCAGAAATTACTCTGTTTGAAAAAGAGAAACTGGTTGCTAACATAAACTTCATTACTAATGGAAAACGGACAATTTTTGCAACTGGTCTAGAAGTAATGCAGGGATGAATTAGTTTTAATAATTTAACAATGGACGCAAACTTTTAAGTGAAAAGTGTCGGTTCTACTTTGTTAGTACAAAGACAGGCTGAAAATGAATCCGTAGTTTCACGAAACATAAATGAACTTTTAAGCCGGAGTTCTGGGTTTAATCCTTCCCACCAGGGCTCAAGAAAGACAAAAAGCTACGAATGTTGGATTTGGAAGAAGAAGTTTAAGGAAAGACGATAGGATCTTTTTGTACACCACCCTCTTGTGTGTACTGGTTTCTCTAGTGCCTGCAGAACTACTTATATAACAAATTTAAAATGACGCAATCAGAAACAATTAATTCCTCTGTATTAACACATTCGCGACCGCTGACGTGGATTCACGTCAACTCAAATTCTATTCCTGGTTGCCCCTGACGTAAATTCACGTCTTGAAATTTCTGTTTCTGAATGCTGCAACATTATCATATGCATGTGTTATAATTTCCTATAAAATGGACAAACAAATAAGAATAGGAGAGAGAAAAATAATTAAAAATAATTTAAATTTGTTCCCAAAATACATGCAATATAATTTTAAATAAAGTAAGCATAGTAATAACAAGTTGTCCATTATCTACCTAAAAAGCAAGTATACAAATTATGAAAATCTTTTTATTTTAAACAACACATATTTACAACATTGATGTTTCAAAACAAATTTTATAATTTTTATCTTCGCCTTAACGATACAAGTTTGCGGCAACCAACTTCAAAATTTTATTATTTTCGCCGGTACTCAGAATTAGAACCACAAAAAACTTGCCGGCCGCGAATATGTTAAAACGCTTAATAAAAATACTGTGTTTCATTACCCATACAGACATGCATTTTAGAAATAATACTCTTCTTGAGAAAGTAGTTATTTGAGTAATTCAAAAACTACTTAAATTCCTATGTTCGAATAGAACGGGTCAGAAAACAAGATCGTGATCTACCTCTGGGTTACATTAATATTAATGGAAACACAAATATTTTACCATGCATACTTAGCTGACGTTTTTGAAAGTATGCTAATACAACTTCAGAAACCATTTCAGTACTCTGATTTAAAATAAATAACATATAAAAATATATTATACTCGATTTTTTACTCTAATTATTGTTTTTGTTTGATACTTCAAAAAAATTTAATAGACATAGACGTAGCCTTTGACAACACAGCATAGAAAAGATAAGAACAAACTGATAAATAATAAACGCGGTGTAATTTCGCGTTAATATTTTGCGGAAAAAAAAAACAATTTGAATCGATAATAATAGAAAAATTAATGAATAAATCAGCCAATGGATTTGAAATTTCAACACAACGTTCTGTACATTCATACGAACAGAAGATATAATCTTTAAGAATTCATATTTCAAATAATAAACAATTGAAAAGAAAAAATTATTGATATTCTTAAATGGTCACCTTTCGAACACTTTTACTTCAAAAACATTTATAAAGGCGTTACTTTGCGAAAAAAATACTGTCTTGTATAGATAATGTGTTACAATTAAGAATATATTAATTCACGTCTTTTTACAAACCAGAATAACTCCTCAAGACCTAAACCCTAACCAGTATTTTTACACTTGAAAGGCGAACGTGATTATTTCAAGATATACTCGAAATAAAACAAAATTACAATGTGAACGAAAACAAAGAAAACTTGTACCTACTTACAATTGAAATTAAATTTAACCGCCGGACCCGCTTTAAAGTGTAAGTAATATATTCTATAGCTATAAAGCCCCAGGCCCGCCTAAATGTGTTCTTACATGATTATTGCGCAGAAAAAAATGTTATATCTCTTAAAGAGCAATTTTATGTTTTACAAGTATTTTATTTTATTTCATAAATGTATTAGTTTCTAAAAAAACTCGTCAATATTGCGGCACTTGAGGTAAAATTCCCAACTAAATAGTCGGCGCTTAAAATGTTTATATCTATACTTAGTCTAGTAATTACCTTATTCAATAACGAGGAATATACTTCTAAAAAAACCATGTATCGTAACAGGTCAGTATATTATACTGCTAATAATTTCTTCACTTTCATCAAATAAAATGGGCATTCATAGACATCAGAAAGCAAATAGCGATTGTGTGATTATCTGCAGAGATAATCTTGTCAGCTACCCAAATCGAGCCCTCCTCGACTGTCTCTTATAATTTGGGAATTGATTGTTATACCTCTTTCATGACTGGACATATTTGAAAACGGTTCATTAGCAAAGATTTATTCACCTCGATTTGGAGCAAAAATCCAGTTGCTTGCAGTCATCCAGTTCGTCAATATGATCAGTAGAAAAATTGTAATTTTCACAATCATAGTTCAGTATTATATCGGCAAAATCCTTCTTCTGCCAATGTGCATATTCGATAACACGTATAAAAGAGCATCAATCTCAAAAGTGTCGACCTTAGTTTCCGTCTTATTGAGTGTAGTCATTTTTATTACCGGTAATCTGAATCTATATCATCTTAATAAAATATTTATTGAGACCAACTTTGATTATGTAATGAGGATTGTCTCCTTCGTAAATGTTTTTTCCGCGTATGCAACTGTTATTTTGGCTTTATTTTCCAATTTTACAAAAGGACGTTCTGTGGTCAATTTGGTTAATAATTTTTTAAATGCTTGGAGAGCGATTGAATATAACGAAAAACACTTATTTTATAATAACAAATGTTTAAGTCTGTTAATTTTAAGGCTGACAATTGTTTTAGCTCAGTACATTAACGACTGGATTAATTTCTTCAAAGGCTTGAGTTCAGATTGGATTTTTACTAGTGAATGGCTTATATGGATTTATCTTCATCTGGTTGGAACAACTGTTGTGAACTTGATTTTCATAGCACAATTAATTTTGAGTTCTGGTCTTTCCGTTTTAAATTTGAAATTTAAATATACATCAGAGAAGTGCTTAAAGCTTAATAGAGCAGAGGAAAAAATCAAATATCTCCTGCAACTTGAAAAACTCGCAAAAATGTATTTAAATCTAATACGCTTAAATGAGGATTTAATGGATATATTTGGAGTACATCTAATTTTATCAGTTTCTAGTACATATGTTCAAATTACAATCCAGCTGTATTTCATATATCATACGGTTTTTAATATGGCTGAACCTCTTAACCCACTTGGCGCGTTTCTGCTAACGGCTCTTTTCTTAGAAATGTTTGGCCTACTTTATACGTCTAGTTTGATAAAGATGAATTCCTTGGTTCTAGAATACTATTTGAATTCACAGTTGGTGGTTATAGAAATGAACTGTTTAGTTCATCAAAAGGTGAATAAATAGTTTTTCGAATGCAATTTATGTAAAACCTCATTGTAGATTGAAGCCCTCTATTTGCAACTACTAACAAGAAAGGTTGACTTGGTGGCTTGTGGACTATTCCCAATTGAAATGAAGGAGGGATTTTCTTTGTTCGCATCCAGTTTAGCATACATAATTCTCCTCATCCAATTCAAGAAAGGGCTACAATAGTTAAATAGTAGTGATTTAATCGTTTTTTGGATCTAGTACACAAGTGTAATGTAACAAATATACAAAATGGGAATATATGAATAGTTTTAATGATTTACTAATAAAAACTCCTGTTTTCAGATTTTATAACACATTCAAAAAGCAAAATAATTTATCTTTCCCTTGTGTTAGTAATAATTAAGACTGTACTTTTTATTGAAGGTTTTCATAATACGCAAACCGCAAAAACTTATGTTTTTAAATTCCTGATTATTTTATAAAGACGAAGGTTTACTATGACAGTACACTGACATACGTGATATACTTTGGAAATAAAATTTACTATATTTTTATATTTGTTATTGAATGTTTACAATATTTTGGATATTAAGGAAGAATTGCAGAATTGTTGAAAATAAAACAAAGATATAGTAAAAAATACTATGAAAAATATAACACAAAGTTTATTTGTATACCAATATTTTTACCTTTTATGGACTAGAAAACAGACTGTTTGATGGAGGAACAAATAAATGTGCAATAACATTAGTAATAAATATGACAAAGGTTATTAAAACTGTCCAAGACCGTTTATGGTAATTACATTTCGTGCTGCATTTAAAATATTTCAGACTCCATTAGGCATAATCATTGCACTCTATCATCACACCATTGTATTGAAGCTACTTTTAGAATTGAAGAGTATAAGCAAAAAGTAGACAGTCGTTATTGAGTGAAACCAAAAAGTTTAGACTGTTTTTACATACAATTCTGTGACATAGATTTTTTCTCTTTGAACAAATTTTGTTTTTATTATTACCTCGACATGAACGGTTTTCCCCATTTAGGTGTTCAAAGAATAAAAGCACGTGGTTTTTACTTTCAAAAGATACCAAATTTTCCATTTTGAAAAAAGTTTGCCTTTGTTCTTTGCCTGTACTCTCGAAATTGCTTTATCCAATCCATTCCAAAATCATGGCCCAGAACAAATTGGCTTTTATTTGATAATTTATTCATGTATCGCATTATTCCGGCAAATTTGCAAATCAGAATAGTTTTTCACACTTTCAGTTCTTACTGTGATATTACTTGAATCGAACATGGCTAACCAAATAACCCTTTTCGTAGTTTTAATCAATTATTATCTCGGGAAGTTATTGTGTCTATTCACGTTTACCCTCACTCGTCAGAGAAATTCGTTCATCTCTTCTAGTTCAGTTAAATCGAAATACTTTTGTTTGACGGTTAATATTTTAATGATAATAATGGCTCCGTTTGCTATAAAGATCCTTACAAGTAATAGCCATCTTGTAAAATTTAGATCTTTGGCCAAAGTGGTGGCATCCTACCGTATTTTCCTATTGTATGGAAATATTGTCCTTGCATTTATAATGCAATTTAAATATCACTCGAAACTTACAAACCTAGTTGGTGAATTTCTAAAGATCCTGAAGGAATACGGCTTGTGGCATAATACAGAATTACTGGACAAAAATTCAGCTATAATTCTCATCTGCAGACTTATCACATCAGTATATCAATTCATCATAGCATGTTTAAATTTGGAAGATCAAACCGGTGCGAATATTATTTGTATTATTAATTTAGCACCATTTGCATTTTGGTTTTTACTATTTCTAACTTATTCAGTACTGTTAAACATTTACTCTATTGGAATGCTTATTATCGCCGGTTTCTTTCGCTTGACGAATTTCAGACTGCAAATAATTATGCAAAACATTGTTAATGCCGAGAGAGTTGGTTACAATATGCAAAGTCTTTGCGATTTCAGTGATAAACTGGACGATTTAACAAGTCTATATCGGAAGTTGTTTCATATTTCAAAAGAATTAAATGAAGTTTGTCAGGTGCAACTAATGCTGTGGTTAATTTATGCCTTTACTGAAATTTTAACCCAAAGTTTCTTTTATTATCAACGACTAAGGTACAATCCGGAAGCCGCAAGTATTATTACAGCATTCTTCGTGGCAACATACATTCTACAAATTTATTGCTTGGTATGGATTTCGGAAATTCTTCAGGGTGATGAAATTAAGGCTTCGAAAATTCTGTCTATGCATTCACTAATAATTAACACGGATGAACGTTTGGAGAGATCGGTGAACTTTTATTAACATTTGTATACGTAATTACTGCTTATATTATATTTTGTATTATTGTAGATGGAATTTCTTCACTTTGAATTTAAACAGGACGATATCGTTGTCACTATTTGTGGACTGCATCCTTTGGACAAGGAATTTTTTTTCTCGATATGTATGGCGGCTACAATGTATCTTTTGCTTCTCATACAATTTGATAGAATGTTGAAAAACTAAAACTCTCTTGTATTAAAAGCAATAAAATTACACTCCTTTATTTTTATAAACATGTTTATAACACTGCGACACGCACGCACGCACAACATACTCCGCTACATTTGAAAGAATTGAAAAATTATATTAAGAGAATCTCTGAATGTCTGATATAATAGCGCGTGTACAATATGTCACGTACATATCATAAAAAAGTAATAACTTTAACACGCTTACGCTAAATGTCCACGCGTCATAACTGACATGGCCAACCGTACAACCCCTTTTTGAAACAACCCTTCCATGGACAACTTTTGCTAAGGGATAGTTTAAGTTCCATTGTCCATATACACAGCAAAATGATGTTAAGAAATTTTGTTTTGATATTATTAGCAACATTTTACGCGGGGAAGTTTTTTTGTCTATTTACATTTAAAGTAGTTCGACGTCGAAATATGTACAAAGCATCCACGTCAAAGGTTTCTTCGTTATTTTGCATTTTTGTAACTATTATTGCTCTCATATCCGGACCATTTGTGCTTGGCATAATGTCTGATTTTGTAAACAGAATCCCGGACAAAGCTTTGCTGAAAGTAGTAGCTTTAAATAACATATACGTTCTATATTTTAATACGGTTATAATTTTGATAATGCAATTTCTAAACGGAGAAAAGCAAAGAAAACTCTTTAATGACTTTATAAAATTTTTTAACGAATATGGTGTTTTAGCCAGAAAATGCTTTTTAAATAAAACTATGTCATTTGTGTTAATTTTAAGACTGGTGGCATCTTTATATCAGTTCATTATTTCACAATGTAATTTTTATTATGTACTGAAACGTTTATCTTTCGCGGGCACCGCGCCATTCTTATTCCTAATATTTATTTGTATTATATATTCAATCGTGTTAAATTTGTTTTTGCTTGGAATGATGTTTGTTAGTGGTTTCCTGAATATTGCCAATACACGTTTGGAAAACATTTTTCAATCAATTCTGACTGCAAAAAAAACCGGAATATACATTCAAAAGTGTTTTGATTTCTCTGACGCTTTAGACGATTTGGTCGTTTTTTATAGAAAACTTCTGAACATTTCAAAACAATTGAACTATGTTTTTGAATTTCAAATCTTATTATGGTTAATATATGCAGTTTTCGAGACAGTCACTCAGATTTTTATGTTTTACTATCGGTTAACTCATACTCCTGAATTGGCAAACAGAACGAGTGTGTCATACGTAACTACGTATCTAATTCAGATTTATTGTGTGATATGGACCTCCGAAATTTTACGAACTTTCCATAGTAAGGCGCTGCAGATAATTGGATTTTATACAATAATCCAGACAGACAGCACTTTAGAAAAAGCGGTAAGCAATATCATTATTTAATTGGAGTAGTTGACATGCAGAACGTGATTCATTATTCTTAATTTCAGATAGAAACATTGGCGTTGGAATTTAGCAGTCAGAATATAACTATAAAGATGAGTGGTTTTCACGCACTTGACAAAACTTTGTTCTTCTCAATGCTTACATCGATAGCAATGTGTTTACTTTTGCTTGTTCAATTCGACATAGCTTTGCCATATGTGTTAACATAATTTGTAATATATTTTTAACAATAAAAAAACTTTGCTTGTACATTAATCTAAACGCCGTTCTTTTATCACAAATTTTAAGGTCAGCCCTACTCTCTTACGAGATAAAACATTGACAAATCCCCAGAAAAGCGACGTTTACGAAGATTTCCATCTGTTGAAATGATAAGATTAGCCTTGACGTGTTTATTTAGAAGCCAATTTATTGTACAGTTGCCACGGTACTTAATTTGTTTGTAATTGCGCATGCCAGTCATCTTTATGATCGCTACGCTTTTTAATTATTTAAATGAGAGCGTAATAGGCAATGCTATTTTTCTAGTTTTAGATCATTATTACTGCACTGTTGTTTAAGGCGTCTCAATAATTATTAATTAATATTCTTAAATATTTATTTTAAAAAAATGAAAAAAATGTAGCAGTTGATAATTAAGCTGATGATTTTCCTCTATATAAAAGAGATGAATTGCACTTTATACATTTTTCTTGCACTTTACATATTTATTAGAAAAATCTAAGTACTTGAATTCCTACAAGCAGCAATTTCTGTGCATGCAATTAGCATACAGATTATAAATTTCTTAAAATTTAGTAAGCAATACCAGGAAGAATTCTTTAGTTATGTAGAAATATATAAAGGTTACGTACAACTCTAGCAAATGTTTTGATTACATTTATTAAAATTAGTAAAATGATGAAAATCATTACGCGTCAATCAACGCGTTTTTTACGAAATATGAAAAAGTATAGATAAGGACGAAATATACTCGTACATTACATTTTTGATATCATGAAATATAAAAAGCTTTCAACAACTCAGTTAATTTTTTTAAATATAACTTCATATGGCTACTAAATTAGTTTTCTTTCGTTACTCCTATAACCATTGCAAAAGTATCTGTTTTCTTTTATTATTGACAACATATGAAAATGGTAATATTCAGTGCTAACACCTTCGCAACAATTTCTTCTTAATTTCTTCATTAGCGAGAAAATATTTTTATAGAAAATTATTCATTTGAATAATGGGAAAATTATGTGAGATTTAGTAATAAGCGCATATCTCTTTTCTTATATAAAATATACGTTAGCTTGTCGTAATTCAACTTGATCATTACTTATCCCCCCTTTTTCTTAATCACTTTATTATTTTCCTTATACGACTTTACTCCAGAGGTAATTTGTACAAATTCGTTTATAGGGAGGCATGAAGTTATAGGTATTAAGTCATGTCATTTGGAGGCTATGAACTTTCACTTTTTCTGGCGACAACATCAAAAGTGAAGAGAGCCCGACACCGATGCATCATTTTGCAAAAAATTACAAAGTTTGGGACTCGTAGGTGGTGTAAATATGTAAGTTAATAAGGTAAAGCTTTATTTAGTCATAAACTTGAAAAGTGCATTTCGACAATCTAAGTGCTTACCAAACAGATGGAATTGCGAAATGCATTACTGTAACACAATACTCTTAGAAGATATAATTACAATTCTTAATATACAAATTATATAAAATTGCTTTTAGAATCCGGGATTGATATGGTACATTAGTGTTTCTTCGTAGTTTTTTATGACCAGTTCCCATATTGTATTATAAGGCGGTAGGTTGTATTTTAATAAATGATAAACTGAAACATAAATAATTAAATTTATTTATATAAATAACTCTGTTATGAATTATCAAGCAAAGGAAAAGTAATTTTTTCTAATTTTTTGTTATTTATTAAAACTGCACTATTTTCTTGTTTTGTTTTGTTTATCGAAGTTATGTTTAAAAATTGAAAGGCAAATTATAACAGAGACCGTAGAACATGATAAAACATATTTTAAAAGTATTGGTGATAATTTTCTTATTGCTATGATTTGAGCTAGCTTCGAAATTATACCAGAAATTCGTTGTCTAGGGTGTAACTTGCCCTTAATTTTATTTTGAGTTATACTGGATTTATTCTTCGATGATCAATCTAACCACTTTGAATTTAATTATTGAGCTGATATTAATTGCATTATATGTGTGTGAAATAAAAATCAACCCGGAACTGCAAATCTCAACACTTCAAATCTTTAATTCAACCTTAATTACATAAGACTTCCAGCACAGATATTAGGACATTTTCATAAAAATGCTTTTAATTTACGATTTCAAAACAGACGGTCCCTGTTTATGTGAAAATTCCCTAGGAATGCGGGGAAACGTTTCCGGCCGGCACAAATGGATTTTCCGCGCTCGTTAACTCTCATCAGAACCATTCATCGCGTGCACCGTCTACCACAAGGTAGTCTCCTTGCAGTGGAAAATCGAATCGCCCAGGTCATTGACTGGTCTACTTCCATGCAAAAGGTAACTACTGTCTCCTTAGCAACTCAAGAAGAAGCGGAAATTTAATGCCGACTGTACTTACAATTTCCCTCTGCAACTTAGCAATATTGTAGTTGGCCTGGGCGAGACGGACACTTAGAGTGGCCACATCGCTGGTCAACTGGGCTCGTTCCCCAGAGTTTCTGTCCACCAGTTTCAACAGCTTGTCTTCGAGACTCTGATTGACTTTCTGCACTCGCTTGTGGGACTCGTAGAGCCGATCGTATTTGTCCTGCCATGCAATTATACTGTCCTCGAGTTCAACCTGGCGATCGGACTCCCGCAAACAAGCCGTCTCCATGGCGATAAGTTGGTTTTGCTTTTCGACCAGCGCCTGCTTCAACACTTCGATTTCCGCATGCAGATGCACATCACAATTATTCTAGAACGGGGTACAGCAACAAAGAACCTTGGGTTAGAAAAGAATCGAGAAAGGAAAACTAATTTGCAAACGACGGGACACAGAAATCGAAAGTACTTTAATTCACACGACACTACCGAGCGACGCAATATGAACTGATTAGCCCTGGCTGGAATTGCTTGGCTTTTAGATCGAGACCTGATAAGGATTGAGCGGACGTAGGCATCCGTGTTAATAAGAATTTGCGCCTGTACAGCATCAAATTAAGCGCTCTTCTCGAAACAACTAAATTCCATTACTGATAGCGATAAGACACCGTTCACGTTATCTCCGAAGAAGCTCGGGAAATTCATCTGTTTGCGCCGTTCCTCTCACGAATCTCTTCAGCTCCGTCGATCAACAGTTGCAGCTAGCACCATCAACGAAACAGGCCTCCGTACCGCTGGCTGATTCGTGGCGACTTTGCTTTTCTTCTCACAAGACGCTGGTGTCGTGTCGTGTTCCAAGGTTCAATGACAGATGCCATCTTTTGTGTTTTCTGTTTATCGCAAAATGCAAATTCTTTCGCGCAGCAGCCTCAATCAAACGGGGTAAAATTCACACTTACCTGTTCGCTCGCCACAGACATCTTGCTGAGTAGTTATAGTTTAATGCATACGGCAATTATTTAGCATGGAAATCACAGAAATCCGACGAAAAACACTTATCTTTGTGGCGAACGCTTCAACGAAGCTCTTTATGCATTTTTTGACAATTCAACGTTGCGCCCTGAAGTTGGCCTCGCAAAGAGAATTTGTAGATGGTATTCATCAATTGGAATTGTTTGTTTTATTGTTGTTCATAATAGTTTCCAATTCGATGACTGGAGGCGGGAAAATGTTCTTTTGATTTCGTATAGAGAATTTCTTAAACAAATCAATAATTGCTGATATTTGCTTAAACAACGGATAAGAAAGTTGAAAGAAGTAAAGCTGGAATTATTTGAATCAAAATTATATAAGCTTCATTGAGACATATGATGCCATTTGAAAAATGTTTATATAACGTTAATTTTATTTGTTTCCGTCTTATAAAGATATTTTTCACACTTCCTAAATTATTTTCCCTTTAACTTATGATAAGCGCTTTTTCTTTTTGTTAATTTGCTGTTTACTTTTCCGAATATAGGAATTTTATTAACCCGGAGAAATTCAGTACGGACAGTGGTAAAAAGAAGCGAAAATTTACGATCAAAGTCGTTAAAGATGGATAAGCGAGATTTTCGGATTTATGTCGAATGTGAAACTCAAGCCCGCGCTTTAACAAAGTATTACTCTTCAATGATAAGGTGAACACGTAGGCTTTTCCTCGTAAAATAATAATAATTTGTTCAGTTAGACCCTAGAAATAAATAAACCAATGTTGTTGAACTGTTTTTTCACCTTTCTGTTTATGTTGTTACATATACATTAAGTTCTTCTAAAATTAATTATTTATTAGTGTCTTTTCCTACATAGAGCAGAGCGTGTAAAAAATAAGCTCACATTTAATTCAATAAATTATTTTGTCCGTAGGTGGGTGATGAAATGAGATTTGCTAGTGTTTTTCATGAATGCACGGACCTCGATAGTCAATGTCGATATCTGAAAAAAATAATGAAACTATAAGTGCCGAAAATGAAATAAAAATGTACAAATTTAACTTGTTTTAAGCATTAATTCTTAAGTATAAACATTTTTGCATAAGCTTTATTCTAATAAAAGTGACAAAGTATTAATAATGAAATGTTAATAACATTCTAACTTATTTATTTTAAAAAAATTAGAAAACATATATATTATAAAAATATATCCACTGTAATTAACAAGTTATTTCAATTTTAAGTTTTTGGTTGCGTCGAAGTAAATGAGTATAGTAAATATTTTCGATATACAACAGCACTTTGTATTTGACTTGTGAAGAGTTTGTTAAATAATTTGATCTGCTTCGAAAAATATTCTGGCTCATATCATCATGATTCTCTTTTGTTCAAGGTTAGATAAGATCACGATTTCCAATAGATAATTTCCACCGAAGAAATAGAAAAAAGCGAAAAATCTTAAAGATATCCCAAATTTCTCCTGCTCAATGAAATGGATCGAATGGTGCCAAGTGGCAATGATCCTCATCACTGCGTTTGCTTTTACTTTCATCTTCCGCGTGATATTTCGAATTGCTCTAATTGATCTTGAAAATTAGAAAATGCCCATGAAACCAATTTCACATCCATTTTCTTTTTCGAAACTATAGGTAATAATTAATGGCAAAATATAGTTTTAATCTGTATAGAAATTCGTGTTTAACATATGACTTCCATTTTATTTTTGTTGTCTGGAAAACTTGCGGTAAAAGTTTAAACATTTATTTTACTTGAATAATTTTGTAAGTACACTTTTATTAATAATAATGGAAAACTGTACGATATCATATTTATATTCTATTAAAAATTATTTCTCGTAAAAAAATATTGTAAGCACACCATCCTGAATCTATAAATTATAGTGAGCCAATAACAAAAATTATTCTCAATGAAGTATTTTCTACTATTATTAAATAATTTTGTTTTATAAAAACAATAAGAAGTTTTATCAAACATATTAAAGTATATTTAAATAAAAAACAATTATTGAGAATAGTGAAATATTAAAATTACTATAATTACATCAAAAACGATAGAATGCGATAAAATTAAATCAAGGAGACGAAAGGTATGAGAAACTATTTTTAATTATTCTGCTACAATTTGAATGAATCAATTAATTTTAATACAAAAACAATCAAATGTTTTTGAAGAATCTTTAATTGATCACTTTATATTTGGTTTCTCTATGTTATTATTATTATGAACCACTTAATGCATATTAGTACAAAAGTACTCACCAGAATTAGTACAAGATACAATGCACAGTAGTTGAGCCTCATTGTAGTATGTCACACGATCAGTACCACAAAGGAGATCGATATTCTTTCCTGAGAATTCAGCGCATTTTTTGTCGCAATATTCCGCGACAGTGTAGCCAGGAACTTTAAGAACTTTACCGCGCATATCATCGGTATCGTCGTCTTCTTCCTCATCTTCATCAACTTCTGGAAGTCTTTCAAAATTTTGCGGTCGCTCCTTCACAACTCCTTCAGACAGGAAATTTCCTGGGATCCTGGTGTCGTACTCTTTTTTTCTTCCGAAAGTTGCACTGGCTGGGAATTTTCCCCTGATGTCGATTTCTGGATTTTTAACAGGAATTGGATTGTACTGTGAGTGAATTGCATCCTTTTCAGTAAATTCGATTTTAACAGGACTACCAACAGGTTTGTAGTCCGAAGATCCTCGACTTAACGGAATATAGCGCTGTGTATGTCGCTCCTCAAATTTTGGCTGATTTCCATAATATTTGGTTTGAGTTGAAGGAGAATATCGATAATCAGGATACAACTTAGGCAGGAAGTAGGCACTACTGGCCATGAACTCGATATACCGCTTCGCTTCTTCCGGTAAATTTGGGTTGAGTTTTTCTACGGTAAAGGTTTGAGGTTGCAACTTAAAAGGAATCGCGTCTTCCTTAAAGGACGTTACAGTGATTGGGTGGGAAGTCAAGGTACTAGAGTGATCACTTTCAGAGACTTGAACCCCTCCTAATAGTTTTATATAATCCGCTTGCGGTGCACCCGTTGGAAGGTATCCTTTCGGACTTAGTGGTCGTGCTATCGAATTTTCTCCTAAGTCATTAGAATCAATTTCATTAGAAGCAGTGAAATGTAGCTTCACTGGATATTGTGCAGGTCCTCGAAAATTATACTGGATATTGGAACCTCCGAAATTACTACCTGTTGGAGTGTAAAATTTAAATGGCGCGAATTTCCTCTGGTTATAGTAGAAGGGTTGTTGATTCAATATTGGATTATGATATCGCCTTCGAAAAATCTGTTTCGCTTTAGGACCTTGAATATACGTTCAATAGTTTAAAATCTTAAAAGAAACATTTGGCTGAAATTCGCACCATGATATATCCTGGCCATAATTTTCGGTATAGGCTTTCCCTTGCCAAGTATCTTTGCCGACACTTTTGGTAGGCCTTTATTGGTTTCAATAATTTTTATTTTTAACATAGGCATAGACGACTGTTTCATCCTCCTGGTCCTGGTTCCATTGTGAGAGATCGCATTAACATACACTGCAAGCACTGAAAATGGAAACTTTTATATAACTCACAGAAACACTCCGAACAATTTCACTTTACATGCTACAAGAATTGAAGCAGACATTAAAGTAAAAGAACGCATCGTTCTCAAACAAATTTCTTAAATTATAGCCCCGGCCAAGTATTAGTTATAAGAAGCGCTGGCGCCTGCTCAACTACCCAGGCGACTTGTTCGGTAGTTCAGATAAAACTGCACCACTTCGGACACTCTAGATTCTCTCCTCCACTTTCTTTTCTTTCTGGTGATTAGCATTAACGGTAGAACCGTCAACGATTTTCTTTTAATACACGAATAAATTCCGAGTTGTGATCTTTCAGGTGAATCCACTAAATCCCGAGCTGTATTTATATAAGTGGCTAGGAAAGTTCACCACTCCGAAATTAGCTCTCTTGTCTTGTTTCTTGTATATTGAGTCTTGTATCTTTGCGGTTACCTGTGGCAATGGTCGGAAAATTTAACTGGTCTGTTCGCGTCGTCAATGTCGCGGTCGCCGGCGATTAGAATTGTACCTGAATTACGCACGGGAGTTTGATCAAATGGAGAGGTAATTAAAGCGGACTCTACCTTTTGTCTTCGGGATGAAAAGCTACGGAAATGGGTAACTGGAACTCTGAAGAACAAATGGTGATTAATAGGAAACCTGCTTTCTACACTTTTTATCGTTAGAGGCAAGATGTTGTTAATCAGATCAATGAACAGATATCATCTTCCTGCCACAAATGATTTGTAATAAAAACATCCTTTTTTACCATTGCCTTTCATATCTTCGACAGTACTTTGTGCAATTCATACTTTCTTTTAATTTCAGGTGGTGTTAGGGGGAGTTAAGTACTACAATCATAAAAGTCGCCTAATTTTTGAAATCTAACACAAATTTTATTACATAACACTCGTATATTAATTTACCTATCTAAAATGATCTTAATTAATTTTTTTCCGAATGTTAAGAAGAGTACATACATAACTATAAGATCTAATTCAGAATTCAAAAATGATTAATCTGATTTAATGAGATTGTGATTCTCTAATCTTAGTAATAGTCTAATGGTTTTAACCCTTTGCACAGATATGTCAAGGCTCGCTTGCCATTTTTTAAATTATAGCATGCAATTTTCAATATGTTATGTTTTAAATTAAATTGAAATTACATTGGGTTTCCTAATACAAAAGACTAACAGAAGTATGGTACTCCTTTTTGTAAATCAGGTTTTAAGTTTATTTAAAATATAATAAAAGACATCATACAGAATTATGCCAAAATATTAAAAATATAATATAAAAATATAAAATTATATATAAAAGTTAAACAGTATTAATTTTGTATATGTCTCTACTAAAATAAGAAATCACTAATTTTTTAAAAATATGGTATAAATATCTGTATACTTATTAGCGATCATATTTTGAATCTTCGCTTTATTTAAGAATTTTTATAATTGTAACATTTTCGGTTAATTTTGCATGAATAAATAATCCTTTATTTTCATTTATTTGGTCAACTCTGCACCCGTGCAGTTTTTATTCGGTAAATATCTGTGTGACCTATAGTGTAGGTTAATTTATATGTGAAAGTTCTGCAAAAAAAACTGTTAAACAATTATCAGATGATAAAGTAAATTAAAGAAAAGAAAAAGACCAATAAAGAAAAATTTATAACCTACGTTTCGGGCTAGCCTAAGAGCTATTTAACAGTGAAAGTTCCATTAAACCTATTCATTTTTTACGTAACGCTAATAAATAAACGGACAGATAAATAGATAAAGTTCTGAAAATTCTAATTTTGATTTTTAAAGAATAAAACTGATAGCCTTGACCCACAATTTAAATATTTAATATACAAAAATGGATTATGAATAGAGTTGAATAGATTCAACTGTCACTTTTTCGATTACCGAATAATAAAATATTTATTGTCATTTTATTTGATAGAGGAATATAAAAATGAAATTTGGTTTTATTCTATGAAATACAAGATGAAATTCGTAAATTTCCCTAAAACACCTAAAAAAATTATTGCAGAAAATGTAATTTGTAGATAAATATGTTCATTATAAAAACCTAAACAATATTTAAATGTATACAACTTGAGATCTTCAACTCTAGAATGGTTCGCACAGAATTTTACAGAGACTTGTCTAGCAACATTGGACATGATATATAATCCTAAATGAATCTATGTACTATGTATCTATAGATATAGGTACGATTTTTGCATTGAACTTCTTAAGATGTTTTTTTTATAGAATGAGGATGGTAACAGACAACACTGCGATCTTGCCTCCGAAACAGGTCTACTGAATTCCCTCTGTGCGCCTACTACACTGAAATTTATGAAGCAGACGCTTATGCTTGAAGTAAGGAAGTCAGTATATATAATTATTTGTATTTTATCACTTTCCTACCCGCAATTGAATGCCGTGCCGTAAATACGATAGTTGTATTTTAGTTAATTTATACCACAATTAAATGCATCTCCCCAACACCTGGAAAGTTTTTGGGAACTGTGGGATTAAAATTCGTTAGAAAATCAAGTACCATTAAATTACCGTTGAATTTTCAAGTTATTAATCCGACATATCTGTTAAAATTGAAACTCTTTTCGGTCCATTTGAATAATTAAACTCGATTTACAGTAGAATTTGGGTTAAGTCGATGATGATGCTCTACTGCAACACTTCGTTAAGGCAATCACTAGACCGGGGAAATAAGTACACCACATGAGGTTCCGATGCGGTATCGCACACATGGCACGAGTCGTGTAACAGCAAAAGTATCTAAGATGATTTTTATTTAATTCAGTTTACATTAGTGCTAATTGCGAATAAGTTCATTTAATAAAGATGAGCGAAAGTACGGAAAATTCTATGTTCCTATATTTAGTAGTCTTTTTTCTTTAAAACAGCAGTTCTACAAATCTTATGTGTTAGCTAAAAATGACATTAATATTATACTTTATGAAAAAGCTTATGAAAAAATGAAGAATAAAAATTAAAGTATAGGCAGCTAATTAAAATACAACAGCTTGTTTTGAGACACAAAAGTCGAGAGTCAGCGTTAAGTGGTAAATCATTCACTTAGTTACCTTTGTATACAAAAACTATTTATAATTGTTATTTACTTTTTCGTCATACTAAGAGTATTTAATAACCACACTCATATATTTGATTTAGATTCAAACAGATGTATTAAAACTCTACTAACGACTTCACAGATAAAAGCAGTTTAAAATAATTTTAATTAAACTATTAATTTCAGTGACAATTTGATTTATTAACTTCTTAATGATTACAGAAACATATTTTTAATGTCCCACAGACCGAAGCGATATATTCGCGTTATACAAATTTCCTAGTGTGGAAAGTATACAGAGCATTCCTTTAAGAAAACACATACAAAGGAGAATATGATTGGTTTTTTGCAATTAGAATCTTCAGGTAGATAAAACTTAATGCCTTTCTTACAACTCGAAATTCCGGTTACCAGCAGGGGCAAAAGTAGAAAGACCTTTTCTTATTAAATCTGCTTAAGAATTCAGAATGCCAAGTAGGTATGCAAGAATTTGTGAAAATTAGGCTTTTCTTAAATTTTATCTTATGTACGTTCATGACACGTTAAGCTAAAAGAAGAATTTCACCATGGTATTTAAGGTAATTCTCAAAGAAGAAAGCGGAAGAAACAGTGAAATTTTAATTTGGACGGAATGTTAAATGGGGGAATTATAAAATCACTTAAAATGCCATTACTCTATTTCAATGTCGAGATATTTATTATATGTGCCTGCAGAATGATTTTCTAATTTATTTTTAGATCATCGCAATCCTTTACTTAGCAAAAACTTTAAAAACAATTTTTTTATTAATTATGAAGAAATTTTCCGTTTTCATAGAAATAATTTAAATTATTGATGCAAATGTGTACACTTAGCATAAACAAACATCCTTTTAACTATGCATAAGAAAAAGGTCTATATAAATTCTTTCAAGTTAAGTATTTTGCTATTTATAAGGAAGTAGAGGTGTATTTTTATACACTTTAAATGTTGTGATCATGAAAAATAAAACTTAATTTTATTTAAATTTTTATGATCTAATGAATCTCTATTATTTATGACGAAGCCGTTTGTATTTTGTATAAGATGAATTAATATCGTTACTAATACTTGCGCTATCGTTTTGAAGCGAAAACAAACCAATGAATTCTATTTCTGTTTCTACAAAGTGTTACATAATCATTTTAATTTTTTCAAAACGCAAACTAAATGTTTAATATGTGTGTTGAATTAACATATCTAAATTTGTACTCTAATGAAGAATTTCTAAACGGCGCTAACGTATCAATAAAACACAATTTCCAGTAACCTCTAGTGAATCACTCAAGCATAGATTCAATCTTTTATCACTTTAAACCTTACATACGTAATTGTTGGATCTTCGTCATTTCTGTCGGATACCCCATGCCGAGTTTTTCCCGCTGTTAATGATATTAATTTGATCTGAACGCATTGTATAACACCTGCGTTCCGAGCTCTGGACTGTCCAGAAATTGTATTACTCGTACTAGGGAAATCACATTTGATTTAAATTTTGAATCCAATAAATGACCCAGGCATCTGCAGGGTACTTTTATTGTCGTGGGAATTAAATAGTGGTGGAATCAGACGCTAACTTGTAGAACCACTTAACTGCGATAGCATCCACTGTCCACATATCTACATAGGTGCTGAACTTATAAACCGCGACTGGGTCGATCAGAGATCAGTAACATTCGATCGACTGACCGCAGAAGAGTTATACTGGGAAACGTGGTCTTGCTTAAGCAAATAAAACGAAAAGCGTGTGGTTCATTATTTAAACAAATAAAAATTAAGGAACAATGAAGTGCTTTCTGCAATTAGTAGCCATCGGTAAGTGAGATATCGTGTCTTCCGCGTTTTGTCTGACCGTTGGCTTAGTGAATGCAAATTGATACTAGTGGGCGCAAGGTTGAGACCTTTCCTTGTTGATAATAGATTACACGTGCTCGGAGTGTTAAGTTTGTGAATTTCTGAGAATTCGATTTTCTCTTCATCAATTTACCTATGAGGAACAAAAGCAACCTTTCCTTTTAATTCTTTATAAGTAATTAATTCTTAAAGCTTTTGAAATGTCAAATTCATATAATGAAATTTGACTATGGTTTCTTTCAAAAAAATTGTAAATTATAATTATAAATCTGTCGATTTTGCGACAGTAAAATTGGAAGATTTCATTCAATAATTCAAAACAACTTTATAATAACATAGACACGCGAAATATTGGAACATATTGACGTGAAATTGAAAAAGAAAACGAGGAAATTTAAATAAATGCAAATGATGCAAGGATTAACGTAATAATAAGTCAATTATTCGTAATTTTAACATAAATTAACATATCTTTTTTCATTTGAGTTTTTTATAAAGACATTTGTAAATTATAACGAATGAGAGTCCTCAGCGTTGTACTTTAAAAAACTATTTACGTACGAATATATACATATAAGCTAGTTTTTTTAGCAAAACTTACTGATTATATTTATTAAAGGTTTATTCCTGCAATCAATTGCGGCGACACCCTTAACCCGGGCTCGAAGACAAACATTTCAAAATGGACAACCTGGCGGTCGAGATCCTTCCTTAATTCGAGGTGGTTTCACAGGATTTGGACAATTTCAACCCGGACAAGAATTCCTTGGGTCAGGTCGTGGTGGTATAACAATTCCTGGAAATGGCGGAAGACAAGTATTTAACCCAATTAACCGCCCACCCCCAATTGGAGCACAACCTGGAAATGGATTAACTTCTGATGGTAATGGTGGTTTAGTTGGTGGTGTATTCAACTCAGGATTCGGCCAACGGCAGGATCAAGCTCAGAGGCTTAATGATCTTCTCGTTCGTGATCAAAGGCAAGCTCAAAATGACTTCGCGTTCCCTCAGTCTCGTCCTTCAACAACAACTGCTGCACCAGCTGCTGTTCGTACAACTCCGTCTCAGGAGTATTTAAGATGTCTGGCCTCTTGCCCAAGTACAAATCAGTACAACCCCGTGTGTGGTTCAGACGGCGAAAACTATCACAACGAGTACAGACTGGAATGTGCCAGGAGATGTGGACGACGTAAGTTGCTGAATAATTATTATTAATATCATAATATTATTATAATATTATTATTTTCAGGCGTCGAAATGGTACGAGGAGGAACTTGCCAACCCTTGTAAAAGACCAGTTCAATTACATTTAAGGATATTATTATAACTTAAAGAATTTATTCAGAACTTGTTACCTCCTAGCTAAGTACTCAATTATTTATAAAAAAATAAACGATTTTTAAAAAATTCTATTCCAATTTAAAGTACTTAACGAAAGACTGTCTAATAACTGTTTAAATAAAAAATTATGTTTACTCTATATTTTCGTTTTTATTTATTTAGAAGAAATTTACATAGAAGACCTTATTTATTTAGTTCTTAATAACTTTTAGAATAAAAGCTAAACAGATTCATCGTAAATAATTGGATGAATGTAGTGTCTATTTAAAAGATGTATGATCAATTTTTATTTTGAAAGCGTATAGATCGTTTCAAAAGAATAATAAAATTTTACATTGTGTCAATGTGTTCCATTCCAAAAAGTTTCCAACAACAAAAAGAACCTAAGAAACATGCTAGATTTATGTTGTATAAATAAATTTCCAGTGACCTTAAATGAATTATTTTAATTAAAAAATATATTCATGATTTTATTTGCACGTGAATTGGGTTGCTTCGTTGCCTGAGTTGTTCCCTCTGTTAAATAAAAATAACGTCAATTCTCCACATCACGGGAAGGTTTCTGAAATTTTATATGTAATATAACCGAACAGAAATCAGTTTTATATTCGACTGATTAACCACAAAAGGATGATGACCCTATTTTGGTTGTATTATTTTTAATTTAGAAGAAACAAAATATAAATATTTTGTGATGGCGATATAAAGTGATGAAACGCATTTTGCAATTCAAATTAGTAGCTAGATGACATATTATTCTAAGAATTAAGATTGTTGTCTTCTAGAGCTAATAAGAAAAACGAAACGGCGACGACAATAGAAGCAAGGTTAAGACCTCCTTTCTTCGTTATAGATAAGACTTATTCGGAATTCTACGTAATGTGATTCCAAAAAAAATTGGCCTTTCTGTTCCCTAATAATCGCGCGTTCTTATGAGACACGGAAAGAGAAGACTGCTCTATAATAAGTTCATAATTAGTTCTTCTTAGCATTTCAAAAATGTACCAGCAAACTTGCTTTAAGAGATAATAGAGATAAAGAGTGTAATAAAGGAATATGTATTTTTATAGCAAAAATTACGGACAACAATTAAAGTGTGTAAAAATAAAACTGGATATAAAATAGATCAATGTATTTGCTGTTATTCTGTAGACTTCTTAAAGTTATGAATTATTTTTAGTATCAGTACGAAAATGATGCAGATGATATAATAAATTTACTGCAAGAAAATTTTTGAGTTTTATTTGTAAAAGCAATAAAAGTCCTATTTACAAAAATTGAATAAAAGGTTTAAATTTCAATATAAAAATTCAAAATGTATATCTTTAAAAAAGCGTGTTGAGCTTTTGTTTAAATTGGTATAATTAACTTTTTTTTAAAATTACAACTGATGATATTTTCTATACCACACATAAAATATGTAAAACTTTATATATTTCATAAATTAACGTGTAAAAATAAATTCTTTGAATGGAGAGAAGTCCAATGCAAATTTAGATTTTAATATTTGCCACTTTTAGAATCGCCTAAATAATTATAAATATGTGTTTTAAATGAAACTTAATAAGTGAGAGTAATCCTTAAAACAAGGAAACAAAAGTTTAAGAACTCTACGGAGATATTTTTAAGAAAATATTCTTTTATAACTTATAAATACCCGCATCTTAACAAAATTAAGACATAATCGAATGTTCATGTCTAATTTTCTAAATATTTGCAAAATATAAATGGAAAACCGAATTTAGAAAGCTAAATTTCTTGAAAAATGTGAAGGATTATTTTCTATTTTGGATTCGAATTTAATGGAATAATTTTTCTTGATAGAATAATTTACTTATCGGACCTGTGTAACTTAAAATTTTAAAGAATAACTCAAGTACAGTAAAAATTACCTTAAAAATAAATATTTTATTATGTTAATTATTATTCACTACATCCAAAATGATCTGGTAAGTTGGTTTAGTTACTCATTTCTGACCACCAAATATCATACACCCGTGACGAATGTTGTGACGCTTTTCATATGTCTCCGCATCTCAAGAAAATTTTCTTAGACGAGTCTCACAGTTCAGTTCAAATGAGCTAGCGCGAGTAGATTAATTGCAGAAAGTCGACGAAACAATCGCGGGAAGACGCTGCAATCAGTTGAATTTCAGACGTGATCGAATCTAGTCTACCGGCGGAAGGACGTTGTGGCACGAAATTTTTTCAAAGTCTTGATTTTTTTTTTTCAATATACAAATCAAATCAATTGGGATTCGACCATGAAGCGCGCCTCTCAATTGGCGATTTTTTGTAAGTTATTTCATTTATCATCATTTGATTACATACTGCACATCTTGTTTTCGTCTCAATTTTGCTAAAATTAGTGGATCCAGCTTGATAATTATTCTTCCTCCGCCCCTAATTTTGGGAACTTATCAACTTTAATGAGATATGAGGAAATTTGTTAGACAATATTTATATTTTGTTCGGGCAAGATGATATTAACAAAGTCTTTAATTACGATGTACTGGAATTCTAGAAAATCTTTGATACGCAATCAACGAACTCACTTTTCATGCTTAATTAATTTCCATTAAATTCGGGGACAGAATAGAGAACATTCGCAGTTAACTTGAAGTGGTTTATTGAGCTTTTCATTTGGGAAAAATTGAGATCGATCAACGTTGACAAAATCGACCAGTTGGTCTAAGTCAACGTTTGATGTAAATTTTAAATTGAAGTCATTAATCGCATCAGTTCAGTCCCTATAATTCATTAAAACAATTTTATTTTTATCCGTATGTATGATTTTCCATAATTATTCAGAACATAGCATTGAAAATATAAATATATAAAACAGAAAAATAAATATATTTCAGCAATTTTTCTGTACTTAGTCTTTGTGTATTTCAATTCATTTAAAAACATTCACATAACATCTAAATGTAAATTTAATCTAAACGAAGTTTGCAATTTTGAATGTGTTAGAGAACATTTTATTCAAAGTACGTGGTTATTCATGCTAAAATTATTTTTAGGGTTTTACAATACATTGTCGTTGTCTTAAAGGGAATATAAAAATCTTATCGAAATAGCATACAGCGGTAATTTGGAAAATCAGCATTATTTTTGCAATTATCAACAGTTTCCACTTAAAAGAATGAGGGTATCATACATAAAAATAGAATAAAAAGCATCTATTTAATTCTTTATTTATCTAAATGGAAAAACACATCAGTGATAACAAAAATTATTTAAAAATTTGAGTGGTAAACATTTCTATGCAACACAAGCTAGCGATAATTGCATAATTTAAAACTGTGTTGATTGCAATATCTTCTGAATACCTTATAGGTGTTAGTAATAATTTATATAAAAAAAATTTTAATTATGTTTCACGTCCACAAACATTAAATGCTACTTAAGAGAAATCATATTCATATAATTTTAAGTTTCAAGCAGGAACTCAATACACAATACATTTAAGTATTTTAACCACGCATTAACCGGGCCATCCCGGACTTTTATACTTTTATTTACTATTTTTAGAAATTGGTAAATTTTCCTGTTCTATATGATATTAATTTTGTTTATACTTCTAGTACTTTTAATACCGTTGTTGTTATCGGCGGCGTTTGCCCAGAGCTATGGAGGTAACCAATACGGCAATCCTTACAATGCAGGTCAATATGGAGGCCATCAGTACAATCCTTATGAAAATAATTCACAAACGCAGCCAGGCAATCCAGGACAATATGGCAGCTATAATAGCAACGATAACTATCAAGCCTGGCATCGGCCCAATCAGACGAGACCTGGTGCTTATGATTATCGTCCTTCTGGCACCGTAGGTTTAAGTCAGTGGAATTACACACGACTTGATCCTCCGAACAAACAACCACCTGGTCAATGGAATCAAGGAAGTCCTGTACCTCCACTGGGTTCATGGAGTTACAATCAATCACAACCGGGAGGCTACCAAACAAATCCACCTTACAATGTTTATAACCAATCACGAACAACTTATCCGAGTTATCCCAGCTCTGGCGCTCCTTACCAAAACACGAATTATCCTGGTTCTGGCGCTCCTTACCAAAATATAAATTATCCTGGAAACAGCGGAATTCCACCAAATGGAGGAAATAGAACATTCCCATTAGGAGGCACTGGACCTTATCCGTATGGAGGAAACAGGACTCACAGTGGAACATACTATCCAACCGGAAGTGGATCTCTCCCGGGAACTTACCCAGCAGGAGGGACTGTGAGTTATCCAGCAAGGGGAAGTGGAAGTTACTCGCCTGGATCAAATGCAACATATCCACCATATGCTCCTACACGCGACTTTCCTCATAACAACAGTGGAAGTTACCCAATAATCGGCCCTGGTGGATCTTCTTCTCCCACTTCTTCTGGAACATATCCTTCAGGTAGTCATGGAAATAACTACCAGTCTGGTAGACAAGGTAGCAATTACCCTCCACACGGTTCGGGAGGAAGTTACCCATCTAGTGGTGGCAGTACATCGTATCCTGCTCCTGGCGCTGGTGGTAGCTACCCATCGGGTGGAAGTGGGGGTGGATTGTACCCTTCACTTGACCAACACAATCAGAATCAAGGACAGCGTTTCAGTACACCGGCAGGACAACAATCTCAGGAGTTTATGGATTGTTTGAACAGATGTGATCGCGGGACAGATAACACTCCCATCTGCGGAACTAATGGGAAAACGTATCCTAACTTAAAGGCTCTGCAATGCGACCAGAAATGTGGTGCAGGTAAGACACTAGTAAATTAATAATTTTGTGATAATGTTTACTAAAATAATTTTATTTTGTAGGAGTGACATACAAGCATTATGGGGCATGTACGTAGACGATCCTTTTGCATTCAAGAAGGCGATCCTAGTCTCACGAATTTATTAATATTTTATTTCTTTGAAATTTCACAAATAAACATTTAAATAGGAAGTATGCTTATAAGCTACATTTTCTGTATCTGCTTTTGTATTTGTTATATTTGCTTATAAATAATTTAATGCAACTTGTAATTCTTGAATGTAACTAAAATTTGTTTCACTGTAGTCTTAACACCTAATAAAACAATTTCCGTGTGAAATATTTAATAAGGGTATATTCGGTGATTTTTTGTAATGTGTATTCCTGTTTTAATCAGAAGGATAGGTACTTCTACGGGTGTGTACGAAAAGTTCGTTTGTCTTCAAAAAATGGAATTGTAAAAACCTATAATGTTAAAAGCATATATAGAATTTAGTAAAACGTATACTTTCACAGCACGAAATCTGAAACAGAGTTCGAATCGTATCCTGTTTTATAGAAGTTCTACTAAAATCTGAATGACACACTTTACTATGAAATCTTTTTATAAGAAGTACCTCAAAGCCTACATGCCTACAAAAACTAAAATACTTAATAATTTATCATTGAACTATTCGTCCTTGAGTAATCAAAATACCTTAATGCATATTAAGCCGTTTAGTTTGAAAGTGGCGCAATTTTGCCTTTCTTTTGCCTTTTTTCGGCAAATTGTACTTTACACTATTTTGATTTTCGTTGAATATTTAAAAGTCAATACAATGTAAAGTGGAAATTATTTGAAAAATGGACTCGCCCCGCTTTCAAACTAAACGACTCATTTATTACAAAAATGTTGGCAATATACTTATTCAATTATTATTTACAGAAGATAAAGTATTTAATTCTATCCCTTGTAGTATATTGAAGCCTAACTAGTAAAATAAATTCTCCTTATTTAATTGGAAACAAAATAAATTATTTTTGTAACATTATAATTCTTGTAAAAACCTTGATTTTTAATGGAAGAAATTTAAGTAAAATAAATAAAAAAAAATTTAAGTAAAATAAATAATAATTGTATTTTATTTCCAACGGAAAGTTTTTTTAATTATTCGAGAAATTGCAACACAAAATATGGCTTAAATAAAAAAGCGATGGTGCCGATTTCATTTCCATCGGTTCCAGAATACGGCCTGTATTTCGCACACAAATTTTATTATATTACATATTTTATTATACATATACCTTTTATAACTGTATGACATTTATAACTTCAATAACGAATTGAACTGATTTGAATTAATATTGTTTTTTGAGGATTAAAGCGGTTGAGATGTACCGGAATTTCTGCGCATATAAGAAAACTTTATTTTAAGGTTATAGTGTTACGTACTAAAGCCAATTTAATTACGAGCCCAAAAACGTATATTATCTATTTTTTACAAATCCTTTTTAACATATTCTCAAAAATTACTTCAATTTCTCTGTTTCCTGATTTTAAAAAAGTTAATCAAAGACATTTTGGAGAAAATGTTGGTGATGACATTTCGGTTGAGTGAAAATTATGATCATCGCATTACCTAAGATAGTTGAGGTACATAAAAAGAAAACTCGTTGGCAAATTTTCTTTTGAAGTTTCTCTGTAACTATATTCTATATTTTTATAAATGAAAAGCATAAATTCACAAATTATATGATGGTACGAAATACTTTTTGTGCAATTCCAACTCGCACTCCAACAATTTGATTTTCAAAATGATGTTACGATGTGAAATGATCGTAGAAGATTTTGAAAAATTTGACTAGAATATTTTTTTTCTTTTATTTGTTAGGTAGGTGGTTACTTTCCTATAACCTTACAGTCTGAAATTAAAACAGTAATTTTAAGTCATAATCCGGGTTTTTAAGGCATACAAATGATTTTCTAGATATTTGAAAATATAGGCGAAAATAACTACATTTTCCAATTAAAACAAATTGTTCTGAATAATCAGACTTGGAGAAATATTTTTATAAATAACTTATCAAGTGGTAGAATCCTTGCGTAATTATATAATTTATAAATTCAAAGAGTAACTAGGTAAGTAAGTACAGTAAAAATTACTTTAAAAATAAATATTTTATTACGTTAATTATTATTCACTACATCCAAAATGATCTGGTAAGTTGGTTTAGTTACTCATTTCTGACCACCAAATATCATACACTAGTGACGAATGTTGTGACGCTTTCCATGTCTCGGCATCTTAAGAAAATTTTCTCACACGAGTCTCACAGTTTAGTTCAAATGAGCTAGCGCGAGAAGATTAATTGCAGAAAGTCGACGAAACAATCGCGGGAAGACGCTGCAATTAGTTGAACTTCAAACGTGATCGAATCTAGTCTACCGGTGGAAGGACGTTGTGGCACGTAATTTTTTCAAAATCTTGATTTTTTTTCAATATACAAATCAAACCAATTGGGATTCGAACATGATGGCGATTTTTTGTAAGTTACTTCACTTATCATCATTTGATTACATACCCTCATGTCTCCAATTTTTGGAAGTTATAAACGTTAATGAAACATATGGACGCCTCTTCGGTTATTCGTTTTGGTTAAAATTAAGAAAATTAAATTAAGAAAAATGTTACATTTTACATTTACACGAGGTGTTTTTGCTACTTCACCAACTGTGGAATATGAGATTTTGCATGAATTTTGTTTTAATTTCATAGGTTTAGGAGTGAACAATTTAAAGCCTTTTAGAATCTTAGAGTTGCAATATATTCCAGGAATTTCTCTTTAGTCAAATTTATGTTTATGTATTGTTTTGTCAGAATTTTCGAAAAATAAGAGGAAATTATTGCTAACAAACCGCGAATAGGACACAGTTTCTATTACAATTTTCGACCAGAACATCCTAAAACATACTAAAAATTTCCCAAAGTAAATATTAACGAATATTTTATTCAAATTTTATATGTTGATATTTATTTTAAGGAATCGTTCGGTTTCTATAATACATTTTTTATTGCATAAAATAAAATCTAAAAATATCATCGAAGTAACATGCAGTAAGAATTTGGTAAGCGTACCAGACCTGATTTTGCACTTATCTAAAGTGTACCTTTAAAAGAATGCAGATATTATAAGTAAAGATTGAATAAATACCATACGTTTAATTTTTTATCTAAAGTAAAAATAACATATGTACAGTCTTTTATTTTTATAAATAAAAATGATATAAATTTATAATAACAACAGAAGCTAGTGATAATTGCATATTTTAGAATTGAGTCGATTGCAATATCTTCTGGCTATTAATAACAATATATATCAAAAATATTTTAATTTTGTTTTAAGTTATGTGCAAAGATAACATTTTATTTAAAAGAAATGTCATTTATACTATGTCAATTTTGTGAAGAACGTTAAAAAAATTTATGTCAAATTCAAACAACCACAAAATAATTTTAAGGGTTTTTACCATATTGCATTTATTTGAGCTGTCCTATACCTTTGTGTAGTTATTTTAGAATTTTGTTACAGCTTTGTAAAATCTTTCTATTCTATATGCAATAGCATATAATTATTAAATTTTGTTTATACTTCTAGTACTTTTAATACCGTTGTTGTTATCGGCGGCGTTTGCCCAGAGTTATGGAGGTAACCAATACGGCAACTCTTACAATGCAGGTCAATATCGAGGCCATCAGTACAATCCTTATGAAAATAATCCACAAACGCAGCCAGGCAATCCAGGTCAATATGGCAGCTATAATAGCAACAATAACTATCAAGCCTGGCATCAGCCCAATCAAATGAAACCAGATGTTTATGATTATTTTCCCTCTAACACCGTAGGCTCAAGCCAGTGGAATTTCACAGGACTTGATCCCACGAACAGACAATCATCTGGTCAATGGAATCAAGGAAGTCCTGCACCTCTACTGGGTTCATGGAATCACTACAATCAATCACAACCGGGAGGCTACCAAACAAATCCACCTTACAATGTTTATAACCAATCACGAACAACTTATCCGAGTTATCCCAGTTCTGGCGCTCCTTACCAAAATATAAATTATCCTGCAAACAGCGGAATTTCATTAGGAGGCACTGGACCTTATCCGTATGGAGGAAACAGGACTCACAGTGGAATATACCATCCAACCGGAAGTGCATCTCTCCCGGGAACTTACCCAGCAGGAGTGACTGTGAGTTATTCAGCAAAGGGAAGTGGAAGTTACTCGCCTGGATCAAATGCAACATATCCACCATATGTTCCTACACGCGACTTTCCTCATAACAACGGTGGAAGTTACCCAATAATCGGCCCTGGTGGATCTTCTTCTCCCACTTCTTCTGGAACATATCCTTCAGGTAGTCATGGAAGTAACTACCAGTCTGGTAGACAAGGTAGCAATTACCCTCCACACGGTTCGGGAGGAAGTTACCCATCTAGTGGTGGCAGTACATCGTATCCTGCTCCTGGCGCTGGTGGTAGCTACCCATCGGGTGGAAGTGGGGGTGGATTGCACCCTTCACTTGACCAACACAATCAGAATCAAGGACAGCGTTTCAGTACACCGGCAGGACAACAATCTCAGGAGTTTATGGATTGTTTGAACAGATGTGATCGCGGGACAGATAACACTCCCATCTGCGGAACTAATGGGAAAACGTATCCTAACATAAGGGCTCTGCAATGCGACCAGAAATGTGGTGCAGGTAAGACACTAGTAAATTAATAATTTTGTGATAATGTTTATTAAAATAATTTTATTTTGTAGGAGTGACATACAAGCATTATGGGGCATGTACGTAGACGATGCTTTTGCATTCAAGAAAGCAATCCTAGTCTCACGAATTTATTAATATTTTATTTTTTTGGAAATTAACAAAAACTATTTATGTAAAAAATATGCTTATGAGTAAAGATTGCTGTATTTAACTTTACATATATTGTATTTGGTATTAACATAATATAACTGATTAGCACAAAATACAATTAAGATTTGTTTTATTGTAGCTGTGGCATGACCGAATTACCAAATAAAACAATTTCTATTGTGCATTATTTATTTTTATATATGTCTATAAGTTTTTCAAAACACATTTATTACAATTTAATAGAATTTATACTTTAACAGTGCGACATTTTGTTATTAGATTGGAATTGGTTCTGTTTTAATAGAATATTAAAGTATCAGTCGGAAAATAAGTCAATTTTTGAAAATGATAGTGCGTATTTCTTTGCTAAACTCTTAAATAAAAATATTTATTTTGTTAAATAATAATAAAATATTGCACGTAAGAGGTTTAAAAGGAAAAGTGTAATTCTTAATGAAAGAATTATAAGTAATTTAAACAAGAGATAATAGTTCCGTTTTACTTTAAATTATTAGCCATATTTTAGCAGAAAATACCCGAATTATTGCAACCGTTGAACAGTTTTTCTCTGTTCGTTTAGTTGATTAAAGAAAAGAAATTTCTGGTAAACGTTATACGAATTTTATACCAGCAAACTAATAAGAAGTTGGTTGATATAATAGTAATATTGGTTAAATAAAATAAATATACATAAATAATTTTTGTTACGAAGTATGCGCGGAATAGTCACAGCACCCTCTAGTTGTTCACTAAATTTTTAAATAAATTTTTAGAAAACTTTTTATAAAAAGCAACAACAAAGTGTTGCATATGTTCAGGCGCTGTCGGGCATTTTACATACTTTATTTATTTTATTGGATACAAAATAAAACGAAAATAATTGGTAAAACGAGAAGTACACAGCCCGCGCTATTTTTCTTTTATTAATATTATTTTTTAAAAACAGTTCTGCGACCAGAACCTGAGGCAGCAGCGTGGAAGTCAACTGTACCACCCTATCGTCGACCTAAACCAGAACGAAAGATCAAGAAGATCGACACGAAGAGGAGGCTGAAAACAGTTACCGAGCATGAAAAAGGAGGAGTTGTTGTAGAAAATTGCTTATAAAAATTAAAGTATTTGACAAATAATTATGAAAATTCAATAGATTTCTATTCTGATAGTTAAGCAATCGAAGAAAGAAGAATTACCAAAATCGATCTAAAATTGCGTCCTGTAGCGTGTTCTCATACATACAGGCCAACGGACGGAGACGAGTGTCATTTTTCAAAGTCAAATTTAGATCGTAATAAATATTAAACAAAATTTAAAACTGATATTATTTTTTCAAAGACCTATATAAATTACCCGAGTTATAATTACTTCGATCGTCAAAAAAATTAAATATTATAACTAAAGTTATGAGTCCTGCCAGATCAAGAAAAGGTGTTTTGAGAAAAACACGAATAAAAGCTTAAGAACATGTCTTGTTATCTACGCCTCTTAAAAAGCTGGAACAGTTGTGAAAGAATGAATTTTCAGAAAATGCAAAAACAAAAGCAATTATTTTTTTTTAATCTATCGCAGTTGATTACTTGTAAAATTACCCGAGTTATAATTACTTCTATCGTTAAAACTTGAGGCTGGCGCGCTAGTCGATAATAAAGCATGCGCCCGTGTGGTGTGCAATAGTTCATAAAGTCAAGGCTACTTTAAAAAACTTCCTGTATATTATCTTCTTACCGAATAACTAAAAAATAAAAAAGTTTACATGTACACACCCTCGATCGATAATGCTGCGAATTATCTAAGATCACTAAACATTCTAAATTTGGAAAGTATCAAATATTTTAAATATTTGATTGTTATCTCTAATTAATATTCAATTACTTGCATCCAAACCAGATTTAATCTTATATTTATTTAAGGAAATAATGCTTTCATATAAAATTATGTATTTATTTAAATAATTATGTCGTTAAGATTTAAGAATGTCTCCGTAAGAGTACTTAAGCCCTCATAACGAAACAGTTTATATTAATAATAATAATAACAATACTCTTAAGTATATTTAGCTACAAAAATAATAAAAAATAAAATCTAAGAAATTAAATGGATAAATGGATGTTGATTAATTAAAGAGTACGCATAATTAAATTTATTTTCAACTGTCTATGTACAATCATAATTAAAATTTAGCAGTGAAATGAGAATTATGCAAGAAACTGCAAAATTTTGTAAGATAGGAATTATGACCTAACTTTTGACTTTAGCGATAGACCGCTTTATCAATTAAAATTAGATCATATTATACAAATTTGCAGCAAATATTCCAATTAAATTTTACTTATATTGCAAGAAATTATATTGTAACAATGTCCGATTGAAGTTTGCCATTTAGTTTAATGTTTCTTAAGCTTTCTTATTCTGTTTATTAAATTTAAAAAAATATATATAATGAAAACTTCGTAAAATGTCACGCCTTAAAAGTATTATTGACGCTTGCGAACTTTTTTTTTCTTTAAATTGCATTGTCATATAAAAGCAAAATAATGAACATATTTACAATTACTGTCTTGAAAGTTTGTAAACAAAAACAATGTGGGATTTCCGCTGTTAAAATACTATTCTAAGAATTAATATGAAAGTTCTGTCGTAAATTGAAGAATATTCTAGCTTAAATAATCAAAAAAGAAAAAATTAGGATTTTCAATTATTTACGAAAGTAATAAGCACTTATCGCTGTCTGAATGAAAAATCGATGTTAGCATCATTATCATATTCCATTAACAAGTTAAGCTCCAAGACTCTTATTTATACACCGCGAATCGTGACACTCTTACAGACAGATCGTTCTTATTGTGCCGTACAGATCGCAGCGTTGTAAAGTGATATTTTTTAGAAACGGTTGTTATACTTCGATCAAGATGAAATTCATTTTGTTATTAACCTTCTTCGGTAAGTTGCGTTTAAAAAGTGATTGGAACAGATAGTGTTTGTATTTTACTCGAAACTGTCCAAGAATAATTATTAGCATGTTCTTCACAATTTATTTATTTTCTCAGCCACTTTGTTGTTTGCTGTGATGGGTGCTTCCACTGACTTCGAAGAGTGCCGTAGCAAATGTGCTGTAACCTTGGATCTTTCGGAACTTTGCGCCAGCGATGGTACTACTTACGACAACATGAGCCAATTCGAATGCGATAAAAATTGCGGAAAGGGTACTATAGAATTTGGAATCCTTTCATTTCTAGAATTCTACTAAAATTACATCTTTACAGATATCACTGTAAAACATCCTGGTAAATGCCAGTAATAACAAAGAAATCTCCAGATGTGAAGAAATATGAGTTGTTATCATTTATATTCAAAAATATTTTTTTTGCAGATTGGTTGTGAATTAATATAATTAAATAAATAATAACAACATGTGTTAAATGAAAATCTTTTTACCTGTTTATGCATTGAACAAAATGGCAAATTACAATAATATAATTATTAAGTGCATGTTCGAATGTTTGTTCGTTATTCGATCAAACCAAAACAGCAATCAAATTTAGCATCGAAATTGATCATAACCCGACCCAACATACACCATACCTTGTATTTTATATAATACTAATTAAACCGCATAAGGGTTTATTGCCACTGTATTTATTTTTTATTTGTTTTCGGTTTTGACGCAGTCTCTTATGCAATTAATTTTCTAATGAACTGTAATATAACCTTGATCCTTAGCAAAGAGATCAATACAAGGTCGTTAATATTTTACTTTTACTGAAAATTCATAAAACTTTTAATATTTGTAAATTAGGGATTGGTATGTTACCCCCGTGACGTCTACATTTGCCATCATCACATGTCAATTCAATCAAAAGTATGTAGGTGAAACCTTTTGTACCGCAAATAATTTTGAATTGACCATCAGGATACAGGTATTGAGACAATTGACACTATTTTGAGCCAAGATATATCGAAATAAACTTCTGGGATTTAGAATCATAATAATATTTTGGTTAATTTAATTACATGTTCGGAAATTATCACTTAAGGAAATTTGTAAATTGGGGAATCTCGTTATATAGTGTAATACTGCTAATAAAACGAAAGCCTTTGCTTTTTTAATTGCCGCAATTAAAAAGATTTGTTGAAATATAAAGCAAGATAAGTTTTTATGTGAACATAATTATTATTTTCTCATTGTACTCAGAATGTAGGCTATTTTGTTCTTATCTGCAAATTAGAGGAAGAACTCGGTGAATCGTGTTATTAATTTGTACGACACAATACCAGAAAAGTTGATAAATTAAACACAAATCTAGATTTGTAATATCTTTTACTAGATTTTGAAGAGTTTGTTGTTTCACTTATGTACAAGTTACTTCTTCTCTTCAAGCTTCTCGCTAACTTGATCCTATAGCATACGTATAGTGAATGTTTTCATATTTAGTTCTTTTCTTACTGAAAGAATACTAGAACAAATGCAGTCAAGTGACGCAATTTGCAAAGTGGAAAGATCAGAAATGCTTTCGAAATTTATTTGATAATCTACATTGCCCGATTTTTTTTTAATATATACCAATTACTATTACTTATAAGAGCAATTCAAATGGTTTATACCTTAAAAATGATAAGACCTGGTGCAAGGCTAAATATTTTCCAAATAATGTGTTTTACCACTTCTTAGAAACATTACATCCGTAAGCCCTTGAAGCAAACGACTATTTGCCATAACTAAATAATTCAGTTTAATAATAAAATTTTAAAATGAAACGAAGGATTATTATAGTAATATTGTTCTAAATATATAATTACGTTTCTCCTCCTCTTTTCAAATGAAAGCAATATCTTTCGTGGGCGAGATATACTGCAAAAAATAAAATTTTAAATATTTGCGAGAAAGTGGATATGGATCTTACCTCCTCCTCTTCAGCATTTATTGTCGCAGTTCAATCCACTTAAGTTCGACCACTTGTAGCACAAGCAGAGTTAATATCCATTGTAATTTGGCAGTTTTGCACGCAATCCTTGTACTGTTTTGACTTTGAGCCAAAGAGCATTATATCAAAAGCGCTAAATTTCAAAAACATAAGGATGTATTAAGATATTTAAAAATGCAATTATTAAGATATGCTCACCGAGGAAAAAAATAGGGTAATTTTCATCGTGTTCTAATTACTTTTTAAATTTCTAAACTCTGGTTGTCATCTGTAATTCAGTTTTTATCTTGTGAAATTTATAAATTTCATTAAATAACGATACCACTTTCTGATAAAAAAAGCTATCGGTTTTTCAATTTATGTCATATGTATGAATTGAATTTAATAGTTAAAAAAGTTTGTTAAAAGTGTATGAGGATTAGAAATATATTCGTTCGAGTATTTAGTGTATATCTTTCTGCAAATTAGGCGAAAAATTCTGTGAATTGTATTATTCATTTTTTTGAAAAAAATGTGGTGATTTAATTAATGAGTGTCTCTTCTTATGTTCCGGAGTAGGGTAACATATGTGCGTATATCAAATAATTTGTGAATATTATATAAAAGAGATTAATATATGTAGGGGCGTGGTGGCTGCTACCCGAGGTAGTATAGAACTGATGATACCGGCAGATTATGGTACTACTAAGAATACGAGCAAAGATAAAAGCTACATATTGAACTAAATGATTTTAACATGTCATATCCTCACACTGGTTTTTCTTTTGTTATATTTTTTGATATCATTGCAGAACAGATGCCATCTCCATTAATGATGATTCACCACTCATAAATACTGGTATCACTCTTTCAAGGGTGTCGCCCGGGGTCGATCCCCTAGCTATGCGACTGATAATAAATATTAATACAACATCTAATTTTAATTCTGTTATTATTAAAGGCACTGAATAGAACGGGTTCATTTCATTCAAACAGAAAAATAGTTTTGATGATGAAAAGCGAATTATATTTTGGTTTTACATTCTGCTTTAATTATTATTTATTAGTGTTTTATTGACAAGAAAATTTTCGACTATACATCTTGAATTTTACGTATACACCTTCTAAGAAAATTCGAAAGAGATAGGGCCCCCCTTCGAATTAAGGCAAGGTCCTGTGTGGGCCAAATTTACTGCAAATAATAAAATTCTAATAATCGTACAAAGAAATATATATGAACCTTACTGTTTTCGCCGCATTTAATTGCACAATTCAATATACTTAAGTTTTCATAAGTTAGACCGTTTGATCCACAAACAGGATGAATATCCATAGTAATAAGGCAGCTCTCGTTACAGCCCTTGTAATTTTGGTGTTGAGCCAAGGAGTATGATAGCAAAAGAGCTAAATTTGAAAACATAACAATTGTTTTAATTGTTTGAAAATAGTTAGCTTTTGAGTAGATCAATACTTACCAAGGAACGGAAGCAACAGTGTAAACTTCATGGTGTCTTTAAATTCCTAAACTCCACTGCTTTTCGGAATCTAACTTCTACTTTATGAAATTTATACCAGAGTAGTCGCATTAAATACTGTAAAATTCGCTGATAAAAGAAAAAGCTTTAATTTTTCTATTTATGCATGATAATTGTATATGTACGTTTAAATTTTTTGGCTTTACCCATTATACACATTATCACACTCTTATCTACAAATTATAAGAAAAAATTCTGTGAATCGTATTAGTATATTTTTTGTACATGAAGGATATGACTTAATTAATGTAACAATCATGGAATATTATTAAATTAAACACGTGGTAATTCTTTAATATGCTTTGCAGAATTAACGTGTTCTGCTAAAGTTATTAAAATCAAATAAAATTATTTATAATTTTATTATTTTAGACTGACGATTATGTTTAGCGAACTCTGTTGAGTAAAGTTTCTTTTGTTAAAGTAAAATTAATATGTAGATTTCCTTAACCAAATCCAAATTCAAATAATACTTCAGACTCTTGTGACAATATCTGATAATATAAAACACAATTATTACACATGATTTTAATTTAATTATATTACGATATATATTACCTCATTAAATAATTTTGCACTTTGCTGTAAGTATACATAAAAATTTAGGGAGCAATTCTGAAAAATTCTTCATAAAATATTAAGATGAAAAATTTATTAGTGAAATAGAATAATACAAAAAAAAGAAGGTACACCCATTCTTCCGATTTACACGGTAGATACGTTCCACGAAAAATCGTGTATCGATGCACATAAAAAAATTGAATCGAGTTTAAGTCTTGTCTTGTTTTGTCATAGCTATCACTTCACGGGGTGAACTATTGGTTTTTTTTTCGGGTTCGATAATTATAGTAAATATTGGTGGATGTCACGAATTTAGTAATAAATATTTGTTTACTTTAGCGGATGCGTATTGTAAATTTCCTCATATGGAATGAGCGCACTTTTTATTATTTTCTAAGACTTCAAGTCTCTTTCAATATACGGACCTGAGTTTATGAAACATTCACGTTCAGTGTATGTATAATAATCGAAAAATTAGAAAACACATATATTTCTTTTAAAATTTGAAAACCGTGTAAATTAAGAACCGTGTAAATCGAGGGATGGGTGTATGTATATAATATAATAGCATCATATAAATCATTGATATCCTTAAGTATTTATTCTTAATTATACATTGATTTTAGTACTGTCGCTGCAGTAGAATAGAAAAATACTTTTATAATTATGATTACTATATAATTTTTTAGCCCCTTATTATAATTGCTTAACAAAGTTGAGATGAGTTTCTTTCTGTGCCGGTCGCATAGCATATCTTTGTTAATTTAAATTGCCGAGAAATATACAAGTTTAAATTATGCTAGACTGATTATAGGAAAGGGGAAAAAAAAGTAGATTTGATCTAATTTAAGTATCATATTAAACTATAGTTTGTGTTGTTTTATCTCAAACTTTATTCACACGCTTTCTGAGGCCGTGTGTAAATACTAAATTCTCCTTGTAAGGAAAACGAACGTCCTCTATCTACTACATTTAAATATGTAAAATAACAATAAACATGGTACAAAATCATAAATGGTCATAATACTTTCTTTTCTATCGGTTCCTAATTTCGTTAAATTTATTCACATTTTTTTAAAGAAATATGTACTAATTTTATATTTTGATAAAATGATTTGTCTTTTATTATGATACAAATAAATATTGAATATTGAGAGAAAGAATTCCAAAGATTTTTGAAACATCGGAAACGCTGATGATATTAAATGAAAACTATACAAATTAAATATTCAGAAGTCAATAAGGCAAAAATATTCAAAGAATGGATGAATTTTTTATTTCATGTTCTTTTAAAGGGTTCTTAAAAAAATCATGAATTACGCTAATATTGTAAAAATCTACAGGATTTACTATATTTTTTACTGAACATAGAGAAAGAGTTTTACAAGTATCATAAACAATAAAACTTTTCTTTTAATTTACAAACTATAGTGGAATATAAAACATCAAAATGTTTCTAGGAAATATAATATACGGGTATACGGATATTGAGCATCCATTGAAGATTTCAAGGTGTACTACGTTCCGTGTTACAATGAATTATTATTTATAATAATCAAAGTTTCATAAGATTTTGTTAATATTAAATCCATTTAAAAATAAATATGTTTTTGAATTGAATATTTTTTAATAATTCCACAAAGTATTTACTTATTTAGTTTGTAATTCAAATTATAATCATCGTTTCTTGAAATCGATATTTGTAACTATCGTTAAAGGCAAAAAAGCAATATTTTAAAATAAAATTTTAAAAACAGCCTACATGTAGGCAATAAACCAACACTATAAACACACCATTCACATTACTTCTGCTCAATTTATGAAAAATTTTTAATTTGTTCATTACTTTTTCCACATTTATTTAGGAGTATTTTACCATACTATTTTCCTATTTTTAATTTTAGGAGTAAAATAAATTGCGTTTGTTCTGCATATTAAGCAATTTGTTTTAATGCTCCTTGTCGCTTACGTAAACTGTACCTGATTTATTCTCCTTATATATACAGGGTGCGGGTGTCAATTGAACGGCAATATGCCTTCTGTAGTTATTAAAACGTACGAATGGTCAACAGATTTGCAAAATGAGAGAATTATTTCTATTCGCTTTATTTGGTGAGTTTTGTTTTTATTATTGTACACCACATGGGTGTGTTTTATTATCGACTAGCGGACCAGCCCCAAGTTTTGATGGGAAGCAACTCTTTATATAGGTGCATGGAAAAAGGATCTTTCTCTAAAAAATAATACCATTTTTTAATTTTGTTAATATTTTTTAATTTATATAATATATCTTCTTTATAAAAAAATAAATACTATTCATTGCCATACATGGGGTTTGCTTAATTTAAATTGGATTTTAGACTACTTTATATTATCAAATTATGAAGGCTGTTCTATTTTAAAAATAATACTAGTCTAGCAAAAGAGAAAAAGGCGAATACAAATGTATAAATTTGTTTATCTGATGTGATTTTTATATTTAATATAGAATTATTTTTGAAAGGATTGTTTTAAATTTCTTCTTTTAGATTATTTTCAAAAATAACTCTTTTGACAAAATCATTACTTAATATGAAATTAACTAAATAATTTTTTCACAATTGCTACATCACTCGAAACGACTTCAATTATTTTCTTTAAGTATTTAAACAAAGGCTAAAATGCTGTCTTTCAAATATTGAAATGCTTTTTTTCAGAATCTTCTTTGTGAAAGAGGGTTTATTTAGTTTTTGTTAAAGCTTTTATTTAGACAGAATATTTTTATAAGCCGCAGCTTTTTCCTTAACCGAATAAAAATACTTCAAACATTTCAGTCATTAATATGTTTTTCGATCTTGTGAATAATCGACTAGGGTTTTGTCTTATTTAAAGTTAAATTTACAGGAATTATTTTTACTCTCGTAAAGTTCTACGCCTAGATCTTGACTTGAATCCTATCTTGGTTGAAAAGACTAGAAAGATGTTCTTCAAGTCATATACCACCATACTTAATAATCACCATTCATAGAAAAAGAGAGTAAATTAAAGGCTTAAAAGGCACTACAGTTTCATTATCATTAAAAAAGTGCTTGGAAATAAAAAAATAACGATTTTATAATTGATTTTTGCTTGTATTTTCCAGTTTAAAAATAATTATCTAAAACTTAAACACTTTAGCTTAGTTCAATCTGATTATTTATATGGAACGGAAGCAGCTCCTCAAAGATCATATCAGTGTCCAATTTGTATAACAACTTTGGATTTTAATCCAGTTTGCGTTAATGTGAATGGAAGGTTCAAAACTTTTCCAAATCAAAGAGTTGTACAATGTGCCTGACGTTGTGGACTAAGTATAACTCCTTTTAAAAAGTATAATGACCTTAATTTTATACAATTCATTTTTACAGGAGTTCAAGTGGTACATTATGATGCATGCTAGAATGTTAGAAAATATTACTATTAAAGTGCAATTATTTGTCTTTTTAAATAAGTGGAAAAAATCTGATAATTACAGTCACTGGCTTTTAATTTTGAATAAATTATTCTTTATCACTTTATTAATTAAAAAAACATAATAACATAAATCTTTAATGATTGTTAAATTAAAAATAATATAATATAAATTCAAAATTCCTTCTACCATGGTTTTATATTAAAAATCAACATTAATTCTGTTGTTGTGTTGAGTTATATATCTTCACATAAAATAAAAAATATATTCCCATTTCCGGGAAAATTGTAAAAAAATATTCTCGAAACCGTTTCATCTTTTACAGGCCACCTTGCATTTGTGGAATTGTTTTTGTAATTAAAATACATGAAAATATATTAAGTTGAAACTAAATACATACATAAATGTTTTTATATTTATTTCTCAAAAATAGCACTCATCTTTATAAATTCTATTACTTTTATAATATTTTACTTTAAATGTTAAAATGAAATTGAAAGGTAAAATTAATTGATGCAAACTGCAATTAGGCGTATACCACAGACAGAGGATTTAAAAACAAATATTAAATTGTATATTTAAAATAATGAATGTAATTTCCATATTTCTTATTTTTATTTGATCAAATATTGGTAAACTTTTTCAAATTTTTGATGATATTATTATTAAGAACTATTACTGTAGTGAATCGACGTGGTTAAAATTCAAGGATTATATATTAAAAATGTAAGTTTTATGTAAATAAATACCTTTACTCTTTCTACTTTTGACATTATATTTGCAAACTTTTAATAACAATAAACAATTAAATTATACTTCAAATACGTATTTAAGAATTTAATATTTGAAATATTCAAGCAATATTTCTAAAGCTTGTTTAACACATTTTACATTACATTGCTTAATTTGCTTAATTTCATAAGTATGAACATTTTGCATTTGTACAATTATAAGTTGGTCAAAGGTTTGAACATCGCTGTAGTGCCATTATCATGCAGATTTCGTCAACAAGTAGAAAAAGTTCTAACACGTTTTAGCTCTTAAAAGACTTAAAAATCCCCCTGTGAAATAAAAGTGCTTATTATCTAATCACGGATACTACAATACTCTGTATCTATGGAGGTAGCTTAAGAATGGAGGTAATGGTTACTTTTCGTAGAAAAGCTTATTGTTTAAGGGAAGAAGGGAGGGTATGTTTGCCTTGAAAAAAAAAACAAAAATTGAAGAAAAATGAGCAACTAATATTTTTTGTTAATTATATCGAGGTGTGTCATACCTGCAGGAGGAAGTTATCTTCAAGGTGGTAGAAGTAAATATAAATGATGCGCACTATTGTCGGTACTTAGATTTGACTAAGATCGGTCGCAGACGCAGCTCACCACAGTGTTTTAAAAGAGATCATGAAGATTATTCTGCTTTGTGTTGCGTGTAGGTTAAGTATATTAATACGAATTAATATATTTTCTGCTTCGGGCACCTATTAAAAAATTATTTATCTAAATGCGAAAAACTTTTGTTCAGTTCTTGCAATGTATGCAGTTGAAGCTGCTCCTCAAAGAGGGTGTCCACCTTGTGCAACAACTTATGAATACAGCCCGTTTTGCACTATCGCAGATGGAAGAATGGAAACCTTCGCAAATCAAGGAAGCATTCGATGTGCCCAACGATGTGGAAGAAGTATGATGTGATTTAAAAAAAAAGAGCACTTTTAATTCTTAATTAATTTTTGCAGGTGTTGAAATAATTCGACCGGGTCAGTGTTAAGAATTTTAAGAAAACTTTTTGGACCTGTTCTTTCGTTTTTGTTGTTGTTTTGTCTTCTTTTGTGAAACAAATAAGTGGAATAAATATTTTACTGCGTACTAAAATTTACGAAAATAATTTGTAATTGTGGTGCTTGACTTTGATGATTTTTAATGAATGAAATCACCCAAATTTTATATACAGTGTAATGTCGATGTAGCGCGCCTGCTTTTAGCCATCCCGTATGTTACGCTCTTTTTTGATGGTCCCGACCCTAACATGTACATTATTTATTTCTCGCCTACAACGTTATTCCGCTCATGACGTATAACGTATTCAGTACAAGCCGCTTAAGAGCACTATATCGAAGTTTCACTGTATTCAAAAATTACTAGGGTAGCAAAAATTGTAGCTGATATTCCTAATAGCCACTGTGGCACCTAGAGAAAAACCATTTTTTAACTGCGGGAAATACAATGCCCTTTTTATCTGGTTACTTCTTTTTGAGGCAGGAAATTTAATATTAAATTTGAGTCTGGTTTGTATATGATACTTTTTTAAAAAATGTTTCAGTGAGTGAAAATAGCAATGAATTTTATTGAACGCGACAGTTCAAGTTTAAATGGAAGTGAACCTGAAAACATTGCTTGAGTAAAGAAAATATTCACTATATTTTTTTTCGTCTACAGGCTGAGGGTAGGACACTCAGTCAACTTAAACTAATCCAGCACATTTAAAAAATAAATTAAGAAAATTGTTTAAGTATAACATGGCTAGCATTTTTTAAGCTTTTTCTATGCCTCTTTTTTGGAAATCTTGAGCCTGAAAGTAAAGATTCTCACACGTTTATCAAACCTGGTTTAACACTAGATTGTCCTAGCGAGTAAATTTGACCCAAAACTTCAATTTTGATATCTGCGTCCGATATTCTAATGTTAAGAAAAGTGAAGGAAAATTTGTTGCTAATATGGACATTTTGTATGTGAGTATTCAGAATATGAATTAAAAGAAAGAATGATTACAGATAGAGTTAAAATTAAAATGAATAGTTCGAACTTCACCAGTCGCACAAGAAAAGCAAAACACCCGAAGATTGTGTTGAAGTTTATTGTATAAAAGCATATTTCTGAATGCAGGTCAATTAAATATTGTATCTTGTCTTCAATTTTATAAAGACCTGCTTAATTAGTTGTTCTTTGTTGAAAGACTTAGAATTTGAGACGTCAAGTCAGATTTTACGACATTTACATAATTTTTTAAATATTTTAATATGTTGAAGAAATAGCACTTTTTTAATTTCCCATTCAATTGTTTTTTGGGATATGAATTCAGCAGGGGTAAGTGGTCCTCAAATTATCCAAATTTATTCCAGATTTTTTCAAAAGATACCCATATTTCATTATATAATATAAAGATGTTTAAAAATAATAATCGTGATTGTATTCTACAATAACAGTTTTATATATCGGTCGCAGTAAAAGAGCTCATGCATAAATGACTCTGAATGTAAAATAATTATAATTATGGTTTTACTTTCCGAAAAGCACTGTCTTAAGAAACATACCTTTAATCAAATGATGAAAAGGTTTCAAAACCGTGTCACTCCCATGGTACATGCGCTAAGTTGAGATCGCGATTAGTTCTCTTGAAATCAAACCGGCTGTCCATGCATCATTTGTTGTTGCATAATTTCTTGGAGGAGTTGAGCTTTTTGATAGCGCTGAGATCAGACGCGGAGAGCGTATAAATACTAGTAACTAGTTCACAGGCTATAGAGCAATACAAAATTCAATCGGGGGAAGAATTTCTTACGTCTTGTTACCTGAATTTAATTACACGAGTATACTTCGCGATGAAGTTCACCTTGCTCTTCATTGTTGTTGGTAAGTTTATTGAGGAAGAAACTTTTATTTACTTAAGATATTTACATATTTTATAAAATAAAATTTTGTGGGTAGGATTTGTTTTAGCTGGAGTTTATTGTAAAACAACAACAACTATGGCACCTTGCCCGTGTGATGTACCGGACGAATTCAGTCCGAAATGCGTTCTTATTGATGGCGAACCAGCCACTTTTAGTAACAAACATGTCATTGGATGTATAAGGAAGTGTGGGAAAGGTTAATATTTCACAAACTCATGTAATGAACAAAATACGTAATTTCTGTTTTTTTTCCATTTTAGTTATTGAAGAACTTTATGATGGACAATGCAAAGAGAAAAAGTGATCCTTTTAAAATGCATAGTGTAGGTGTAGTTTCGGAAAGTACAAGTGAAAATTTATTGAAATTAGAAATTAGTTAAAATTGTTCCTTTCTTCTTATTCACGTATTAAATATAGTTACACGCCGGAGTCGAGGAATTCGCTATAGACTGGAAATTTAACTTAAATAAAAAAATTCTATTATCAATTTCAGTGGCACAAAATAATGCATTTAGTGCAGGGATATTTTACTTAATTTCTATACTATTATGATTTAGTGACTAGAATGTAATGTATGCGTGACTTGGGTCATATACAGCAATAAATAAAAGTTACAAGACAAATATCCGTTGGTTTTCATTGTAATTGGCTCTATATTAATCATAAACTATAACAATCTACCTGGTAAAATGTGTGAGACAATTTTTGTTTGTGAAAATTCACAATGATTTCTCGAGGCAGAAATGGCTTAAAAGAAATAGTGAGTAACTAGAAACTCCCAGCTGAAAAATGCTTCAGGAAACTGGTGAATCAAGTTTCTTTACAGGGTAGCTTGCTTCTACTCATAACATTATTTACTTAAATCTTGTTTGCACTAGAAAGGTAAATAAAACAATTAATTAAATCCTGCATTATTCCAGATCAGAAAAATTCTTCTTTCATGTTGTCACAAGCTGATCAAGTGCATGTGGAATGAAAGTATTACAGACACCGAACAAGTATTACATTGTAAGAAACTTGTCTTAAAATGAATCCAATAAATTTTTGGATATTAAATACAACATAATTTACCTGATCAGATGGGATTAAACCTAGTTCAATTCCCTAAGATTTATTTAATTTTGAACGTAAATTGAAAATAGGTAGATTTATGTAATATTAATTAAAATATTTTTTTTTTAAATTGCAATTGAAATTTAATTAAAATTTTATTTCTAAGCATTTTATGTCAGAATTCTCATGTTACACTTCATAATTTTTGTAAAAATATTGAAATAAGAAGTTTATAAATGAATTGTTCTCTTTCATATTTCTTGATATGAAAACATATTATTTTTTATTTGAAAAGTGGCAAATAATTCAGTCACATGGAAATAAAAATACTAAAAGAACAATTTACTTAAATTCGAAGGAAAGTCCTAATTATTAGTTACAAAACCAGTCCTAATTATTATTTACAAAAATAGATAATTGCAGTGTAGCAACCAAAGTTTGCTAAATCTCTGTTATAACTATAAAAAAATATATCAGATCTTGACGTCGGTTACTCGAAGAAATTCAATAGAACTTCAGCTATAAATATTTAAAGAAATATTGAATTAGAATTTATATTTGTAGTATTTGTTTTTTTTTGGGTTGTATTACGTAATTGCACCTCTAAATTGATAGATATTCTTGAAATAAATAGCCAGCAAGCAAAAAGTAAGTGAATAAGCTTTTCTCAGAATTATTAGTCTGTCTCTTCTAACTAGAAAAAATGTTAAATTTAACAAAAGTAAATAAATAAAAACATTTGCGATTTAAATTCTCAATCATTGTTTTTGGAACAAGGAAGTCTTTCAAAGTATTTCAAACGTAATGATTAAATTGTTTGTTTTTGCTTAAACGACTAGATATGATTACAAACAGCACCTACTAGACTGTGACTTCTTCGGATATTATAAATTATAAAATAATGAAAATATTGAGGTATATGTGTGTACAATATGCGCAAAACGTTTCCCCCAACGCCTAAGGTCATGCAAAAGCATATTTTTGTTTAAGAAACAACTTGCTAAGAATACTGTAACGTTTCATTTGTAGAAAATAGAATTCGTTGTAGAAACAAACTATCACTTAATTGTTTCGTAGTAAATAAATGAGCGGTTTTAATTATATTCTTTTCATATTTAAGTTAAGCTTACTTAACTTTACAAAACATCATATTTTATGTCCTTTAAGTTTTGAAATTTATAAAATGTGCAATATTACATTATACTCAAAATAATAATAGAAAATAATTAAATCAGTACTGGTTTAAAACAACTTTCTTTCACTAAGTTTATTCAAATTTATAAATTATTAAAATATGTTGACAATATACAATTCATGCACACTATGTATTGGAAGTGATCAATTCTTTATTTCCATTTCAATCATATTTGCTTTCGATGAAGTATCTTTCTAATTTACTTGTTTTGTCAAAAATGTAGATGAGAGACAATATCGCATTCAAAATAACCAACTTTAAATATGCTTACCTCATATTTTCTGTTTTAACAATTTTGTAAAAAAAATAAAAATGAAAATATAAAACGTTTATTTACTTTATATAATATTTAAATCTTGCTTATTTAATTTTAACTACTAGGCATATTTGAAATTCAACCTGGAAGGGAAAGATTGAAACATCAAAATAAAAACCAACCATTTGTATTTTATTTGTTTGCATCATCTTTAGAATATCCTAGATTCACTGCGATATCTCCTTTTATACTGCTAAAATACTATTAAAAAACCTTTGTATCTTCTAAAGAATTTTTGATAGATATCCTGTTCAGATAGATTATATTAGCAAAGTGCACTAATGCAATTCAAATGCATTCTCCAAATTACTGTACCCATTTTGGTAGAGTAACTATTTACAAGGAGCTAATGTTAACGTTTGCATTAGTAACGTAACTAAGATAGTTAGTACTCGTCCAAAATTCGTTGCCGTTACAATATAAACTAGACTTAGATGTAAAATTACCTTAAAAATTGCAATGTGGATATTTTCCTATGGAAGGAAAGCAGCTTCACTTTATTATCACTTTTATTACTATTTTATTTATTTAAATTTAAATAATTTAAGTTTTGTATCACTTCCGTCTTTTAGCCTGCGTTTGGGAACAATCCACGACAGTTTCCTCTTCTTATAAGTTCCACTTCTGAAAGATAAAATATTTGAATACAATTTTACAGGTTTTGTAAATTAAAAAAAAATGTTTTTATGTGTAGGATGTCGATTCCCATCGACCTCGTATAGGTTTGCCTTCCTGCTAGAAAGTAAGCGAATATTCAGTTTACATACAAAAAGTATTTTATTTGGATTATTAAAAAAAGTCGAAGTAAATCAATGTTTATAAATAAGATATTTGGTTATCTAACGAAGATTGATAATACCTTAATTTAAAGTTTGACAATTTTTAACTTTAATTATTTGTTTTTGTGTAATGAAATTATAAATAGATAATACTGCGTTAATTAAATTAATTGGTATTGTGAATTTCTGATAGTGCACAATCATACGTAATAAAAATTTTATAATTCTCTGTAGTGAGTAATAACTTGGAAATTGACACTACGATGCATCCTGAATGAATGTAAGTTCTTGTAAACATGAATATAATAATGAATTTGTTTCAGTGCGCTTCTGTAGGTCAGCTTTCATGCAATACTTCACTGCCTCCGAAATTTAAAAAAATTACATAATTCTAAACGAACTTTGCTCTGCTTTTTAAAGAGTAAACAATTAAATCATTGAATCATGGACTAGAATTCCAAATATTTTTCTCAAGCGGAGTTGATAAAGTTTTCCGGATTTTAGCGCACGGGAAAATCCACAAGATCAAGCGCGTGACCTCCTCAAGATGAAGTAAAAGATCGCAAAGCGTCATAAGACGGTAGTGTTTAAAACTTTTTTGAGGTAATGATTCACCAGTCGATATTTAGTTAATTTCACTTTCCATTTGTCCATCATCACTGATTTTGTATTTCAAGGGTAGATGTGGTTTTTAATTAATTTCACCTTTTTAAATTTTAAGACCACTTTCCTAATAATTATTCAGAGAACGCAAAAAATTAGTGATCAACAAAACATTCTAATAAGTTTCGATTAAAACATATGCATTTTCATGAAATTGATAATCAGGTTGTAGAGGTAGAAATGATATCTCAGATTTACCTGCTCCACACCGCTGGGCACAGCGGAATTTTTGTTCATTTAGATACACCTCCTGGTTAGAAGCGCAAATTGGATTATACTCAGAAGTTGTCGGGCAATTTTTAAAACATCGTAAGAACTCTGGAGTGGGTGTTGTTCTAGGACTAGGTCTGCTTCCTGTACTTGTTGGTAAGCTAGTAGGTGATCTAGTTGGTGGACTACTCGCTGAAGGAGGGTCTGTTACCATTTCAGATGTTGGTAAATTTGATATCGAGTTTGTAGATGACGTTAACCAAGCAGGAATACCTCGCGGCTGTGTATCATCAGGGAAAATAAAATCTTGGCGTCGTCGCCGTACTGCAGCAGATACAAACCATATCAAGTAAAATAAAACTGAAAAATGCGAAAATACAAGTTTTTTATACAATTTCTTTCGTGTATCTTCACTTTTAATGCAGAAAAAACTAACAAGTTTATCTACCTAGAAGAAGTAAACTTGGCGCAAGTTTATTCATCACAGATTATTATGTTTATGGATAAGAATTAAGGTGGAACACAATCCACGAAAATTTGACCTTCACGACCAGAAGATGTTCGACTTCTAGAGTATTTATTTAACTACTGACCTGTCTCTACTTAGCTAGAGCATTCTAACTCCGATCTCTTAATAACGTACCCCTACTAGTGGCATTCTAAGTGTGGGCTTTCTTATATTCTTTTAGGCGTTTTTCCCCGATCTTAACTCATTACACGGTCCAGTGAAGAAACTTTCCGCATGACTTTAAATGCTTTGAACTTATGTGAATATATTAAAAAGGTAGACAGACGATAACTTTGTTTATATAAAAATGATGTATGTATAATGTCTGAATCACGCCGAAGATATTCTGAAGATGAGATGAATGACAACTTAGAGAATTGGTAGACCAGAAGGAATGCGGTTAAGTAGAAATCATTCATTCATAATTTTTATAGTGCAATTAATTTTCCAATAAAACAATACTTAAAATACAAAACCTATTAAAAAGTACTTTATTTTGTTAAAAATATTAAATAATATTTGTTATGGCTTAGCCAAGTTTCTATAAGTTTAAACTAAAACATATACCAATCAATTTTTCTGCATTTGAAAATGATAACTTAATTAATTAATATCTTTATTAAAAAATTACTTCAAAAAAACTTTTTTTTGAGGTAACCTGGAATTGTGTGACTGACTGGCAAATTTGAAATTTTTATGATCGCATGTTGTAGAAGAAATGCCGGATATTCATAATTTACTTCATTAGAAATTCTTGTTCGACAGTTTGCGTTTCACAATTTAAAGAAGATATTGTTGTTACTTTGAAGTCTGAATAGTGATTTCAGAATCAGGATGCTCTGACCGGAAAATAGTAGTCCGGAAAAACTCAGATCTGCGCATCCAGAGTAAATTTGGCAGGAATTAATCAGATTCTAAGTACGCTGAATGCTCCCTTTTAGCATTTGAAATATTTTTTTTTCAAAATCCGAAATTACATAATAATAAGATAATTAATGTAATTTTTGAGGTAAAAAGCTTTAAAGGTAAAGGTTTTGTCAATTCTACTCTATTTTTCTCATATTATACACAAAGAAAATGAACAAATTCAATAACTTTGGTTTAGCATGTGCAATCTGCTGTAAATAACGTTTGTTTCGAAAGCTTATAAAAAGAACACCTGTAATATCACACTTATTTACAATTCATAGCACATGAGCTATTTATAAATTTGATTCAATTTATTTTTCAATTCCACGATCTATTGATTTAGACATGCTTTTTACAATAGCTTTTTTCCAATTGTAAGTGTGAGTAACTTTTGAACCACTTTGAGATGTAAGCTATTTTCACTAAGTACCTGTAGATATTAAATCTTACACCTATAGTTTGTAATTTTAAATATATATCTAAAATTGTTTCCAAAGTGGATAAATATTGCATTATAAAATGTGTCGTTCCATGAAAAAGTTCTCATATTTTAAATCGATTTTTCACATCCTATAAAACCAAAATGTGGAATTGGAATGCATCCACTTTTGTAACAAAATAACTTTTAAAATTATAATAATCCAAATGGATTTATTTTCCACTTAATAAAGCAAGTGATTAAATAATGATATAAAAGTTTTTAGGTGTACGCAAGTAAATCGAAGGTTTATTGATAGATAAAAAGCGAATAAAATCTAAAAAAAAAAAGAACGAGAAATTTTAAAAAAGCAAAGACCAATCATGTTCCATACACGTCAGTTTTAACACACAAAATTTTATCAATACAGACTTTGTAAACAATTTGATGAAATAAAAGATGTTAGAGCTTAGCTTGAACTCTCATTTAGGTTGTAAAACGATTGGCTAAATTGTAGATATATCAAATAATAACTGGTGGTTTTAACCTGAATAATTGCATCAAGTCTAAACATTCCAAGAACTCTAGACTTATCGCTATTGAGAACTAAAAATAAAAGTGAACAGTCTTTTGGAAGACAAAGTTATCCGAAGATCTAGCTGTAAACATGAAACTGCAGCTCTTTCTGTTTGTTGTTTGTAAGTTATTTTATTTTATTTAAAATGTAATTTTCTGTGTTATGCTCCCATCGCTATCACATTTTATTTTGTTAGTGTTTAAAATTCCCAGTGTAAATTGTAAAGTGTGTGAAACGTATCTACAAACGATTACGATCAGTTACAAGTTTTTCATTTGAAGTGCCACACTTTTATCTTTATAAGCTACTAATATTTTCGTTTATTATATTTGATTTCAGTTTTAACAATATGCAAAGTACAACTGGGGCAATTGAATGTAGAATGTTTCGCCAATTGTTTTAAAGACGGCGTTGTTGATCCAATTTGTACGAAATATGAAGGACATGAGATGACAGCAATGAATCAACAATTTATTGAGTGTTTGAGAAAATGTGGTTCAGGTATGTGATTTTAAGTTCCTAAGACTTTGGACATTTGAAACTGGCTCTTCGTTTTAGACATAATGGAAATTCGTAAAGGGAAATGTGAGGGTGATACTAAATTTGATGAAATGATTAAAAAGTTGCAAGAGAAAACACAAGAAAGTTTGCAAAAGAAAGCTAAAGAAAAAGAAGATGCAAGAAAGAAAAAGGAAGAAGAACTGCTTAAGGAAAAGAAGTTAGACGACTCTTTGGAAGTTGATTCAGAAGACAAGATTGTGAATGAGCGGGAAGATAAAATTGAAAATGAGCCCGATCGTTCAAAAGATGAACTTTAGAATTCAAGTTAAAGTTAAACGTGTGTGAGTTTTATATTAATACGCGTGTGATTATATAATTTAAAATCTGTGTTGTGTACTAAATTTTAAAGCTGTAGAGTAAGTGCATTCTAGCAGTATAATAAAATACTTCACTATGGCTACGGTCGTAACTAATAATTCATAGGTCCTAGAATTATATAATAATTTTTCGGAACATATTGCAATTTCTTACTTTTAAAGTTTGGTTACCAAATGCGATTACTTAGCCCATCATAGCTTGTACACCCATTTATATAATAAAAATAAATAAAAGTGACTGTATTTAGTTCAACATATGAGTTCAATTTTTTTTGTGTTTGATTTTGCTTTTATTGTGTATATACGACTATTTATTTTCTGTTATAATGTGTAACTTTAACATGGCTTGTAATTTACGTACTTGGCTATAATTTCAGATCCCATAGAATAAAAACATATATGTTTTAGTGCTAACGATTTTACTAAAAAGAACTACTGGATACTTTTATTTTTATGTAATAATATGATGATATTTAACTCGTGGGAGAAATTAGATGTGCTTATTCAATATATGTTGTGAAAAGGAAACAATTTTTACAGTTCCATCTCTCATCCAACTGAGATCGTTTATTTGTTAAAAAAAAAAAAAACGAGAACAGTGTAACAATTTCAAAAATGCTCACTTTTTTCACTAATAGAGCAAGTCCCCGACATATTAAACTTTGTCTTCGGCAGTATTCCAGTATTTCGTCATTTGAACCGGGTACAGCTGTTTATTTTCTATTATCCAAATTGAACCATTCTCCTCTTTTTCGATTGCACCTAGTATGCACTTGGACACATCAGCAGCGCTACAAATTCCAATGATTACCTGTACTAATTCTAATATCAATCCTTATTACCTTTGCTTATGTAGGCGATCCAAAACTCTGTAGGCATCGTCACCCATTTCAGGAAAAATGATCTTTTCAGTGAAATTTGTAAAAATTTGTGTTATCGTTGCTCCTGGACATAGGACTATAAATTTAATACCAGTTTTTTCAAAGTAGTAATCATTCTATAAAAATGAAATTATAAAAGTTTAGAGTTTATTACTTTCTAAGGAGTTTGTTCTACCGCAAGGCATCTTGTGAATCCCACTATAGCATGTTTTGTAGATGTATAAACGGGCATCAAAAAAAGTGGATCCAAGCCCACAACGGAGGACATATTCGCAATAATGCCACCTTTGCCGCCTTTTTCCTTGCTCATATGTTCCATGGCGGCGAATGTTGAATTTATCATTCCACCCTGGGATGATAATATTTTAATTTCCGTATAGTGGAGAGAACAATTTTTTCTTACGATGTTGACTTCAATGGTCCTCTGTACATCGAGGTCATTGAAAATACCGGCCACATTGACCACAATATCAATATTACCAAAATTCTTAATGATTTCTCCATACGCGGCTTCTACGCCCTTCTTATTCGCTACATCCGTCTTGATAACGATTAAGGTTTGCGCAGGATGTTCTGTCCTCAGCTTGCATATAGCTTCGAGGTTTTCTTGGATGTCGAGCACTGCAATATTCTATAAATGTGAGATAGCGGGTCAATGGAAAATCATAATTATCAACATTTTTCCATACAGCAATCTCATTCTCAAGGAGTTGTCTGCAAACTTCGAATCCGATTCCATTAGCACCTCCAGTAACTACGGCACTTTTTCCGCGGAAAGCCATTATACAAAATTGTTTTTTAAGTCTCTTCCAAAAATGGTTGAAAGACAAAAAATTTCTGAAAACACCAGTAAAGCACACTTTAAACGGTGAACAATGAAACTGGAAAAATTAGTAGCGCGCCTCAAAACTTGAACCTACTGATTCCCAGCGAACTAACGTCGACCCCTTTTATAGGTCCCAATGTAACTGAAAGCAGATATGCATTATAAAACAAAATTCGATCACATCAGGTGTGTCGAGATGTTGCGATCTCGCGAATCCATCCAAATCTCGGATTTCTATTAACTATTAACAAGAAAAATCATCACCAAATGTTACAATTACAGCGCCAGAGAGGAGCTGCCGTTGTAGCTCACAAGAAAATTGTGTTCGCTTGAGGTGAATTGATCGGATTACAGAAACTAAACTGATTAAGTAAGATCGATCAGAATGGAATAGGTGTTTCTAGTGTTATTGAAATGAGGGAAACATGGTGAAAACCTAGCGACAGTGCAATGATCTCGGAGCCAGTGACCACAGTTTAGAAGTTATTCAGTGACATTAGGTTTTAAGTTTCATGCGATTATGTAAAACGTTTGGCTTGAGAATTAGGTAAAAGGGGTACTATAAATCAATTCGGTTTAATATATAAGACTTGTACGTTTTTTTCCTTTTTACCAAATTGTGCTAAATAAGACGTATAATGAGAAAAGTAAGAATTACAACATAATTCAAAAATAAACAGAAGTCTGTTACTACAAGATGCTATACCACTAGAACATATTCAGGATTTGTTTAAAATGCTATTTCTACATAAGTGTCGCCTATTAAAGCAAATTCAACGCTTTACGATTGAAATAACTGAATAATATTATTTATATTGGTAATAATATTTCAATATAATAACATTTCCTCTAAACTTATATTAGGAAAATAATTGGAATAATGACTCATCCAAAAAATACGATTTAAAATGTTTAATAAAAACAAGTTGAATTGCATGAATTAGTATGCTTGCAGTTTAATTAATCACATTCTCAGTAGTATTGGATACGGTTTTATTGAGATATTAATAACTTATTTATGTGAATTTCGAAATTGTTTTCGAGCTCGAGACATTTTCCTAACGACTTTTAGAGGGCTTTCTCTCAGTGCACAAGTTGCCATCTGGCGGAAAATTTTACTACTACCACTTTGACATTTGTGTAGATTTGCAAATTCCGCCGGTTATTCTCCGACAGTTTATGTTTTCTTGTTTCTTGTTATTATTCGTGCTTTATTTAACGTAGAAGAGTGTAGTATAAGAAATGGCCGATCCAGATACTTCAGAAATACGACCCAGTGCCGAGGACTGCATGAAGATTCTAGTTGCATCAGATATACACCTGGGCTATAATGAAAAGGACACTATACGAGGTCTGCTCCTTTAGTCTGAAATGTAATATGTAGCATCCTGTTTTTGTAGGCGACGACAGTTTTATTGCCTTCGAAGAAATACTGGAAATAGCTGTTGAAATGGATGTTGACTTCATTTTGCTTGGCGGCGATTTATTTCACGATGCAACACCCTCACAAAACGCTTTGCATAAGTGATGAAATTGACTTCGAATTCAACCGGATGGCTTTTAATAATGTTCTGTTTACAGATGTGTTAAACTGCTTCGGACGTACACATTGGGAGATAGGCCCATAGCGCTAGAATTTCTTAGCGACCAGTCAGTAAACTTTGTTGATGCCATCAATCAAACTGTTAACTACGAGGACCCCAATTTAAACGTGTCTATTCCAGTGTTCTCTATTCATGGCAATCACGATGATCCTAGTGGATTTGGTCGACTGAGCTCTCTAGACATTTTGTCGTCGTCGGGGCTGATAAACTATTTCGGAAAGTGGGTCGATCTAACAAAGTTGGACATCAGTCCCATTATGCTCAAAAAAGGACATACACAACTTGCTGTCTATGGTCTCAGTCATATACACGATAATCGCTTAGTCAGATTGTTTCATAATTGCAAAGTTGTAATGGAGAAGCCCGATCCAAAAACCGGGGAATGGTTTAGTATTATGGTACTCCATCAGAATAGAGCAGACAGGGGTCCAAAAAATTATGTTCCTGAAGAAATCCTTCCAGAGTTTTTAGATTTGGTTATTTGGGGCCACGAACATGACTGTAGAATTTTGCCTGAAGAGAACTATAAAAAGAATTTTTTCGTAGTTCAGCCGGGATCATCAGTTGCTACTTCTCTGGCTGAGGGCGAAGCTCTTGATAAACATGTTGGACTTTTAACTGTGTACAAAAAGAAGTTCCAGCTGCATCCTATTCGATTGAAGACTGTCAGACCATTCATATTTGACAGTATTTCCCTGGTTGACTACGCTGAGGAGTACAATTTTGATGAAGGTGATGTACAGAGAAAGGTAAAATTAGTTTCAGTACCTCTATTATAAACCTAAACAATATTTTGCTATGATGGCTAGAAAGGTTTAATTCCAGCTTTTATTCAAAAATTTGAAGAAAAGTTTATTCGAGAAATGTATTCTGTAGGTTATAGAAATTGCTTCGCAAAAAGTGGAGGAAATGATCACTAAAGCAGAGGAGAAGATTTCTGGTCATGAAAGACAGCCAAGGCTTCCTTTGATTAGGCTGAAAATTATCTACACAGAAGAAGAGCAAATGTTCAATGCAATTCGTTTTGGACAGCAGTTTAATGAAAGGGTGAGATTTTAAGTGGCTTAAGTTTCGAATTTTGTTTGTATACAAAGATTTTAATCCTCTCAGATTGCAAATCCGACAGATGTAATTCTATTCAAACGAATAGCTCGAAGAGTGAAGCCAGACGCAAAGGGTTTCGATAAGTCGGCAATGGAGGAGGCATTTGATCAAGAAGTAATAATTTCAAAAAATTCAATGGTTATTTAATGATTTGCCCCGCTCATTTCAAAACAGAATATTAGTCACGAAACTAGGGTTGAGCAAGTAGTTGATCGGTATTTTGATAATGTGGATGATTCCAAAAAGTTACAAATCATGTCGTCGAAAATTTTATCGGAAATGTGCTGGAGATTGGTCGACCGAAATGATCAGAACGCGGCTGAAAATATAATAAAGTTTGTTCGGCAAATTTAATTATTTTTGGAATTGCTATTTACGATTTTGTTTTGTTAAGATTTTACAAAGAGAAAGCCAATGAGTACCTTATGGAGAAATTGCCAGCGGAAGACGACATTGATTCAGAGCTGCGCAACTTCAAGGAGAAATCGATTGAAATGTATGATGTTGTACTGAAGGTAGATGATTCTTATTTTGTGCAATATTTCTGTTTATATATTTACCAGTTATAAATATAAATACATTTGGCACTAGAGTAATTCTTGGTCTTGAAAAATGATTGAGTTTAGTAAAAAGAGTTACTTTTTTATATAACCAGTCTTGATGAAATTTGTGGATTTAAGAAATATAATTGTTCTTATTCATGATTGGTAGTATATGAATAAATGAAAGTTTAAAAAACAAAACGTAAACTATTGCTATATCTAAATTACTTGAATAAATAAAAATTAATTTGGTCACCGTTTTATAGATGCTTGATGAGCGTGGTTCTAAAACCCAAAATGCGATATCCCTAAGTTTTGCCGATAATGATACTACAGTCAGAGAACCTGTCAAGAGATCAACAAGAGGAGCTAAAAGTGCAGGCGAATCATCTAGAGCAGCTCCTCGAGGTAGAGGTAGAGGTCGTGGCCGGGGAAGAGGAGCCCAAAAGTCAGAATTGGAAGTATCATTCAGTGTGAGTGATTAACTACCTTTTTTGTATTTTCCAAAGAATTTAAATTGATTTTCCTAGCGCTCTGATGAAAAGCAACCGTCTATCCAGGAAAGCTTTTCGCAAAGAACATCACAGAGGCAAAGAAAAGCATCACAAATAGTTTATGATATTTCTGATTCCGACTAGGGCAATATTAATGTCCAGTCATTCTACATTATTGATAGAAACTTTATGTTGTTAATATTTGTAAGTAATCTGCTTTTTGTAAATAAATTGAAACCACTGTTTCTTTAATAATTCCTGCACAAATCGCCATTTCTAACTGGTGAAATTAGAATCCTGCGGTATTGAAAACTCCCAAGTAACTAAACGATAAAAATAAAATTGAGTTACCACATTAGAAAGTATTTATTTGGAACTAACGATTATATATTTTATTACATGGAGTGAAAATAAACTCAATCGTTTGTTTGTGTTATCAAAATTTTAAATTTTCATCAACTAAAAACTATTTTTTCCGAATCGACGGCAAGTCTTAATTACATAAATATAGTTAAATTTTTCCTACGTATAATAAATCAATAATAACTTTTAAGCGATGATTTAGTTTTTTTGGCAATAACGGATTAACATTTTGACTTTTTTATCTGAAAATTTAAAATATTCACGCTCGTCGAAAAATTGAGTTTTAACAATTTATAAGACGCGAGTACTCGTACCCTAACTCAAGAAATATGAGGCCTTAAATGAAATGTGTTGTTTATTTATGTAGAGAAAATCACAGTGAAAATTTTTAATTTCGTGGTGTGAAATACAACATAATGGGTTTATCTGGAAACAGCCCAAACATTGTCTTTTGAAGTTGCAGGGGCACATGAGTTTCTTTCCCAACATTTATCTTAAAATGAAGCAAGATGTGATAAAAAAGTGCTTTCGTCTCCATTAAAGCAAATCGGAAACCTGTGGAAAAGAGTATTCGAAAATTATATTTACAAGAATTTAAAAGAACAAAAAGCTACCTATACAATTTCGCGGTCCAACTCCAAAGGGCAAAAAAGCTTCCACTTTTGGATTATTCTCTTCACTAAACCGTTCAGGTATAAATTTCTCAGGATCAGGAAAATACACTGGATCCATGTGAAAAGCGTAGATTGGAATACTAATCAATTTTCCTTTTTCTATGGTAATATTGTGACCTAACTCGTCCTCATAGTAATAGTCCTCGACGCATAGTCTGTCGGTGGCGGGTGCTGGGGGCCACTTTCTTAAAACCTCCGATATAACCATACCTAGGTACTTCATTTCCCGTAGGGCTTCGTATGTTAATGGTTGGCCATTTAATTTTTCGTGCATGCCATCAATTTCTTTATGCAACTTGTCTTGAATTTCCGGATTAACTGCAAGTTCGTAAGCTGTGTAGGACATGAGTGCAGAACTCGGTTCAAACCCAGCTAGCAAGAATTGAAAACATTGCGCTATTAATTCCATCTCTGTCCATACGCGTTTTTCTGTGGCATCTTCCGAACAGCCGGATTTCTTCAATTGCATGACAATATTTATCATATCAGGTCGAATAATGCCATTTTTCTCTCTAGTTTCCATTGTTTCTATGATAATTTCTCGAAATCGTTTCTTTTTCTCTTCACTGAATGCCTCCAGGCCAAGGAGTTTTCCTAATTTTGGGAAAATAACTTGTAGGAAAAACTTCTGAATCCTTAATGGCTTTTGGAGATCTCCAAACTCTTTCCCGATTAAATAAATTTCATTATTTGGTTCCTTAAATGAATTGCATTCGACGCCAAAAGCACATGTAGCCACAACGTCGTTTGTGTACTTCGTGAATAAGGCTTTGATTGGGAACGCCTTTTGTTTTGATGTTCGAAGTTCAAGATTAATGTGGTCAATAAGATCCTGACAGCATTTATTTATGAATTGCAACATTAAACGCATTTTGCTGCCTGTGAAAGCTGGAGTCAAAGCTATTCTCATTTCTCGCCACTGTTTGCCCTTCAATGATGCGAGCGTGCTGGAGAATAGCTCATCAAATTCTGCGCTCACTATATCATTGTGATCTTGAAAGTGTCCAAAATCTTTTATCGTAATTTTCTTTAGAAGGTCTAAAGACCTTACGAAGTATAGAGGCCTTCTGAGCTGGAATATGCCAATCAAGCTGAGAAAAGTAGATAAAGTTAAATTTTTATCTTATAAAATATATGTAATTATAGTTTTTATCTTATAAACTATATGTAATTATAGTTAGTGATAAAGTCTAACCGTTATAACGATATGCGTTAAATTAATGTTGCTACCTTTTATACAAATGCATAATTCTTTAATCCGACGAGATTGGTGTTTTAAGGACAACAACGGACATAATAAACGGATCATAATAAACATTTTTAAAAACCTAAAGTTTTATCTTAATCATAAAGTTATAGTTAAGCATTTTTTTTGACCACACAGGTCGTTTTTCAAAAGATATCTTTTAATCTTTGCAATCTTTACATAGGTCTGCGTTGTAGTACGGAATTCGGTCTAATACAAGCTCACTTAATATGTTTCGAAATATCGACGGTTTCCTACTTTTTTGGGTTTATATTTTTTTTCTATTTTCTTTAACTATTATTATGATTATTATTATTATTATTATTAACTGCTTAAAAGCAAGATTTTTATTATTTCTTTCTCTTACTAGGGAACACTGCGATCTGGGGGATGTATGGTTTGTATACTTACTCTTCTTCTGGATATTTGTTATACGCCTCAAGAAGAAATTCTGTAAGGCTTAGAGAGTTAATTGGCCAACCAGGCTTTCTTAACGATGGTTTAATGCATTTGATTCCTTTTTTATCAAAATAATCAAAGTTTGCAGTATACCATTTGTAAAATAAATATAAAGCTACTAAAAGCAAAACTATCGAAACACTCAGCACTTCCATCTTCTGTAATATAGAACTAGTATTTTCAGTCGTACAAAGCAGTTAAAAGCTTGCAATAAATAACCAATTAATTATTATTTCTTATATTCAAATAGTATTATTTATCTTTTGGAATGTATTGCACCATCCATTTTTTTATTGCATTATTTTGGTTCAATTTAATTTGATTTGTGGCACTTAATCCCATTCGTTGATATTTATTATGAGACTAAAAATATTTAGCAGATCAAATATTTCACAACTCGGTATTTTAAGTCGCAAATTCCTAATCAATTGAAAGAGACCTTTCACAACGAAGAAGCGGTCATCACTGAAAAGCTTTTGTTGAATTCCCGAGCGGTGATCTGATCGAAATCTGATCGCGCCTCTTGTAAGTTTATATTACTCCACAACGTTAAGCCCATGGAGCCTAAAATCTCGTTAAAATTGTCCATCATAATTACGTACTGATGTGGTTTTTAATGCAAGCTAAACTCTGTTACGTAATGGTACTGCGAAATTCGAGATTAATCAAAAACTATGATTCTTCAATAGAACCGTGAGGGCTTTTAAATTAGTACGGATGTTTTTAGCTAACAGGTTTGTAGAAAACGTATATCATTATAATGAAATAATTGGATTAGATTTTGTATATCGTGATAAGCGCAATAACAAGCGCCTGTTAGTAAGGTCACATATTCGCAATGGAAACTTTTCATATTGAAATGATTTTAAAAAAGAATTTTGAACTAAAAATATTTTAGAAATAAATGAAAATAGTTTGATACCACATGCTGGCATTATTTGATGATTGCAAATAAATCCAGCATAGTTGGGGTACAGAAATAAAAAAAAAGCAATAGATAAAAAACCAATTTTATTAAAATTAAAATTACACAGTGATAGATAGAATAGTATAAACCAAAATAGAAAGTATATGGAATGCAATACAAGCGAAAAACAAATATAATAATTTTATATTTTTACAACCTATTCTCGATTTTGTCGTGGTTCAAAGTAAACTTTAATAGGCTTTTCTGGAAACAAACCCACTAGAGACTTTTTAAGTTTCAGAGGTACTTGGGTTTCTTTGCCAACTTTTATTCTAAAATTGCGCAATATGTGATAAAAAAGAGCTTTCGTCTCCATGAGAGCAAATCTTACTCCTGTGAAAATATTTTATTAATAACACGTATATGTTAGAGTGAAATTTGTATTATTTCCTTACCTATACAGCTTCGAGGACCGCTGCCAAAGCTCAAAAATGCATCCATATTTGGATTATTTTCTTCACTGAACCGCTCTGGATAAAAGTTATCAGGATCTGGGTAAATCTTAGGGTCTCTCTGAAAGGCGAAGATTGGTATCCAGATGAGACTTCCTTTTTCTATGGTGAGTTTATGTCCTAGATCGTCTTCATATTGATAATCTTGAACACATAGTCTGTCCGTTAAAACTGCTGGTGGCCACTTTCTCATGACTTCTGAAATAACCATATGCAAATACTTCATACGCTGTAGAGCTTCATAGGTTAATGACTGTCCGTTCAAGGACTCGTGAGTTTCATCAATTTCCTGAATCAACTTTTCCTGAATATCAAGATTTGCTGCAAGTTCGTACGCTATGAAGGACATGAGTGTTGAACTTGGGTCGGATCCCGCTGAGAAAAATTGGAAGCTTTGAGCCATTAACTCCGTTTCGGTCCATGTACGCTTTCCATCTGTTTCTTTTTCAGTTGATTTTTTGAGCTCCATCAAAATATTTATCATATCAGGTCGAATAATTCCATCTTTTTCTCTGGTTTCCATAGTTTCTATAATTATTTCACGAAACCTTTTCATCTTCTTCTCAGAAAATAATTGAAGTCCAAGAAGTTTCGAAATTTTCGGAAAAAATACAAGAAATAATAGTTTCAATACTCTTAGCGGCTTTTGAAATTCTGCAAACTCTCTTCCAATATAATAAATTTCATTGTTTGGATCTTTGAATGAATTACATTCGACTCCAAAAGCACATGTTGCAATTACATCATTGGTGTACTTTGCAAAGCCGACTTTAGCGTCAAATGAAATTTCTTTTGAATTTTTTATATCACTTGTGATATGGTCTATGATTTGCTGGCAACATGTATTAATTAATCCCAGCATCAGTCGCATTTTGCTACCTGTGAAGACAGGAGTCAGAGATATTCTCATCTCCCGCCACCGTTTGCCTTTCATCATCACTAAGGCATTAGAAAATATATCGTCAAAATTTGAAACTATGGCATCGTTATGATCTTGAAAGTGTGCGAAATCCTTTATCAAAATATTTTTAGCCGTTTCTACATCTCTTACGTAGTATACAGGTGTTCGCATATGAAAAGTTCCAATTAATCTGTAATACATTCAGAAAAAAAACTTCTAATAAAATGGTAATGGACATTTTTCTTAACAAGGAGGCAAATGGCATAGATGCTAACTAAAACTCATCTCATCTATGTTATAATACGTAAATATTGAAAATGCTCTCGTTCTTGCAAAAAAGTGTACAAATGCAAATATAGAAATTATACAGCACTATGTTTGATATACCTACGTTATCTACGAACTAGGTCATTGTGCACAATAAAATCGCCGATAAAGGTTTATTTTAATCTACAAATATATTTGCATTTTACGATAAAAAATAATAAAAGTCATTAGTTAAATTTTTACTTTTTTTATAATAATAAAACAATCATAATGCTAAATATAATGAACATGAACACGACTTAGAGACCGAATTTTATTGTATTTTTTTAAATTAAAGATCGTAACTTAATTGTACTTCGTAATTTCTAATCTTACTTATTGCTATTTAATACTCACTTTTCCTCAGGGAACTTATTATACAAGTCGAGGAGAATTTCCGTAATTCCGACAGATTTAGGCCATTTCGGTTTTTGAAATTCGAATTGAAATGGTTTGATGCTCTTCAATCCCTTTTTATCAAAATAATCATAGTTCATAGTGAACCATTTATAAAACAATATTACTGTGGTTGCAAATAATATAAGAGAAATTATTAACAACTCCATTCTCTTAAAACGATTTCACAATAAAACCGAAAACACAAATGAGAATATTGGAAGCGGTTAGCTGTATCGAAAACGCTATCAACTAAAGCTCGATTGTCTAATAAAAAAACTCACACATGTGGGAATCTTGCCACAAATGATCGGATTTTCGTTTTATAATCAATTTTAACTTTACCTTATCAGAAATATCTAAAATAACAAATATTTTTGTTAGCCATAATTTAATCACACAATTCGGTTTTAATATAACACACCTTCTTAAGATAAGAAAAGAAACATCATTAAAAAAGCTTGTCTAGCCGAAAGTTCTTTGATGCTAGAGAACTTTTGGTACCAAATGAAATCGCACTTCTCATGTACTTCGTTATAAGGCCATATAATGGACATAGGTAAAAGTGTGGGTGAGGAGAACTTTTTTTGTGTACCATTCACATACTAAACAACTTAATAGTAATTATTAATTAATTATTGGAAACATGTGCGGAGTAATTCACGAAATTTAAATTTAACGCTTGGATTGCTGACTGAAATCCATTACTTTTCAAACAGAGCGCAATTAGATTTTTTATTAAGACGTGAAAGTAAAGACTGATAAAATGCATCTTCTCATTTTAGTCGCATAATTACTGCAGTATACTGTCAAAATTAACTTTAAATTTTAATCTTAAATCGAATGAAGTTTAGAAATCTTATCAATCCGCGTGTGTCATAAATCTATATATAAAGCAGAAATTTTGTTTGTGGCTTTGTGTGTATCGTATACAAATCCACAATTTTCATGTTTCGCTGAAATTTTGCATAGGCATTTTTACGTACTGTCTGAAATGTACAGTCAATATAAAAATCGTAAATCTAACTTCTTTCACGGATTTCACCCCCTTGAAATATGCAACTAAAGCTCAGCAGGGATTCAAAATAGTCGTAGGACGTCGCAAGAAGGCTCCTTCGATCCACTTAAATTTTGCAATGACACAAGATTGCATGCCAATTAGCTCATGCCCAACGTTATTGAACTATATGCAACTATTGCTTTTTTTGATATAGTCTATTTAACAAAAATAAATGTGCGCCTCGCACTTCATCGTTAAGTTTCAGTTAACTTTGTATTCGTTATGCCTCCTGGTTTAAATTAGATTCAAGATTGGTTTGTTTCTTCAGCTGCATGTGTACTTTACGTCAATAATTCTGCAGAAATGAGATGTTGCTGCGTTTCGAAGAAAGGCTAAAATCGTTATATAACACACAAGTGTATAAACAACGAAAACTCATGTGAAATTAAATAAATAAAAATGTTTTTTCGAAGAAACATTTACGTGAGTCAAAAGCCACTGTTTTGCTATAAAAGCTACTGTTTTGCTCTAAAAGCAATCATAAGGTTACTAGCGGTAATAAGTGCTCGTGAAAAATTATAAAAAATGAAAATTCAATCGTTCATAATTTTTATCGCATACGTTTTGCTTAATATAATTGTCGTCGCTTCGTCTGAAAAGCCGAGTAAGTATCATTTGATATCACTTTAATATTTTTCAATTTTGTCAATGACATAATTTTCCAGAACGATGTTTTCTACCGCCTAAGCCTTCTAAAGGCGAAAAGTTTTGTAAATCTTTTATACCTTCTTATTACTACGATGCTGAAAGAAACGAATGCGTCTATTTTATCTACGGTGGATGCAATGGCAACGCAAACAGATTCTCCAAAATTGCCGATTGTATCAGAGTTTGTAAAAACAAATCTTAAATGTGTACATTTATTACAATAAAGCAATTGTAGAACTGCAAAACTTCCTTTCTTTGTTCCCCGGATTACTTTCTTTTAATATCGGCGTTGATATAAAATTAATTCAAATGATATTTAATAATTTTATTTAGTTTTTATTTAATGCATAGCTGTAATTGTAAAAAGTTTTTTAAATTTCGTGAAAACTCAAACAATTTTATTGAGTCTATTAAATGTGGCCGTTGGCAAGTGTTTTCTCCTTTCTTGGCATAAATTGAAGTGTAATTGGTTTCTTCGGTATTTGCCCAAAAATAGTCCTATGTACTTTAATTGGGATCACTGTTTCCTCACAGGCAACAATTCGGAAGTTAAGAAGCAAATGAAATATTATAGCCTTTACCTCCATTAAAGCAAACCTGAAACCTATTCAAAAATATTAAGTAAAATTTAACGACAAATCACAAAATCACCAACCAATGCAGTTTCTAGGACCCACTCCGAATGGTAGATATGTATTTACGTCTACATTTCTCCTATTCTCATCACTGAATCGTTCTGGGTCAAACTTTTTGGGATTTGGAAAGTATTTAGGATCCATGTGAAGCGAATAAATCGGTACTAAAATCATATTTCCTTTTTCAATAGTAAATTTAAGGCCGTCTTCATCTTCATATGTATAGGTTTTCGTGCATTCTCTGTCTGAAACGACAATTGGTGCCCACATTCGTAGTACTTCACAAATGAACATATCCAAATATTTCATTTTGTGCAAAATCTCGTAGCTTAAGGGAGCACCATCTAAACTTTCATGAGCATCATCGATCTCTGCAATTAGCTTTTCTTGGAGATCAGGATTTGCAGCCAATTCATAACTACAAAACTGTAATGCTGTAGATGTTGTATCGAAACCAGCTAAAAAAAAAATAAGACATTGGGCTATAAGTTCAATATCTGACCATTCTCCTTTAATTTCTCCATTAATCATTTTATTTTCTGGATCGATTTCGTCCATGTCATTTTCTTTATGAAGTTGGCCTTCTTTCAATTTCATCAGTAAATTCAGCATATCAGGCCGCTGTATGTTCTCCTTTTTTCTTACTTCCATGGTATGAGTAATTAATTTCGTAAACGCATCGATTACTTCGTTCGGAACTATTTTTATTCTTAAAAATTTAGCAACTCTCGGTAGTATTCTCAGTATTAAGAATTTCACTATTTGAAGAATATTTTGCCTTCCTAGCATTTTTTGGCACATATCGTTTATCTCATTATTGGGATTTTTGAAAGAATTTACTTCAACCCCAAAAGCACATGTCGCGATCACATCATTGGCGTACTTTGCAAAAAGCTTCTTCATTGGATATGCCGTTGGTCCATTCTTCTCGTACTCTTCCTTAAGATATTCACACATATCCTGAGAACACTTCCTTATCAATTCGAGCATTATTCTCATTTTTCTCCCGGTAAACATAGGGCTAAGAGAAGATCTCATATCGCGCCATTTCTTTCCTTTCATTAAAAATAAGATATTTGAAAACATATCATCGTTATCTATGGTGCTCAGCGGTACATGATCTTGGAAATATGTGAAGTCTTTTATTGTTAACTGTTTTATCACTTCAGGGGTTCGTAACAAATATGTGGGTTTTGAAAATTCGAAGAGTCCAACAACTCTGGAAATTTAACAAATATAATAATTATTATTTTTTTAGTTCTTATGATTTTTATAAGAATAGCACTGTTAGGAAACAAAATGATGTAAAACTCAACGTAATTTTTTAAAAATTTTACATTTCACCCTAATTAAAATAATAAAATAAAATACATAAAGTTATTTCTCTGTTTTTAAAATATAAGAAATTCCTAAATCGTGTTTTAATGGCGCAAAAAAAAAATAAAATAATGCTTTGCAAAGATTAAAAATTAAATTAAATTAAGACCCCGATAATAAAGATTAATTGCATTGTATTTTATTACTATTACTTAATTGTAACGCTGACATGACTTGATAGAAATATGCGCAGCACTATATAAATTCATTAAAAAAAATGAAACGCTAAGAGTTTGTTTCTTTTGGACTTTTAAATGACTAAACAAAGAAATAGAACAAAAAGACAAATAAAATCTAAGCTCTGTAAGTAATACAGAAATGATTTTAAGATAAATTTAGAAATAAAAGAAAACTTACTTTTCATTTGGGAACAACTTATAGGGACGATCCACTCTTTCTATGCCATCTAATGTAAAAATCCACGTACTGTTCCCAATTAGAGGAAATGGTTTCTCATTCTTCAATCCTTGCTTTTCAAAAACATCATGGTTTTTCGTTATCCATTTTAGAAACAAATAAATACTCAAACCGCCGACTAGCAAAGTTAGTATTAAATTAATCATGTTTTCACGTTCTTCCTTCAAGAATATTTATAGTACTGAAGTCATCTCGCATGCCCATGTCAGTCTTTCTATAAAGCTTCTACTTGAAGCCTTTTGCTAGAAGAGTACACTCAAAGCTCTAAAACAGTTTTACTTCTCTCTACTTTGATTAAGCCAGTTAAAGGTAGAGCAGTTCTGACCGAAAAATCTTTGAGTCCACTTTTCCGTCATCTATCATTTGTTTATCTCTAATATTACGTTATCGCTAAAATGCTTTTGTAATCAATTATCTATTGATAGTAAATGAAATCGATGATAAGATAATTAACAAAAACGAATACATTAGGTTTCAATTTTATACTTTTTAATTGATTCATTAATGTTATCTGGTAATAAAATGACTAATTACTTTTTTTATTTAGGGATAAGATTATTCCAAAACGAAAACAAAGAACTCATGTTACTATTTGAGAATTGTTAAATTAATATCCTGTTTTCAAAAAAAGTGCAAGATAATTTGGATAGATTTCTTGATAGGGATAAATCCAACTCAACACCTTATTTTGAAAATTCGTAATAAATGTTTTTATTAACAAACATACAGTTATACATCTTAGATTAAACTGCATAAAGGCTTTATGCATAAATTTGTAGTGAGCCGTAGTATATTCCTGGATTTGTCACATCACCTTGTAATGTAATATCTCACGCTTGTATATTTAAGTAATTATGTTTTTAGTTACGGACATCTTTATTTCGAAGAACAGAATATTTGTCTTCACTCCTTGTTATTAATTGTTACAGTAATAATTATATGGATGGAAAACTTCAATAACTAAACATTAATATGACTAATTTTAGACCGGGCATCAATTTTTGGAAACTACGTTGGCGTTGGTGGTCTGACCTTAAAGCTACAATAAAATTATATACTTTAACTTTACATTATTTTGGTTACTGAAGGGAAGAGTAAGGAATTCCTTTTTTTAAATCTTTCGTAAGCCTACTATTTCCAGCTTTTGTGAGGAGCTAATTCTTAAATTGGTTCAATAAACTTGTTTGATTGAGATGTTCATTAATCACGTAATATGCGTCATGATGATTTAACAGAAACACCTGCTACGCATTAGTTCCCAGTTTAGTTAAGTAGTATTCGCTATGAAGATTTAAGAAAATCGATTTCTGTTTTCTTTCATTTCGAAAATTTCCTTAAAAGCTTTCTGTTGGAAATTAAGAAAGATGGATGTTCTGAAAAATAATCTTTAATATAATTTCGCATGACGTTTTATAAATAATTTTAATAATCTAGCATTTAATAAGGCTTTTGAATAATTTTGTAATTCTTATGGTTATTTTTGATCTTTGAAAATGTTTGAATTTTCGTTTGTTTAATAGCAACATGAATTGCTGTTACTTTCAGAATAACAAAAGGAGCTTAGTAGTTTAGCCAGGAGTTGTCTTTGTTTTCAATTTTTCGTACTTTTCATTACAATGGAAGATTTCGACAAATTTTCTCAATAACAAACGATGATTTATATTTCAATTTCTGTTTTAAAAAATCCGTTGTTTTTTATTTATGCTGAAAACAAGTAAAAACGACATGCATCTTATCTATCTGTGCTTATCTTTGGTTACGTAAAAATTACTATCACTTTCCTGAAATTTCATAATTATTGGTTGATAACAAGCGAGTTCTGCGAATTCATTAAAATAATCTGTGAAGTCATCCGGATGTTCAGTTTCCACTTTTTAATTCAGTTTTATAAAGTAGTAAATAATAAAGGTTTAAAAACCTGTTCTAAAATTTAATTTTATCAGACCATAAAATGACCCAGTATTCTTGTACATTGTTGTATAAGTCACTATGTTTTTTCTATGAAATATTTTGTTTTGGATTGTACGTAATAGAAGTCAAGTTTAAATTAAATTTGGGAATAAGTCTCTACTCTTTCGTAATATTGAAGGATATAAGTAAAATTAAAGATGTGGTTCAAAATAAATATTATTTGTTTATTTAAATTCTTAGTTTGCGTAATTCAATAAAAAAAACAATGTAGTTACAATATATTATATTTATTTTATTATATAATATATAAAAAGTATATGTATATATTTTTGTTATAGGAAATATATGTAAGAATATTAAGTTTAGTAAAAATCGCATTTGATCGATTTCATTTACGATTTATTAATTTAAGTTCGTGTTGTGCTATAAATTATTTTTTTACATTGCATTATTTATTGTAAAAATATATAAACGTTCGTTTTAGATATTTATAAAGATGAAATCAAACAAAATACATTGTTAGGACTTACTTTACAAAACTTTCTTATCTTTTCTTGGAACGAATTCCAGATAAATTTCCTTTTCGGGAACATTTCCAAGGGGACCTAATTTTATTTTCAATGGTATCTGAGTCTGCTCGCAAATCTTTAGGCGGAAATTTGACAATAATTCGTAGATTACTGCCTTCATCTGCATTAATGCGAACCTGAAAGCTATTAAAGCAATAAAATAATTGCTTATATTCACTTAATAATAGCACCTACCAATGCAATTTCTTGGCCCGATTCCAAAAGGAAGGTAGGTGTAAATGTTAATGTTGGGTTTGTTTTCATCATTGAAACGTTCTGGATCAAACTTTTCGGGATCTGGGAAGTATTTTGGATCTCGATGAAGCGAGTAGATTGGTATAATAACCACATCATCTTTTTGAATAGTAAATTTAAATCCATCATCGCCTTCATATGTATAAGTACTTTTGCATTCTCGGTTAGAGGCAATGAGTGGAGGCCACAATCGTAGTACCTCAGATATAAACATGTCCATATACTTCATTTTTTGTAAAGCTTCATAGGTTAATGGAGCCCCGTCCAATCTCTCATGAGTTTCGTCAATCTCTAGGATCAGCTTTTCCTGAAGGTCAGAATTCGTAGCCATCTCATAACTGCAGAAGGAGAGGACTGATGAAGTTGTATGAAAACCGGCCAGGTAGAATTGGAAGCACTGAGCGATTAGTTCATCATCTGTCCAATTTTTCTTAATTTCACCATTGATCATTTTATTTTCTGGATCAATTTCCTCAAGCTCCTTATCTTTAGGTAATTGGCCCTCCTTTAAATTAATCAAGAGCTGTAGCATATCAGGTCTCCATATTTTCTCTTTCCTTCTTACATCCATTGTGTGCTTAATTAAGTTCCGGAATTTATTTTCAATGTCTTTCGGGAACAAGTGAAATGCAACCTTTGGGAAAACTATTTTAAGAAAGACTTTTGCAAATTGCTTAAATTTCATAGTCAGGGCGTTTTGGCAGATATTGTAGACTTCATTGTTTGGATTTTTCAAAGTATTTACTTCAATACCAAAGGCACATGTAGAAATAACGTCGTGGGTATACTTCGAAAATAAACTTTTCATTGGTAGTATAAATTTCGTTCTTCCCTTCTTCTCATATTCGTGCTGGATGTGGTCGCACAATTGTTTACAACATTTTTTTATTAGATCAAGCATTATCCTCATTTTGCTGCCAGTGAACATTGGACTAAGGGAAGATCTCATGTCTCGCCACTGCTTGCCTTTCATTGAAAATAAAGCAAGTTGAAAGAAATCTTTATTCTTCTCATTTTTGAATGTTATGTGGTCTTGAAAATAAGAAAAATCTTTCACCGTTATTTGTTTGATCACTTCAGGTGATCGTAGAAAATATCCAGGAGTTAGAAAGTGGAGAAAACCAACAACTCTGCAAATGAGTAAATTTTTATATATTTATATTCAAAACGTTTAAAACCGTAATAAATCGTGAAAATAAAATATAAAATTTTGTGGAAAATGGAAATCTTGAATTTTGTACAAAACGCGATCGATTGTATTCACAACTTTAGATGCCCGAGACTTTTCAATATCCTAAAAAGTGTTTGATTAAAGTACTACCTTAATACATAAAATAAAACTAGAATAAAAATAGTATTTCCAAAAATACACCCTTTTACTTCCTACTAAACTACAATTATACAGGTGATGGAAAACATTTTAAAATGTGCTGTGTAGTATTTTACTTCTTATTGTTTGATTTCTTGTTAAAATAAACTGCGTTTATGTTAAATATTTTAATTTTCTTTATATTATAAAATATAACACACCCGAGTGAAAAAATAAAACTGAAAAAGTACTGAAATCGGAAATGAGGCGGAAATTATTTTTTGGACCGAAACCGAAAAGCACCAAAACAGTTGAGACGGAACTTAGACTGAAATGAGGCGGAAATATTTTTACTTTGAAAAGAGACTAAAACCAGACTGAAAGTTTAACATTAGAATAGTCCATGTCGAAAGAAAGAAATTGAAAACAGACTGACATTTTTCAATTTTTGGACTTAGACTTTTTTAATTTTTCAAATATTGGACTTGGAGAAGTTTTCAGTCTGTTTTCCGTCTGATTTCAGTCGAATTTCAGTTTAATTTCAGTACATTTTCAATTCGTTTTTAGTCCAATTTCCGCTCATCGATTTCAGTCTGTTGTTCACTAACTCAGTCTACTTTAAATTAATTTTCGGTTTTTGAAATCGGAAACAAATTAGTAAATGCGGCTTTTCAGTTTTATTTTTCTACCACAATAATAATTAAGTCTTAAATACCACCGAAAAAGAATTATTTTAAACTTTATAATACTTGCTTTTTGTTATACTTTATAGAATTTATTTTTATATTTACATTAAAACAATTTTCAAAATATAAACCAATCCTGTTCCTTTTAGAAAATTCTTTTTTTTATTAGTTTAAATCAGTACATGGAACAACATATTCTTACTAAACATTAAGCATGTGTACACTTTGAGCTAGGAACCTCAAGGAATAAAGGATTGTTGTTTTAATGAAACTTGTATTAGTGCTATATGAAGTAAACTTTCAGTAATATGTTTTTAAAAATTCTGTAAGCGGGTTTTTGAATGAATCTATAATCACACAAATAAAAGAAAAGTGCAGTGTAATAAACGACACGTGAAAATCTTTTGCAAATAAAACAGAAACTGATGCCAAGCCGTTCTCTATGTTTTTTGTTTAGAGAACGAATTGATTTGAATTAAGAATTCACATGTCATATGCGTTTAAATTTTCTCTGCTTTCGGTTCCCATTGTAGCAGTGCACAAATCACGCGGACTGGAGGTGAAAGTGTTAGAGCAAGTAGTGCTTTCTGGAAATGGATCTTCTAAATTACGCAAGATTCCAAAAATGAAAAGTTCTAAACAAATAAACATAAATAAACTGTTTGTTATATTTTGACACTAGTCCACCAAAGCAAAATTCCTGGAGTTCAGAAATCCGTAATCGCCATTTATTTAAAAAATTACACTAAGTAGTAAAAGTAGTACTTACTTCTCATCGGAAAAGTTTGTATATGTGCTGTGATGGTTTTCAAGAAATTTTCCAGTAAACATCCATAGTGCGTCTCCAAGTAAGGGGATTGTTTTCTTATATTTAAGTCCTTGTTTCTCGAATTCATTTTTATTTTTCGACTCCCACTTTAAATGTAAATAAATAATCAATGCGAGAACTAGCGATATTGATGTGAAAGCAATCATTTTCCGTCTTGTGAATCTACCTCAAGCCAACAACTTCGACTAGGTCTCTTACTCAACTGGTACTTGTGGGAGCTTTCTGAGGCAGAGCTTGCCGAACATAGTCTGGGTTTTCTATTAAATAAGTGTTATTAAATAACATGTGCTTCTGTTGCTGGTTGATCGAGGAGCTAGAATTGGCGCTCTGTTTGATGATTCATAACTTCATAACTCACTTTGCATTTATAGTCATTTTGTTCCCGTATATGCGCCGCAAAGTTTATATTAATTTATTTTTTGAATATTAAGAAATTGAATAGAGCAGAAAGAACGTTATTATCCAATTTGGATACGGAGTACTAATAGTAATAATGTTCTCAAAACCTTTTATTTCTTATGCTATTTGAAACAGGAAGAAGAGATTTGGTATAGTTAGAGTTTGTAATGGATTAAATATAAAGATAAAATATAAAAAATTATGTCCAAAATTTTAGGAGTGATTTTCAGGAGTAGAATAAGAAGAGAGCGGTGTCATGTAATATTCAGTAATTTTATTTAATATGCTTAAAATTATTATACAGCACTATTCCTCATAAAAAAATTATAACGATAACAAAAAATTTCACATATTTATAGTTCACTGGTAGCATCACACAATTTTCTTGTCTTTCCTTGGAACGATTTTTAGATAAATTTCCTTTTCGGGCATAGTTCCAAGAAGATCTAATTTGATCTTTAATGGTATCTGAGTTTCTTTACAAGGCTTTAGGCGAAAATTTAATAGTAATTCGTAGATTACTGCCTTCATCTGCATTAATGCGAACCTGAAAGCTATTAAAGCAATAAAATAATTTATATTCACTTAATAATAGCACCTACCAATGCAATTTCTTGGCCCGATTCCAAAAGGAAGGTAGGTGTAAATGTTAATGTTGGGTTTGTTTTTATCATTGAAACGTTCTGGATCAAACTTTTCGGGATCTGGGAAGTATTTTGGATCTCGATGAAGCGAGTAGATTGGTATAATAACCACATCATCTTTTTGAATAGTAAATTTAAATCCATCATCGCCTTCATATGTATAAGTATTTTTGCATTCTCGGTTAGAGATAACGACTATAGGCCAAAGTCGTAGCACTTCAGATATGAACATATTCATGTATTTCATTTTTTGTAGGACTTCGTAAGTTACAGAACCCCTGTCTAATTGTTCATGGTTTTCATCAATTTCTTGTATCAGCCTCTCTTGAAGATCGGGATTTGTAGCTAATGCATAACTACAAAATGAGAGAGCTGTCGAAGTTGTATGAAAACCTCCTAGGAAAAATTGGAAGCACTGAGCGATTAGTTCATCATCTGTCCAATTTTTCTTAATTTCACCATTGATCATTTTATTTTCTGGATCGATTTCTTCAATTTCATTATCTTTTGGTAATTGACCTTTCTTTAAATTCATCAAGAGCTGTAACATATCAGGTCTCCATATGTTTTCTTTTTCTCTTACATTCATTGTGTGTGTAATAAGGTCCTTGAATTTATGTTCCATATTTTTTGGGAAGAATCGGGTTACCTTGGGGAATAACATTAAAAGAAGAAACTTTCCGAATTTCATAAATTGCATGTCCATAATTTGTTGGCATATACTATAGACTTCATTTTTTGGATCTTTTAAAGTATTTACTTCAATACCAAAGGCGCATGTGGAAATGACGTCGTTAGCATGCATTGCAAATAGGGTTTTTATCGATAGCACCAATTCTCCATCTTTATTCTTGTCGTGTTGCTCTTGGAGGTGGTCACACAGTTGCTTACAACATTTTTTTATTAGATCAAGCATTATCCTCATTTTGCTGCCAGTGAACATTGGACTAAGTGAAGATCTCATGTCTCGCCATTGCTTGCCTTTCATTGAAAATAAAACTTTTTTAAAGAAATCATTACCGCTGTCGTTTTTGAACGTTAAATGGTCTTGGAAATAAGAAAAGTCCTTCACCGTTATTTGTTTGATCACATCAGGTGAGCGGAGAAAATAATTAGGTTTTGTGAATTGGCTAAATCCAACAACTCTGTAAAAAATTATTTTTTATATTTCCAAGTTGAAAGCGTTTAATACCAATATAAGTTGTAGGAACAAAATTTCATTAACTCTCACTACTATGGTATGTAAAATTGTGTAGTCTTTTATATCTAAAAAAATTGAATCTTTAAAAGAAGGTTTTCTTGTATATATATTCGCGAAAATTAATTAAATTTTTTATCTAAAATCATGAAGTTTTTGTGTTTTCTACTTTCTAAGTCTTCTATTCTCTGTTTTAGTAAATACTACAAAATTGTTCTTATTTAAAAAGCAATGGGATTGTTGCCTTTTAAATGTTCAATAGAGAAAATATTTAATAATTATTTATATAAAGTATTTAAAATGTCTCAACTTATAACATGATTTGACCATGTATTGCAAAATAAGTTTTTAATTTCACTTTAACGAAAAATTGTTTTTAAATTTGATATTCTTTCAAAGTTCATGCTATTGAATTAATTTTAATTGGGACAAATTACACACTATAAAAATGGCAATATTCCCATTAAGAAATTCTTACTTGATAATTATAATGGAATGCAAAAAACAGTCTCGGAAATACATATATTTATTTAATTTGGTTAAAAGTACATGCCTCACGAAAAATAATTGCATATATATTTTTATTTATACATGGCTAAATATAAAATATATATCAATTGAAATTTTTAATGCAATCTATTTAATTTATTATGCAGATAGTATAAATTTGCGAACAGGCTAGCATTTACTTACTTTTCATTAGGAAAATTGTTGTATATCTTCTGAGTACTTTCAATAAGTTTTCCAGTAATCAACCATACAACGTCCCCTAGCACAGGAATTGCGTTCTTGTATTTTAGGCCCTGTTTCTCGAAGACATCTCTGGTCCTTGATTCTATTTTCACACACAAGTAAATGAGCAAACCGAGCACCAACGATATTAATATTAAATAAATCATCTCTCGTCTTGTCGGTCTTTCTTAAACAAACATTGACTACGCAGTTTTTCGCTCAACTAACGTTTGGAGGAGCTTTTTAGTGATTACAAACTTTGCAGACCTAGCCGAATAAAAGCCGAGTTTTCTGAGTTCAAGCCGGGAGATCGTGAAGCTTCAAGTGGGTAGCTTTGTTGACGAAATAGATCACCCATATGTTTTGGAAAAACTGTTTACAATATCAACCCACACATGGTATTCGCTACAAATTGAATGAAAACCTAGAATTGATGACCCGGATTTGATTAATTTATTTCTATAAATTACTCATATTTGCGAAGTTTCGAAAAACTCAAGAGAAAAACAAAAATTGTTTCTTCTTTGATACAAACGCTTGAAAGTAGACTTACTTGTAATTGGGCAGAAATAGAGCTCCTAAATCAATATTTTATATTTTTCTTCGGTGGATCTGATAAAACATCGAAAGTGTACTTGACCTATGAATTAGCTTTAAACCCAGGCACTTAAGACAAATAAATTCAATCTATTGGAGAGATTCCAGGAAATTAAATGGACAGCCACTTACATATGATACCTTGAAAAGTATAAAATATCTCGAGATGGTAACAATAGAGGAAATGGCCATGCATTTTAGTGGCCGATAGAAAGTGTGTACAGACGTACAATTATGAGGATGAAAATGGGTTAAAATTCACTATCGATGCAGGCAGCATTATTTTTAACATGTTTGTAGGTTTGTCTGTATTCTTCTACTCATGTTTCAAAGGAATCAATGATCATATTTACAAAATGCATAAAAATGTACACCGGATCATTCCTACTATTCGACATTGCGACTTTCCCAGTGAAATTAAAAGAAACTGGCATCTTTATCATTATTTAATAAAGTTTTCGATACAACAATATTTGAAATATTCATAATTGTAAAAAATTATTGCTTTAATTGTTTAACGAGATCGAATATAAGATCGTGGTAACTGAATATTCAAATAGCGGAAATAGAAAATATTACGACTTTATTTCAAGATCCGTGCACACATGTCGCATTTTTTAATTATTTTTATTAGAAAAATGCGAGTAAAATTGTCTCAGTAGGTAACCAATTGGCTTTTCGGACTGCAACCCCTTCGAAAACATCATAATTTCTAGTCATCTACTTAAGAAGTATGATAACACTGAAACATTCAATGATATTAATATCAAATTTATCATATTTTCACTACCACACTTCTTTTACTGCAATTTATGCGTCTGTAGGCACTAATGTAGCTACGTGTTCTGTGAGCTTTTATACGACTTCAACTCCAGGTAATCTTACTGTAGCCCGTTTCTTTTCATGCTTAAAATAAAATAACTTAAAGCTTCCAATGAACACTCTTACTGCAAGTTTAGTATGTTAATATGTTTTAGTATGTTAACCTAGTACAGATGTCTGCATACTCAAAATATCTGTATGAATGCGACGTTATTTTTTGTAGTTTTGTGTGTTTTACCAAATGCTCGTACACATTAATTGCTATAATTGTGAGATAAGTTTAATTTGGATTAATACGTTTTATTTTGTATTTAGCAGTATTCGATTTGGGTAAAATGTAGTTATTTTCATGATGTTTGACAAGGGTCACATGCGAATACAACAGAAAAAATATTCTATATACGAAATATTAAACAGTAAACATATATCCAGATATATATATATAAAATTATTAAAAATTCTATTAGAAGAGGAAAAAAAGAAATTTTTTAATGTATTTTAAAGAACTAAACTTACTTTGAAATGTTAAATTTAAAGATCTTATGCTACCGTCGGGCATCTTTATTAACATTTGAACTTTACAGAAATCCGCACAAATTTAGTGAAACATAAAGAAAATTGAATATCGTTTTTCGTGGAGGAGTTAGGAGCGCATGTGATTTTGAGCATGTGTTCATTTTGGCTATCCAATTTTTTGCAAACACCGCGGATGTATCCCTTATTATCGACTACCGTGCCAGTCTCGAATTTTAATGATAGAAGTAATTATAATTTGTATAATTTTACAAGTAATCAACTTTTAATATAGCGTTTTGGAAAGATCTGGACACGCTACAGGGCGCAATTCTCGACAAATTTTGGTGATTCTTCTTTCTATCGACTGGTTAACTATAAGAATAGAAGTCTATTACAAATAGTTTAACTTTTAAAAACAAAACAATTTTCTACAAAAACTCCTTTTTTTTTGTGCTTGATAACTATTCCCTCGTTTTGTACGTTTTACGTTTTCAGTATTCACGAATCAAAAGATATAAATATTTGTAAAAAGCATATAAATATATAAATAAAGACATATTAAGAAATTAAAATTCGTTTAAAGTCACTCACATAACGTTCAAAGATTGTGTGGAAATAAGTGCATTTAATGTATCAAGACGTATTTAGATCGCACTATCAAATATTGGTAACTCACAAAGTATTTGAAATTACAATTCAACTTTGTTTCATGTCTCCCTAGAAATATAAAAGTATATAAAAGCACATAAGAAATTGATTGCTTTTAAATGTTTAACGGACATAATCTCCTAAACTCAAAAATTCGCATTTTTACAAATTACATCAAATTATGTCAATTCTGTGTCAATCATAGGTAAATTGATTGTACATTTATTTTAGTAAAGCAATAGAAAAAGGCAGAAAAATATTCTACAACTTTACGTACGTGGTTGGTTCTTTCCCGTTTCGAACATCTTACAAATTTCCTCTCATTGGCTTACAATAAAATGCATAAGATATAAGTACGTGGCTACTTACTGTAGCACGCAACTCTTCGATTAAATCACGCAATAACTGATGAAAGCTTTCGAAGTTTAAAGCCCACCTTTATTTCATAATTGCCATTCATAACGAAATTCACGCCATTCAATAGCTTTCTTCCGACTCGTTCACTTCTAATAGTAGCGTATAAATGCAGATATGATCAACTTCGTGCTGACACTAGTTGCGCTTGGTTTGTTTGTTTACTTGCTTCTGAAGTGGGCAACAAAAAATCACGATGTATTCGAAAAGCAGGGAATTACATACCTGAAGCCCTATCCTGTGATAGGCAATAGCGACTTTATTTTTCGCAAAAGGGGAATGATTGACCGAGTTCTCACAATATACAACGGATTTCCTAACGACAAGTAAGAGTTTGTTTAAACAAATTTATACAGTGAAAATAAGAAATAGAATAAAAATAAGATTATTTTTTTTATACTAAAATACTATTCATATTAATTGTGTAAACATCAAGATCTACAAGTTATGATGAGAAATAGTATTACTACGAAAAACATAGGTTTTTGCGTTATAAACTCATTTATTTACCGGTATTGTGAAAAAACTCTTCTTAATGATGATTTGTAACAAAGGTGTATATTTAGATATCATTAGAAAACTACATAAAAGAAGTGGCTATAGCGTTAAAACGTGTTTTTTTCTAATTTAATCTAACGCGGATACAAGCAATTATACTAACGATTATTTTCATTTTGATATAAGTACAAGAGGAGTTCAGTGCGCTTGATGAGAGAATGATAAGCACAGCGGAACAGAATGATAGATATCGTCCAAGGTTATCATAGTAAAAGTTTGTAAACACGTGATATGAGATTAATGTCTGATAATTTACAATGAAATCAAGCTGAAATTAATTTCTAATAATCAATTAAACTTGTAAAAAACTGTAATTTATTAAAATGTTTATTGATATTTAGGCAAATATTACTTCGATATAGCCCTATTTTCACATAACAAACAGCATTTGTTTTTAACTCATTTTTCAAAGTAAGATTTTAGTTTTCCAAACTTTTTTATTATTAGAAATAACAGATTTTCTTAAAAATGTTGTGTATCTAATTTTGCTTTCTTCGTTCTGAAATTATAATTTTAAAGTAGTAGTATTACTTTATCCAATAAAAGTTTGTATATAACTACTTTACTTTATTAAAAATTCACAAGAATGTTTAAATATAAAAATAATTTATGAATATGATTTCTCTCAATACAAATTAATTGACGATTTCTTTAATTTTCCTAGGGTCATTGGATGCTTTGATTTTTCACAACCCTTGTATTTTCTTAGAAGTCCAGAATTAGTGAAGCAGTTGACGGTTAAGGATTTTGCACATTTCCAAGATCATAATTTTTTTGATGCTGAATCTGATCCCTTTTTTGGAAATATACTATTCGCAATGCAAGGGAAGCAGTGGAGAGATATGAGATCCACACTAAGCGCTGTCTTCACGGGCAGCAAAATGCGAATGATGCTAGAACTGGTCATAAAGTGTGCCCAACAGTTTACAGATTTTATTGTTGAAGAAAATGAAAAGAAAGGTCGGCAGATCTATGGAGTGAAAAATATTTTCTCCCGATTTACCAATGATGCCATTGCAACTTGTGCCTTTGGAGTCGAATGTGATTCTCTTAAGCATCCAAAAAATGATATTTTCCTTCTCAGTCAAGATTTATTGCAATTTCAAAAAGCCACACTGACAATTTTGTTCGTAATCATGAGGCTTGCTCCATTTTTGGCTAAGAAGTTAGGATTAAAATTTGTAAGCGATAAAACGCAACAAGCGTTTAAAAAACTTATCATTGATACAATGGAAGTTCGTAAGCGAGAAGGAATTGTCCGTCCAGATATGCTTCAATTGCTAATGAATATTCGCGAAGGGAATTTAAAAGAACATGAACATGAAAATTGTAACGGTCAGAATGGTCACAACGTTTTAAATGGAGACATCAAACGAAAGTGGAAGGATATAGAACTTGTAGCCCAATGCTTTCTATTTTTGTTGGGTGGATTCGATACAACTTCAGGCGTTTTGACGTATATGGCGTATGAACTAGCTATAAACCCAGATATTCAAGACAAATTAATTCAATCTATTGAAAACACCCACGAGGAATTGAATGGAAAACCACTTACTTACGAGACTTTGAAAAGTATGAAATATCTAGAAATGGTAATATTAGAGACTTTAAGGAAATGACCACCTAATTTAGCAACTGACAGGAAATGTGTACAGACGTACAATTATGAGGGTGAAGATGGTCTAAAATTCACCATCGATGCAGGCAGCATTATTTGGATACCCATCTACGGTTTCCATATGGACCCCAATATCTACCCTAATCCTGAAAAATTCGACCCTGAGCGCTTTAATGACGAGAACAAGCCCAAAATTGACCCGAACACTTTTCTACCTTTCGGATCTGGCCCAAGAAATTGCATCGGTAATTTAGGAAACTATATTAAATTTATTACGATTTTAAAGATCATTCTCTTTAAAGGTTTGAGGTTCGCCATGATGGAGATTAAAGTGTTATTCTATCATTTATTGTTAAAATGTAAAATAAGTGTTTGCGAAGAGACTGACATCCCTCTTACTTTTAAACGACATCCATTTGCACTTGTAACCAAAAAGGAAATCAAATTGTATATTGAACATAGAAAAGATAGAAAACTTTTATAAATTTAAATAGTATTAAGATTGTTTTATAAATAAATTTTACAATAAAATTGGTTTAGATTTAATGCTTTTTTTTAAACTATTTAATTACAAATTATTAAAATCAAATTAAATCTTATAAAATATTAACGCAATTATTTTTAAACTAAAATTGTTATCTTATTTGGTATTTTCGAAAAGTGTAGTATTGAATGCTGTAAAAAATTCACGACAAATCAAGGGTTGTTCTAGTGTGAGTAACTTTTTTGATTAAATTTTTAAAAGAACTATTGAAAAATTCATTTATACTTGATGAATATTTTTTATTTGATGACCTTTTGGACCTGACAAAGCTAGGGATTTCGAACTTTTACAAAAAAAATTTCTCCCCGATAGTGTCACACCAAGTTTGTATTTTCTGTATTCTTAGCTATCACTTGACCTAGCTTAAGTTAAAATTTGTTAAATACGTATTTAATTTTTGTTGAATTATTGGTCAATTTTAATAGCACATCAAAATCCACAACTTTTTAAACTAGCCGATAAAAGATTAATAAAAACTGTGTCGAGAAAACAGTCTTGAGCAATTTCTTTGTATATCTGAATTTCGTAATGTTTGCAAATTTCAAAAAGCGCTTTGCATATACTTTTCAGACTAGACTACAGTTTAAGAAAATGTAAAGAAATGTAGTTTTTGAGATGTCGCGCTAGAATATTTTCTTAACAAAAATGTATTATGAGTTCATTTCCCCATTAATTTTGGAAAATAATTTAAGAGAATGAATCAACGCGTAAACGTAAAGAATTTCAGACTCTCAGGTCATTCGGAAATATGGGACAAATTGAGTATGCATACTTAAGATTAAATACTTATTTTTGTAAATGTTTTATCACCAACCGCTCTGTAGGTTTTTATAAGGCCTACAATATTATTATTACATTTCACCTAAAACAAAAAAAAAAACAAGAAATTTTTCTAAGAAATAAGAGTCATCGCTTTAAAATGATAAGGATTTGTGATAATCCGATGTAAGAGAATGTGTGAAGTATATTTGATACGATGGATATTTATTACCATTTTGATTTCTACTACATCCATATTTTGGAGAATTCGACGTGCTTCTGAAATTCGCCAAAAATGGCAAAAAGTGAAAGCCAAATGAATCCCCAAAAAACGAAGTGACTCAGCCAATTTCTTAGAATTACATAACTGTTTACTATCAAGAAAGAGCACGCAAAATATACAAAACAAAACAAAAGAACAAAATGTTCTTATATATTATTTTTTTGTAACACAATGTACTCATCGCTGAGTGTAAAAGCGCTCTTAATTATATCTAATCAGCGGCGGCAGATACAGGACGCGCATTACAAGTTCTATTGTTTTAGTAAAACAAAACCACCAGGATAGGAACGCGATATTCTACAAATGAGCATAAGATATTTCAATTTCGATCATCATACACTGATCAGACATGTATTTAATAAATAAGCTGGCACAGTGGTCACTGTGGTCACGTCTGTGGGAAATACCGTGAAAGCTTCCAACATCAAACCCCGACTCGGCCATATAATCGCGGCTTTTTAGTAAACTACGCATCAGTCTTGAGTTTTCCTCCGACAATATCAATTCGATTAACTTCATTTGAAGATGATCAATTTTATACTTGCACTAGTTGCATTCGGCTTGTTTGTTTACTTCTTGTTTAAATGGGGTACGAAGAACCACGATGTGTTTGAAAAACAAGGAATTAAACACCTGAAACCCTATCCCTTCTTGGGGAATAGTGATTTTTTTTTCCGTGGAAGGGGAATGGTCGATAGAATCCTCGAAGTGTACAAAGGATATCCCAATGAAAAGTGAGTATTTCAAAATGTGAAAATATTTGAAATAAACAATTTAATATCGCTCAAGGCAAGGCCATAACTAGAATTTTTCGGGAGAGATTTATAAATATGTTAATCATTTTTTTATCATTATTTTATTGTGAAATCAATTTTATTAATAATTTTTTTCTTACTATATATATAGTAAGGTAGTTATAAGAAAAGTTTATTGCAATTTAATCCCGAGCCAAAAATTCGCCCGCGGTTGAAGGGTTAAAAGCATTTCACCTACATTAAAGACAATATTTGGATTCTGTTTCTATATCTTTATTTATAGTTCTTAAAAGTATTGCGAATTAAAAGTGCTATTAGTGCTTAGATTTTATAATTGAAGAATTTGAATCAGCGTGGTATTTTTGATGGGCACTTTTCTTAATAAAGAAAAGTATATATTAGAAATTTCACTTCAGTAGTTAATTTTTATAATTAACGGCAATAGTGTGTTTACATCGCAAAAAAGACATGTACATACAACAATTTTTACTTCAAAGGCATGTACATACAAGAACTTTGATCTTGATCACGTTAATCAGGTTATTTAAATTTTATTCAAGTTGTCAGTCCACTTGAAAATGAATCGTTTAAGATATTGCTTGTGTGATGAAATTTGATTGCATAGACCATAATTGATTCTAATTCTAACTGACAACCGCGACTAGTCTTTGGAAGAAGTTTCGTGTTGATTTTTCGTTTACGTCATTTTGACTGAAAGTTTTTTTATCAATTTAATTGTTTTTTGTTTTTATTTAACCTATTCATACTTTGTGAAAATTAGTTGCATTTGTTAAAACGAAATACGCAAAAAGTGAAAGACTTCCTACAGTGAATTGTTTAAAAAAAACAAACAGTTAAACTAGAAATCTAGCAAGTGATATTTTTTTATAGAAAATGTCCTTATATATAATATTTTTGGAATTTTTCTTCTATACAGTACACAGGTTCTCAACAAGGGTGGCATATTTTTAATTTCAATTACACTGCAATACAAACAGTGTAATTTATAATAGATAATCGAAAGTGGTAATAAATGCGATAAAGTATGTTACGTTTTGATATACTATCAAAAAAAGTTCATTGCACCTAGAAGTAATAGAGTTTTTTGTAAAACTTTTGCTCATCAATAAACGACAAAATTCTGAAAGTCGATACTTTGATTTTCATGGTGAAAATCATAAAAATCAATAATAAAATATAAAACTTTATATAATTCGAAAGACTCACAAAATGTTTGATTGCCCAGGTGAAGAAAAACAGAAGGGATCACTTAAGATATATTGAGAAAAATAGAGAAACGGACAAACAAAGGGCTACTGTGAGTTTTAATAGCCCTGTGGAAAGTTGACACAGAAGTAAGAGATGTAGCAAATAGTTACAGTACGTTGAATGCTGACTTCAAAAGTATGGCAAGTGAAAAATTTAAATTTACCATTGAAGAATCGTTTAAACTTCTAAAGAAATTAGAACTATGAGTTTTTACCACAGCCGTGTACAACACCTTTAAAAAAAATAGTTATATAGAGTAAAAGTTGTAAAGTAAAAGAATGAAGATTACAATTCTATTGAATTATCTCTGAATTGTACGTTGATCTAGATTACCAATTTGAAGATCATGCATTTGCTCTAATAACTGATATTAGTAGATTTTTCACTCTAATTTACGATAAGTATACTATACATGCTGCAGTTTATGGATTGCTAAGGATTCTTCAAGATATGTCGGATGAGCGAAGCAATATACCTTCAAAAATATGTGTTTATGCAATAATACTGATCGAATCGGGAATGCTAAACAATTATTTCAAACATTTAACACGTTTGAAAATGATGTAATAAAGCCAAATTTACAAATGTACATATAAAACAAAACAAAAACTTTATGGACGATATAAAGTCGAAGATTCTAATTTTGGAAGTAAAGTTGGGCCTAAAGATGTGCATTTTCTATACAATGATATAAATGAAATGAAAAAGTCCAACTTACCCAATTTTTATGACACCAAAATTTATGTACATAGCTTCTTTAAATTTATAAATCGGTAAGCCAACCTAATTCATATTTTTAACTTTTTTTAGAGTTGTTGGGCTTTTCGATTTTGGAAATCCAGTCTATTGTCTTAAAAGTACAGAATTAATAAAATGTACAACTGTTAAAAATTTTCCTCATTTTCAAGATCACAACCTTCTAATAAATGCAAGATTTGACGAATTTTTTGGGAGCATACTATTAGGTCTATGCGAGATAACAAGGAGCACGAAAGTGAAGATTCGAAAGAAAGTAATTATAATATACTAAATGCAAGTATTAAACGCACTTGGACCGACTCCGAGCTTGTAGCTCAGTGTTTTTTGTTCTTTCTGGGAGGATTCGACTCTGTTTCGAGTGTTGGCTATAAACCCTGATATTCAAGAAAAGCTAATCCAGTCTGTCGATCAGACACATGAAGAGTTGGACGGTAAACCCTTACTTACGACATACTTCAAAAAATTTCCATATATTTAATGGTCGTTTTGGAGACATTGAGGAAGTGGCCACCTGTGCTACCAGGAGATAGAAAATATGTTTGTACAGACCTGTCGTTATGAGGGCGAAGATGAGCTCAAATTTACTATTGAACCAGGGCAAGTCATTTGGACACCCATTTACGGTTTTGGACCGCAACCTTTACCCTGAAAAGCCTTTATCCTGAAAAGCTCGACCCTGAACGTTTTAATGATGAAAATAAATCAAAAATTGATACTTATCCTTTTTACCATTCGGAATTGGACCCAGAAATTGCATTCGTATTTTAATTTTAAATATCTTTAGAATTAAAAATTGTTCATTGATATCGTTTTTTATAGGGTTGCGATTTGCTATGATGGAGATCAAGACATTGTTTTATCAGTTACCATTAAGTTATAGATTAAAAGTAAGCGAGGAGACCCTGATTTCTTCAAAATTTAAAAGGCATCCTTTTGCACTGGTTCCTGAAAAAGCAATAAAATTGTACATAGGATCAAGAAAAGATAAAAACATTATGTAAAAAAGCTGTTTCCAATTATGAAATATATAATTATATATAATTATTCATCTGTTCAAATTTTAATCTTAAATATTTGTGAATAAACTTTTTGTTTTATCCATTTTATGGAATTTTCGAAAACATTTTTTCTTGAAATTTTGTAATTGTTGCATAAATGAAATTTAATGCATTGAATGGAATGAGAAAGCAAACATGGCTGTTTCATAACTTTTGAATGAAAAGTTATAGTTGTAATTAAAAAATTAGTCTTTATGAGTTACTAGCTGTAGTACCCGGCACTGCATGGGTATTTACTTTTCCGTATCTTCTATTAGATGGCGAAAAAGAATCAAACATATTTATTTTTATTGTAAAATCAAAGGTTTTATTTAAAGATTTTTAAAAGTATAAATACTTTTATACTGTACTTAAAAAGTAAAAGCTTTTACAAATTCTCTATAATATTCATTTAACACAAAACTTGATTATGGATAACATTTTTAGTTTAACCTCCAGAAGCAAAAATAAATTCTTCTTTAGCAAGCAATACAAAGTTGTCCGTGAGGGAAACATGGCGATCTTAAATCCACTTCGCAGTACTTAATATTCATAGACTGCCACTGTGACTTGCTGATCGGGATCGAGAACGCGTATTTCAACTTATTTTATATTTTATTTTATATTTATATTGCTAATCGCTAAAATATCCATTTCCGAGAAAAATATTTGTCGGTTTTCGCATGTTCAGTGACGATATGTAAACGCTAAATTTGATTATTAATTTATATTGTTAACTTTTTAATTTTATTAAGGGTTGTTGGAATGTTCGACTTCATGCAGCCACTTTATTTCCTCCGAGACCCAGAATTGGTTAAACAAATGACAGTTAAAGATTTTTCGCATTTTCAAGATCACAATCTTTTTATTGATCCTGAAACTGATCCATTTTTTGGAAGTATGCTATTCGCAATGCAAGGGAAGCAGTGGAGAGATATGAGATCCACTCTAAGCCCTGTCTTCACGGGCAGCAAAATGCGAATGATGCTAGAACTGGTCATAAAGTGTGCCCAACAGTTTACAGATTTCATAATAGAGGAGCATGAAAAGAAAGGTTTGCAGAAATACGGAGTAAAAAATATATTTTCTCGATACACCAACGACGCAATTGCGACTTGTGCCTTTGGAGTTGCATGTGACTCCCTTAAGTATCCGAACAATGAAATTTTCCTTGTTGGCCAAGAACTGCTGCTATTTCAAAAACCAACAATGACTGTAAAATTCCTGATAATGAGACTCTTCCCTACTTTGACAAAAATTTTGGGATTAAAAGTCTTAAGTGTGAAAACACAAAACATATTTAAAAAAATGATTATTGATACGATGGACTACCGTAAGAAGGAAGGAATTGTCCGTCCAGATATGCTTCAAATTATGATGAACATGCGTGAACAAAACTCAAAGGGGGGCAAACAAGAAAATGGCCACACAGCTAACGGGAACAGCCAAAATGGTCACGATGTTCTGAACGGCGATGTGAAAAGAACTTGGACAGAAATGGAGCTGATAGCCCAATGCTTCCTCTTTTTCCTGGGCGGATTTGACACTTCTTCAAACCTTCTGATTTACATAGCTTATGAGTTAGCTCTTAATCAAGATGTTCAAGAGAAATTAATTCAACATATCGAAGAGACTCATGAGGAACTTGATGGAAAACCTCTTACTTACGAGACTTTAAAGAGGATGAAATATCTAGAAATGGTAATATTAGAGACTTTAAGGAAATGGCCACCTGCCCCAGCAGCTGATAGAAAGTGCGTACAGACTTACACCTACAAGGATGAAAATGGATTGAAATTCACCATAGAAGAAGGTAGCATTATTTGGATACCCATCTACGGTTTCCATATGGATCCCAATATCTACCCTAATCCTGAAAAATTCGACCCTGAGCGGTTTAATGAGGAAAACAAGTCGAAGATTGATCCATACACATTTTTACCATTTGGATCTGGTCCAAGAAATTGCATTGGTAATTTTAATAATAACCTCTTATTGAAATTAGCTGTATAAATTTTGATTTTATTGTTTTTTAAAGGTTTACGATTTGCGATGATGGAAATCAAAGTTTTGTTGTACCATCTGTTGCTGAAATGTAAAATAAGTGTTTGTGATGAAACTCAAATTCCTCTGCAATTTAAAAAATCTCCTTTTGCGCTGCTCCCTGACAAGGATATCACATTGCACATTGAACCACGGAAAGATAGAAAGTTTTTATAGACACATATGTTTAGATTTCTTTGTTAATACTTTTTGTATATTAAAGTGTTATTTAAGTGAATAAAGTCAATAATGTAATTAATATTAATGTTTGTTAATATTTAGTGAAATGCTATTCGTTTTAATATATTGCACATAAAGACGAGAATTGGTTGTGTATTTAATAATGTTAACAATCAGCTCGCTTAAAAACGGAAAAATAATGGTAGTACCTATGATAGCATAAAATAAAAACTTTTTAAGATGTGGTGTTTTGCCTACTTCGGAAAAATACCTATTTTATTTTATTTTTAATATTTCATTTGGAAAATGAACAGTGTTTGATTAGTTGAATATACAGCAAAGGCTACACGGGCATATTGGAGATAACGAGCATTTAGGTAAATAACCAAACGGGAAAACAAATCTATTTCGTAATACTTTAACATTTTCTTCTTCATGGTAGAAACAAAATTGAAAATTTAATGCATTTTTCAATTTAATTTTAAAGAAAGGATTAACTATTGCACATTTCAATGAAATCGGCGTTCTATATAGAGCTTTATGTCTTTATTTGTCATGAATCCTAGAACTGAGTGTTTCTTCACAGGGTTTAATTCTGAAATCAAGTATTAAGTAATAAAAGAAAATCTTAAGCGACATCAGAACCAATCATGACGCTAGAAAATACAAATGTTCATTATTCTACCGTATATTGAACAAATTAAATTTATTTATACCAATACAAATTCTGGGACCAACTCCAGATGGCATAAAAGTAATTGAATACCTTTGTGCTTTGTTTTCACCACTCTGGATCGAATTTTTCTGGTTTAGGTAAATATTTGGGATCCATGTGGAAAGCATATATAGACCTTTGTCATCTTGTATAAATAAACCTTTATGCAGAGACGATCACTGCCGATCCCAGGTGTCCATTTTCTTAAAATTTCAGAAATGACCATATCCAAATATTTAATTTTTTGAAGAGCTTCGCAAGTTAAAGGAACTCTGTCTAAATATTCATTTGTTTCTTTTATCTTTTCGTAAAGTCTTTCTTGAACACCAGGATTAATTACCAATTCGTAAGCACTAAAAGTCATTGCTGTAGAAGTTGTATCGAAACCACCTCCATATCGTCTCGCAAGCTGTTAGTTTGACTATCCCTAATATTCATAATCATTTACAGTAGATCATGTCGGACGATTCCCTCTCTTTTTCGTACATCCATTGTACCCAGAACTAAATCCGCGAATTTTTGCTTTCTATCGTTTCTGAAATTGTAGTAACCCTTGTCCAATTTTGTAAACCTCATTATCTGGATATTTTAAAGAGTTACATTCGACGCCAAAAGTGCATGTTGCGATCGCATCATTGGATACTCTTGTAAACATATCCTTTTTGAGATATGCGATCAATCCATTTTTATTATAATCACCATTAAGAAAATCGACAAGGTTTCGAGACCAATTTATAATTAAAGATAGCATCGTCCTCATTTTATTACCGGTGAACATCATACTCAGTGTAGCCCTTATATCCCGCCATTCATCGAAATAACATTTTGCCAAAATACTCATCGACTGATTTGTCCACAAAAGCCTCTCGGTCTTGGAAATAATGAAAATATTTTTTTCTTTACAGCAACTGGAGATCGAGGTAAGTACGTTGGCATAGTTAATGCGAAGTAGCCAATAATCCTAGACAAAAATTTCAATTAGAATCACATTTTATTTTTAAACTTAAACTTAATTTATTTACTTTTAAACTTAATTGATATGTGCTAATATATGTATAGAAAAATCTTTTGTTGTTTTATTTTTCTAATTTTTCTACTAGAAATCTAGTAGAACGAATAATAAGTAAATCTATCTTAGTGACTTAAATATAATATAGCGTAAAGCATTTTCAACATAAATGCATTTCCTCAACTTAAATCGTTAGATGTAGACTAGAACAATTAATCTTCTTGTCTAGAATAAGTTATATCTAAGACGTATAAGTTGCTATATAAAATTCTTCTCCAAATTAAAATATTAAGTAGTAATTATATTAACACGCAATATCAAGTCTTAGCTGAGTCAACATCTTAGTAAAATTATTATTGTTTTATATTAATACTCACTTTTCGTCAGAAAATTTCCTGTAATTATACAACGTACGATCAGGAATGCCGTTCCCTTTGAAACTATCCAGAGTGCTCCCTAACAAGAGCAGTGGTTTGATATATTTAATTCCTTGCTTTTCGAATAAATCGTGATTTTTTTTCTCCCATTTGTACAGCAAATATAAAATTAAAAAGTCACCAAAGTAAAAACGTAATGGTACATGGTATCGATTGAAAAGCAATTCACGATCACGTCGCTTTAATTTCCATCGGCACGCATCCACTTTTGTTGAAGTTTTACTTTTACTAAATTCTAAAGCTTTTCTGTCTCGATCAAATCGTGAGTTATCTTCTCCATTATTTTGCTTGATTGTTGCTTATGTAAATTCCTGACATAAGAGGAAATGATTGGAAGAGAAAACAATTTTGGCAATTGGTTGAGGATGTTCAGAAAGGTAAATTTATGGGTTTGTTGCGAAAATCCTTCGAATATTTGAAAGTATAAATTTCTACTTTTATAAGATAAATCTTCTGTCTGAATATTTTTGGAAATATAAAGATCTTAAAAACTAAATTTTAATGATAACCAAATGTTCTTTTAATAGCAAAGGAAAAATATAGTACATACACATAATTTAAAAAAAAAAGTAAAACAAACAATACTATATTCCTTTCTTAAACAAAAAAATCAAATAAAAAATAACAGTTTAAACGCTAGCATTTCTTGGTTCAATGTACAACTTGATTTCTTTTGTAGGTATCAAGCCGAGGATAGATCTTTTAAATTTTAAAGGGATTTGGGTTTCCTCACAAGCTTTTATACGAAAATGAAGTAATAAATAATAAAAAATAGTTTTGATGTTCATCAGTGCTAATCGCATGCCTGAAATTGAAGAGTATTTAAAATCATATCAGAAGAAATCATTTTTTATGAATACCAAGGCAATTTCTTGGCCCTACTCCAAATGGCATAAAAGTTATAGCATCTCTTTCCGCCTTATTTTCATCATTGAATCGTTCGGGATCGAATTTCTCTGGTTCGGGGAAGTATTTGGGATCCATGTGCAATGCATAAATTGGAATCCAAAGGGAGGATCCCTTTTTTATAGTAAACTGGAGACCATCATTGTTCTCGTAATAGTAGTCACTATTACAAAGGCGATCTGTGGCCACCTGTGGGGGCCATTTTCGTAAGACCTCAGAAACTACCATGTCTAGGTACTTCATTTTTTGAAGTGTTTCATAACTTAAGGGGCCTCCATTTAAATCATCATTTGTTTTTAGAATTTCTTCGCCAAGCTTCTCTTGAATTTCCGGATTGATTGCCAGCTCATATGCAGCATATGTCATTACAGTTGAACTGGTATCTAAGCCTGCTCCGTAAAATATAAAGGTTTGTGCTAGAAGTTCTGTATCTGTCCAAATACGTTTCTCATCTCCCTTAAGGATTTTCAGTTCTTTATCTGTTTCGTGTTTGTCCTCGTCTTGCAAGCTGCTGGCTTGACCATCTCTTATCTTCATGATCATTTGCAGTAGATCTGGTCGAACAATTCCTTCTCTTTTACGTACATCCATTGTACCCAAAATCAAATCCGCGAATTTTTTTTTCTTATGACTATCTATAGCGGTAAGTCCAAAAAGTTTTGCAATTTTTGGAAATACTCTCATTAAAATGAAATTGACAATTTTGAATGACTTCTGAAATTGTAAAATTCCTTGTCCAATTGTATACACTTCATTGTCTGGATGTTTCAAGGAATTACATTCCACACCGAAGGCACAAGTTGCAATTACATCGTTGGCGTATCGTAAAAATATATCCTTAATACGGTAGGCGGTCAATCCATTTTTTTTATAATCCTCCTGAAGAAAATCGACAAATTGTTCAGAGCATTTGACGGTTAAAGAGAACATCGTTCGCATTTTACTACCGGTGAACATTGGACTTAAAGTAGCCCTCATATCTCTCCATTCCTTTCCACTCAATGAAAATAACATTTTTGCCAAAAATTCATCAATTGATTCATCAACAAGAGCCAAACGGTCCTGGAAGTGATGAAAATCTTTAACTGCGATTTGTTTTAGTACATCAGGAGATCGCAGAAAATAAATTGTAAACCCAAGGTCGAATACCCCAATGACTCTGTAACAAGGATATTAAGTACATCATTACAAAGTACTCGTTACTATTTTTAGTGAGCTGACTTATATTTTAGGCGAACCCAATAGCCTTAATAAATTAGTTGCTATTTTTAACGAGTTGAATATGTCTTTTATGCAAGGTAACAATACCAACTAAATTATTAATCTTTATTTTTATCAATATCAATATCAAACTGACAGTCCTTTGCAAGGGTTACATACATGAAAGCTTTATAAGAAAACCAATATTTTTTGCATATTTACAAATGCGATGTTATCTAGAATTAAAACACAAGCTTAACAGGAAAGCTCTTTGATAGTGTAATTGGCGTAATTTTACGTAAAGAAAACACACTATTTTTTGCAAGGGAAGTTAATTGTATACACGACAGGAAAACATGCTTTTACATTGTTTTGATAAGTAATACATAAAATAATATATAATATAGTTAGTCAATAAAATCTTATCGTAATCAAAATTGAAGCACTTACTTTTCATTAGGGAACATTTTGTAGATGTACAAAATTCGGTCAGCTACACCATTGCCTTTAAACATATCCAGAACGCTTCCTATGAAAGGCCAAGGTTTGATATATTTAAGACCCTGCTTTTCGAATAGGTCATAGTTTTTCATTCCCCATTTATACAACAAAAACACAATTAGAAATAGTGCTCCCAAAATAAAAATACAATTAAACATGACGTCAACGGATATAGTATCACTCACTTTAGCATCTAACTCTCCTCCGTTGGGGTCTTCTAATTCACTGAGCTAAAGTTTAAGAGTTTCTCGATTTAATATTTCAAAAGCGTGATCGAGCTTTCGCAGTATAATTCGGAAAAAACAAATTATAGCCATTTGTGACACTGAACGATGAAATGCAGGTTTTATTAGATTCATCGTCACAAACGAAATAAAACAAAGCTCGGTGAAAGAAACATTTTTAATTTCAAATATAAAACAGTAAAAAAAGACGCCGTTCTATCCTGTTAAAATTTATTTTATCACAAAGTGTTACAACAATTTAATAAAAGAACAAAGACCTATAGGTCTGTAATATTTCAAAGTTGCCTGATCACTCGAAGCCTCAGTTATGACACATTTCCTATTTGTAACTAAAATAAACAGAATTTTAACTTAAACATAAATAAAGTAGTAATAAAATTTTAACTTGCAAAATGTAGCATTCAAATTTTGGAAAAAAATTAACAGAAAACTATTTACTTCTAAAGATTTGAAATTTTATGGCTCTATATATATTTCCTTGATTGGTTCCAAAGTTAAGATAGAAGCCTTAAATCTTAAAGGAATTTGGATTTTTTGCGCACTTTTACATCAAAATGCAGTAGTAAGTAATACAAAACAATTTTAATACTAATTAAAATTATTTTATATTAAAAACCAAGTTTCCGTAATACCAATGCAATTTCTTGGACTAACATCAAACGGCATAAAACTCATAGAATCTCTCCTAGCTTTATTTTCATCATTGAATCGTTCAGGATCAAATTTTTGGTTCAAGATAGTATTTGAGGTCCATGTGAAATCCGTGTATGGGAATCCAAAGAAAAGATCTTTTTTTGACGGTAAATTTAAAACCATCGTTATCTTCATAAATATAATCTTGGCTACAAAGATGTTCTATTCCAGCTGCTAGAACCCATTTTCATAAGACCTCAGAAACTACCATGTCTAGGTACTTCATTTTCTACAGTGTTTCATAATTCAAAGAATTTTGACCTAAGCTTTCATTCGTTTCTTTAATTTCAGCTGCAAGCCTTTCTTGAATATTGGGATTCATTGCTAACTAATAGGCTGTGTAAGTTATAGCATTTGAGCTTGTCGATACTTGGCGTAAAATATGAAAGTCTGTGCAATAAGGTCCACATCACTCCAAAGACGTTTTTCGTTTCCATTCAAGATTTTTAAATCTTTACGGTCCCTGTTTGTCACCGTTTCGCAAGCTATCGGCTTGGCCATCTCGAATTTTCATAATCATTTGTAATAGGTCGGGACGAACTATTCCTTCTTGCTTCCGTAAATTCATTGTACCCAGAATTAAATCTATAAATCTTTGTTTATTTTCACTATCTATTGCAATTATTTTAAAAAATTTCGCAATCCTTGGGAAAAATCTCTTCAGAAGAATTCTGTGCAGTTTGAAAGATTTTTGGAATTGTAGAAGACCTTGTCCAATTTGATAGATTCTATTATCTGGATATTTTACAGAATTACATTCAACACCGAAAGCGCATGATGAAATTACATCATTTGAGAATCTTGAAAACAAATCTTTAATATGATAAGCGGCCAATCCTTTCTTTTTATAGTCCTCTTAAAATAATCGATAAACTGTTCTGAACATTTGATTATTAAAGATAGCATCGTTCGCATTTTAATACCCGTAAACATTGGACTTAACGTTGTTCTCAGATCTCGCCACTCTTTTCCAATCATTGAAAGTAAACTTTTTGTCAAAAATTCATCGATTGATTCATCAACAAGAGCCATACGATACGATACGATACAAAATATTGAAAGTCTTTGATTACTATAGATTTAATTACGTCCGGCGATCGAAGGAAATAAGTAGGTCGACCGAGTTCAAATAGCCCATAAATTCTGAAACGAAAGTATTAAGGACGCAACTGTTTATTATATATGGTAATATCAGGAGAGCACATCCAAAATTTCAATTCAAAGACTGTAATTTCTTTTGATGATTTCTTGCTTGCAAAATAATAACGACCCTCTGTTCATGTTGTAAACAACAAACGCATTTCTTACTTTTCATCAGGGAAAGTTCTGTAGATGTTCAACGTCCGGTCAGCAATGCCATTGCCCTTAAAACTATCGAGTGAACTTCCAAAAAACGGCAAAGGTTTGATGTATTTAATTCGTTGCTTTTCAAATAGATCGTAATTCCTCGTTCCAATTTGTACAACAGGAACAAAATCAGGACTATACATGTTTCTATTAAAAATAATACCATGCGATCGTTTTATTCTCATGCGCGTTCTGTCTTCGACAAAATCTTTTTCTGTACTGAGCTTAGTCCAGCTCTTTTCACTTATTTCTTAAAATTAAGCAAAAGCTTTTCTATATCAAAAAGAACAGCAATCTACGCGGACACAATCTCTAGAGCACTTTACTAAGCCTGTATGGGAACTTTCGTATATCACATAAAGGTGAAAATAAAAGTGCTTCCGCCGGATATTTACTAATTCAGATATGAGAAATTATAAATTCTGGTATCGGTTGTGAAATATCGAAATGGGGTTAATAATTTACCAGTTGTTTATCCTATCTTAATTAATTACGTTATAGTTATTAGCTTGACCATAAGTAGAAAGATTTTATTAAGTTAATTCAATAATTAATAATAATTTTGTTTAATGTTTATATGCTACGTCTTGCCAAAATCTTTCTACTCGAAGATTCAAAGACCTTTTACATCTTGTACCTGTAAATAATAGAGTTACATAGGCAGCATATATAACTGTGAGTAGCTCTATCAAATTCTGTTGTGTGATTGTGTTGAAATTATTCTCTCACTAATTCTGGGAGTAAAGTGAAAGTTTAAAAATCAGCGCAATGAAATTTGAAAAGTTCTCAAAGAAATCCAAAATGTAGTAGTACCAGTCGGATGTTATGAAATATAATGGAGAAAGGGGCGCCTAAATATTGCATCAAGCCGGTTGAGCCAGTTTTCAACGATTATTTAATTTTATTCATTATGAGTAGCCAACTGCTACTTATAGTTTTGTTATCATGAATAAGTTTATTTATGCCTGAGCAGTTCAAGGAAACTTGGAAAGTGTTTTATATCGAAATGCAAAGTGCAGTAAAAAACACTTTTAAATTGTTGTTATTTTTATAAGCAGTCTATTTATTTAAATTTATGTATTACATTTCATAATAAATTTTAAATTTAAACATGTTAATTTCTAAATATTAGTATAAGAATTTAATCTACTTAAGTACAGTTTTAGAAAAAAGGTAATACTTTCAATCAAGTGTAAATATTGCATGATGTGTCCAATTCAAACATTTGTGGTTTGCTTTAGGTCCTAGGTTCAAAAGCAATTTCAATCTCTCTTTCGGGTATCAATCCAAACAGAGACCTTTGCAACTTCAGAGGCATTTGTGTTTCCTTGCATACTGAAAATTTGAAGTTCAGTAGGAAGTAGTACAATAGCACCTTAATCTCCATCAAACCAAATCGTAGGCCTAAACAAAATATTAAATTATTATTATAACTAAATAAAGTTAGAATATACCCACCTAAGCAGTTCCTAGGACCAACGCCAAAAGGCATATATGCGTCCATATTTAAATTTGGCCTATTTTCATCACTAAACCGCTCAGGATCGAATTTTTCTGGATTTGGAAAATATTTCGGATCCATATGAAAAGCGTAAAGAGGAATCCACAATTCGCTTCCCTTATCAATAGTAAACTTTAGTCCTTCAGAATCTTCATACTTATAAGTCTTAGTACAAGCTCTTTCCAAAACAATACCAGGGGGCCATTTCCTCAACGTTTCGGACACTACCATATCCATATATTTCATCTGATTTAAAATTTCATAAGTTATTTCCTTGTTAACCAAATTATTATGGGTTTCGTCAATTTCAGAAATCAGTTTTTCTTGAACGTCTTCATTAACCGCAAGCTCGTAGGCGACGTAGGACAAAACACCAGAAGTGGTATCAAATCCTGCTATGAAGAACAAAAAGGTTTGTGCGATCAATTCGAAATTATTCCAGGTGCGTTTCCTTTTACAGGTTCTGTTCTCCTCGCCTTCGGTTTCTAAGGACTGTCCTTCCTTCAGTTTCATCAGCAGATCAATCAGATCAGGGCGCACAATACCTTCTTTCTTTCGAACCTCCATTGTGGTTATAATTAATTTATCAAACGTTTTCTGTGCCTCAGTACTTAATACCCTGAATCCAAAGTATTTTGCGATTTTTGGGAAAAATTTCATGAAAAAGAATTTCGCAACAACTGAGATCTTGTGAACGTTCATGACTTCCTGCCCAATCTCGTATACTTCATTTTTGGGATTCCTAAAAGTATCAAATCGGACACCGAAAGCGCAAGTGGCTATTACGTCGTTTGTGTACTTCGAGAAGATATCCTTCATCTTATACGATGCTACTCCGTTCTTGTTTTGATCCTCTTGGATGAATTCGACGAGTTGCTGGGCAATCTCCTTCACCAGTTCAATCATCAATCGCATTTTGCTACCGGTGAAAATAGGGCTCAGTGTTGATCGCATTTCCCGCCATTGTTCTCCTTTCATCGCAAACAAGGCGCTGCCGAAGTATTCATCAGACGATGCATTAACGACCTCAAAGTAGGAAAAGTCCGTCACAGCAAGACGTCTTGCTAGTTCAGGACTCCGTAAAAAATATTGTGGTGTGCCAAAATTGAATTCCCCAACAATTCTGAAATGTAATTAATATTTCTGGTTCCAGTAGGGAGGAATTAGAAGAAAAATATACTTTATAGACAAAAATTAGCTCTATCCAGCACATATTTTGAATTCTAAGAAAAATACAGCATAGTAAAATTTCGTTAAACCCTTTTTGATTACGTTTTAGTCCACTATTAATGCGAAATTTTTATTATTCGAGCAATGAGTAAAAGGAGTTTTCGGAAGTGGTGTTCTTTTACATGCATCGAAAAATCGAAATTGAATAATATGAAATCTTTTCATATTTTTATATATAATGTTTATACTTTAATTATATTTATTTGATATTTGTAATTCTTACAATTAGGGTTTTAATTTCTTCAAGTTAAAGTGAATAAAATTACGAAATATTGAATTATGAATTTTTAAAATGTTACCGATAATGTATTTTAAATTTATTTTAAAATTTTGAGAATAAAGAGGAAAACGCCTTTTTAAATTGTGAAAAGAATACATAGTTTGCTTTTCTGGTGAAAATTACAGCATAAAATTTATAAAGGAAGTAAAGAATCGAAGTATGCATATTTATTGGAAAAAGTAACATATTAAACCCAAAAACAATATTCAACTTTGAAAAGGAAATAAATTAGGTCTGAAGGTTAAATAATTCTATCACTCTCGCTCGCATCTAACAAATTAATAATCGTTTAGATTTTGTTTACTTTGGTTTCTTAAAATTACTTAACACAAACGCACACAGAGAACGATAAAAAAAAATATTAACTGTTGATAAAAAGTTGTCAAGAACTGAAATTCTTGTATTATGACTAAACAGGTAGATAAAAATCCTTTTATTGATTTTTAAGATAAAATTTATACGACGTGAATTGTAGCATATTAAAATATGTCTTATACTTCTATAGATTTATCAAACTGTGATTTTATTATAAAGCTTTACTCCGCTATGAAAATCACTTCCAACGCCTAAGTTATCTCAATTAGTTGCACGTCCAACATCATTACTGAGATTTTTACACACTTTAACACTGCTTCAAGGCGAAGAGAACCTCAACGTTTGCATTGGCTTGGTTTGCTGGGCGCTTTGGCTCACCTTAGCATGAATTCTATTTGTAGATAAGTACTCCCTATTCTGTGTAGAACATTCTGAGCATTAATTAATCTAATATTATAATATCGAAAAGATTTTTCTTAAATTGAAATCATTGTTAACATTAACTTTTCTCTTAAATTAAACAGTAAACATGGATATTACTTCCTTTCTCTCCACAGCATAAACGCGTATATGCGAAGTATAAATCTCCAGATTTTGCTTATCTATTTAAATCTATGTATAACTTCTTAATTTTCATTGATTATTTTCATCTCACAAACGTATGAACATAAAATTTCAAGGCTTCATAAGTAACAATAGAATTAGCACTATATTTCGGGTAGTTGTGAAATTGTAATAATCGTTCCAAATTCTATCTTAAATCTTTCTTTTTCTTTATCATCCTTGCATTTTATAAAAAAACGCACAAAACCTAAAAACATGATAGAAATTCTAGCATAGAAATAGGAAGCAAATCTTTGCAATCTTTTAATAAGTAAATATTTGGACTGAAGAAGTGTCACTGGTTGGATTCATGCGTAAAAATGCTTTTCAACAAAAAATATATTGACAAATTTTATAAGAAAACAAGAATTAATTAATTTGCCAAGGACGAAGAACCAGTTAGATTTCCAAATGAAATATTGCAAACTGTTTGAATAATTAAATCATGAGAGAAAATTAATTCTGCATTTGTTTTAGAAATTCACGGATATTTTATCTAGTTAATTCAAAATGTAAATACTTAATTCTCACCTGAGTCTATTTTTAGCAGAAAATGTGAATTTAATTTGAAAGTTAATTATTTAATTACACTAAGTACTTACTTTTCATCTGGGAACCTATTGTACAGTTGTAAAACATGTCCTACTAATCCTTCCCCGGTAAAGAAAAAGGCGCTATTTCCTATGAAGGGGTAAGGTTTTATGTACTTTAATCCTTGTTTCTTGAAAACGTCGTGATTCCTTGTGGAGGTCTTGAAAATCCAAACGGCGATCAGGAAGAAGGCCACACCGAGCAGGACGAAATTGATCATGGTTGCAGTCTCACTTCACACTGGCTCTCCCGCGCTAGGTCTTGCTCTTAAGGGGCTGCATGGGGCTCCGATGGTGGGGATTATCGTGGGGAAACAGGTTTATCGCAGCCCCACTCACTTCGCCCGAGTTAATCGACCTCTTGGCATTCCGAGGGAGTTTTCTCAAAAAAATAAAAAAAACACATCTTCCAAAGCTCTGAAACGATACACCCGAGACAGTTTGCACTTCCTGACGCTTTCTAAAGAAAGGTGATCAAAACCCCAGACTTTATTTTTGCTCTCTGTTTATGAAGACTTTTTTGGCCGGCGAATTAATCGATTTAGCATACGATTATAACTCAGTCACATGGTGAATGTTATTGGATAATTGTTCAGTACCTATTTAAATAACTTTATAATTCGAAGACAATTATAGTTTATCAATCAAATTATGTTGCTCTTTGTTGGTAGTGTAGACAGTAAAGTAATAAAATTAGTAAATATGTGTTAGCTACGGAATAAAAGCATACAAATTACGTAACATTTCTTAATATTTATATTTATCATTGATATTTTTAAGCAAATTTTTTTAACTATTTTAGGAGAAATACACACTGATTACTAAAAATAAATTTTGTTCACATGTAGTGATAGAAGTGATAAAAGCGAGTTTTTCTGGTCATGGAACAAATTGGCGAACCTTTAGAAAGGGGCACTCCAATTATTACTTCAAACTCTTAACTACTGCAGTAAAACATTTTTTTTTTGTACTGCTGAGAATTCTAACACCCCTTTTGGAAGAAATTCCTTTGCGTAACACTGTCTAAACGGAGATTCCAAAAGAAAGGGCGGACTCAACTAGATGAACATATAATACATATTGTAAATTTTTGCCTGTTTTCCACTGAAGAATAAAACCTCTTTCAAATCTAAATCATTCAAAAGGACAAACAAATTTAAACCTGATGTCTTAGGAATACATAAAGAACAAAAATCTATAATTTATTTGTACAAAACTTCAAGTCATACACCGTATTCAATTGCATTTTTTCACATGTTTTTCCTATCGTTCCGTGGGATTATATTTAATTTAATTTCCTTCTCGGGAAATATTCCGAAAACGGATTTTTTTATCTTTAATGGAACTTGTGTTTCTTCGCAAACCTTAAGTCGAAAATTGAGCAGCAACTCGTAGATAACTGCCTTCATTTCCATCAATGCAAACCTGAAACCTGTTCAAATCAATGACTTCGTGTTCATATTTAAATACTAAAAGCACATACCAATGCAACTTCTCGGACCAACTCCAAAAGGGAGGTAAGTGTGTGATTTAATATTGGGTCTATTTTCATTACTAAAACGTTCTGGATCAAACTTTTTCGGATTTGGAAAGTAATTGGGGTCCATGTGAAGTGCATAAACTGGCAAACCAATTATGTTGCCTTCCTTAACGATAAATGTCAACCCATCTTCGTCCTGATATTTATAATCTTTCACGCATATCCTATCCGAGCCAACGACTGGAGGCCACATGCGCAGCACTTCAGAGATGAACATATCCATGTATTTCATTTTCTGTATAATTTCGTATGTGAGTGGATTTCCTTCCAAATCTTCATGAGTTTCATCAATCTCTGCAGTGAGTTTCTCCTGCAGGTCAGGATTCACAGCCAATTCATAACTGCAAAAGGATAGAACTGTAGAGGTTGTATCGAAACCCGCCAAGAAAAACAACAGACATTGGGCAATCAGTTCGTTATCTGTCCAATGCCTCTTAATTTCGCCATTAATCATTCTTTCCTCTGGTTCGAGCTCGTCTAGTTCTTTTTGTTTCGGCATCTTGCCTTCCTTCAACTTCATCAGTAGCTGCAACATGTCTGGCCTCTGTATATTCTCCCTTTTTCGAACATCCATTGCATGCGTAATCAGTTTGACAAATTTAAATTTAATATCATCTGGAAGAAGTTTCACTTTTACTATTTCTGCAATTTTCGGAAGGAATGTAATCAGAGCTACTTTCAGTAATTGAAAAATCGTTTGATTGCCCATAACTCTTTGACAAATATTGTAAACGTCGTTGTTGGGATTTTTAAAGGAATTCACTTCAACTCCAAAGGCACATGTAGCGATCACGTCATTGGCGTACTTTGCAAAAAGTTTCTTCATTGGTTGTGCTACTAGTCCGTTCTTCTCGAACTCTACCATCAGATGCTCCCTCATATTTTCAGAACATTTTCTTATTAGACCAAGCATTAATCTCATTTTACTGCCCGTGAACATCGGGCTAAGAGAAGATCTCATGTCTCGCCATTGCTTGCCTTTCATTGAAAATAAAATACTTCCGAACAAATCATCGTGCTTAGTGCTGTTAGATATTATATGATCTTGAAAATATGAAAAATCCTTTACTGTTAGCTGCTTGATCACGTCGGGTGATCGGATAAAATAAGCCGGAGTTAAAAATTCAAAAGTCCCAACAATTCTGTTAATAAAAGAAAAAAAGTTTCGTACACCTAAAGTGAGAAAACTTTGGAAAACGGACATGGAAAAAAAATTTTTAAAACACTAATTTCCATAAAGATAAGAACTTTATAATAGTACAATAAACTAAGTTCATTAAACTATTTTGTAGTTACTCAAGGTATCGAAACAAAAACAAGTTTTTATTCATCAAAATTAAAATTATCAGCTAGGTATTACTCTGCAGAGAAAACTGAAAAATTACATAATTTATCGAATGTGAATACATAATTAACACTGTCTTACCTTACATTAATAAATATAAACTTATAAAGGCATAATCAAATCTAAACATACAAGTCAGACGACCTTGCTACGTAAGTAAATAGTTTTGATTTATTCTTGACAAAAAAAAATGCTTCTAACGACGCAAAACGTATGAAGGAATACAAACACTTACTTCTCATTTTGGAATTTGGAATATGTTTTCATGACTTTTCCTATGAGATCACCAGTAAATAAATACTGACTATTCCCAATTAGAGGAAGCGGTTTCTCGTACTTCAGTCCTTGTTTCTCAAAGACGTCATATTTCCCTGTTATCCACTTCAGAAGTAAATAAATACTCAAGCCAACAACCAACGATAATAATAATATATTAATCATCCCTACACTCGCACTAGTCTGCAGATTGAACTGCCTTTACAGAGCCACATGCCAAACTGAAGCTCGAGAGAGCTTTTCATACAGATCCAAGCCCCTGGGACATACCAGAAATGTAGATTGGACTTAACAATTCATAAGACTTCGCAATCGTATCGTAATTCCTATCGCACACGTACATCTTTATTAATAGATAAACGAAACAGAAATCTATAACTTAGTTGAGAAAATCATATCACCTAAAAATTTTATATAATTGCTATAATTTTTAAGAAATATTAAAGATTTCATTGTTTCTATATTTTGTTTTAACTTGCCTCAGTGTGTGTTTTAATTATAAATATATTGATAACCTTATTAATTAATTAATTCTTATGAATACTGTCGCGAGGTCTTAAGATCACACCAAAGAAAAAATAACTTTCGATTAGGTGTGTTATTTAATTTCTTGTTTATATCAATTTGATAAGGAAACGAAAGCGAAATGAGATTACTTACATCACACGCGATGCTCAATACAATTTCTCTTCAACTGACCGCTCACGAAAAACAAGAATCCAGCAGCTTTGATAGTGCCAGTAGGACAAAAATCTTGATTCGCCAAAGCTCCAGAGACCGGGGCCCGTTCTAGGCAACAATTTAAGCTCTTCAATCAGCTGGAGGCTAGCCTAGCGCTAGTATCTAGTGATACAAATGAGAATTGAAGCTAAAACATGACCAGAATTAATTCCTTGTTGCTACTTAAACACAGCGTTTGTGAAAAGAAATCAATTAAATACATGACGGCCCATTTCTTTGTAGAGATCAAAGATTTCTCAGGCATGTGTGAAAAAATAGTTTTATGATTACTTCACGTGTGCAATTGATAAAAGTAAATAAACATACTTATGATATATAAAAAAAAAAACGTCTTGTAAGCATAATATTCTGCTTAATTACAATAACAAGCAATCAATAAATAATTTAACTTTTAGTCCTTAAACAAATTCTTGGTGGTCACGAATCTGAGTTACTTGTATTTAGCACATTTTAATACTTTTAAAAAATTCTAAAAATAAAAAGTCAAGGCTCATGCATATGTGGACACCACGTGTAGGCTCTGCAAAAATTCCAAGAAATTTCAAAACGTTTTACCTTTTATATCTTTTTAATAAAATTATATGTTGGAAAAGCTGTCAATAATTAAAAATATTCCACTTTTGTTTTCGCAAACTTAAAAATACGTTTGTATATATAAATATGTCGTATTTTAAATTACTTTTTGATGTTATTTGTTTATTTAAAGAAAATAACGAAACTTATTAATAAAGATTTTCAATATTTCTTCGAATGATGACTTCTCTACTACTGCATTCTAATGTAAAAATATTTAATAATCTTTAATAAACACATTTTTTTGGACAAAAATCATTTACTTATGTTGATTAATGTAAACCACAAATTTAGGTCTGTAAAGCCTATCCCCAGTAATCAAGGTAACTTCTTATTTTATTTAAAAAATTTTAGGAGTGAAAAAGTAACTCTATAATTTCTCTAAAATTACAATCTTAAAAAGACGAATTAGTTTTAATATAAGATCTGAAAACCACAGTCAAAATTAAAAGTACAAGTATAGTTAAAGTGGAGCCATAGCAATTTTGAAATCACAAAATATTTATTTAATTTTATTATTTATTTTTTTAAATCAATCTTATTTCAGTTTTCCGCAAATTGAGCACAAGCACGAACCAGTCCAACACAGGGTGATTTAGAAGAAACTGAAAATGGCCAAATCGCGAACTGTCAAAACATCTGAATGTCAATTCCGGTAAAACCCTTACCGCTTTGGGTGTTTTAACTTCGATAGAAATAAAGATGGTAATTGCGATTGGATTTGAAGGAAGTGCCAATAAGCTGGGTGTGGGCATAATCAAGGATGGAGAAGTCCTAGCCAACGTTCGTCGAACGTACATAACTCCACCAGGAGAAGGTGCGTTCCTTATAAATCACAAGTGAAAATATTTTGAATTAAATTTTCCTCAGGCTTCCTGCCCAAGGAAACAGCTCAGCACCACCGGTCCAAAATCATCGAGCTTCTCAAAGAGGCTCTAGCCGTTTCGAAAATAACCCCAACAGAAATCGATGTCGTGTGCTACACAAAAGGCCCAGGAATGGCCCCACCGCTCCTTACAGTGGCTATTGTGGCTAGAACCATAGCGCAGATCTGGAACAAACCCATTCTTGGGGTGAATCACTGTATAGGGCACATAGAAATGGGCCGGTACATAACTGGAGCTAAGAACCCCACGGTGCTCTACGTCAGTGGCGGGAACACTCAAGTGATTGCCTATTCGATGCAAAAGTACCGTATTTTCGGAGAAACAATAGACATCGCCGTGGGGAATTGCTTGGACAGATTTGCAAGAATTATAAAGCTATCTAACGACCCGAGCCCAGGGTACAACATTGAACAATTGGCCAAGAGGGGCAAAAAGTTCCTAAAACTGCCCTACACCGTCAAAGGTAATGTCACATAATCCAAAGGTAATTCCACTAACTCCCTTTCTAGGGATGGATGTCAGCTTTTCTGGGCTTCTATCCCACATAGAGAAAGAGGCAAATCCTGCCAAATTCAAGAAGAATCAGAAGAAATCTGAGGAGCCATCCGAAAGGTACTCAGACGAGGACCTTTGCTTCTCCCTGCAGGAGACGATTTTCGCGATGCTAGTGGAAACTACAGAGCGAGCCATGGCCCATTGCGGATCAGACGAGGTTTGTTTCCAATCCATCCAGAAATTATCGAGCATTCGTGAGTCATCTGCAGGTGCTCATAGTTGGCGGCGTGGGATGCAATGAACGACTCCAAGAGATGATGAAGATCATGTGCGAGGAAAGAGGTGGGAAGTTATTCGCAACAGACGAGAGGTTCTGCATCGACAATGGATTAATGATAGCGCACGCTGGGGCAGAAATGTTCCGATCGGGTACGAGGATGAAATGGGACGAAGCCACAATCACCCAAAGGTTCCGTACAGATGAAGTCCTTGTCACTTGGAGGGATGACTGAATAAAACTAATTTTAAGAATTTTTGATAGTTTTACTTAGAAATAAATTCACAGGTCTAGGTTTTTATACAGTTCTGGACTAGCAGGCTTGCCTAAGCCCACGGTCACTTCCACGTTGTGGGACTCACCTTCTTTAGCCTGGCGCACGAACTTGTCCCTTGTCGGTCTAAATTTGAGCTTTATCTGTGGATTCTCTTCTCCTGTCTCATCGCGAACGAATTCCTTCAGCAAGGGCGGTAGTTCTATGGTCCTCGGGATGACTTTGTACTCGATTTCCCTCACTTTGCAGTAATCCTCCTCCTCGTCCTTCGAGAGCAGCCTGTAGTCGGCTTTGTACGAGGCGCTGCAAATTGTGACCGGCTTTGGATACTTCACTCCGCGGAAGGTTTTCTCGACCATCACCTTAACTTTCCGCACCTCCTGCAAGAAAATTTTATAATAAAAAACCTCTCTAGGGAAATTTCGAGTGCGGGCGCTCCACCTCGTTGGGCATAGCCTCCACTTTGAGGATCCTCAAGTAGGACGGCTCCGGATACCTCTCAAACATGCTGCGGACAACGACGCGCCCAATGCCAAAGTTCTTTAGGTTTCCTACAATTTCCCATAGCGTTTTACCACGAAAATCTGTTTTTCTACCGATGTACGTCACAGCTGCTGACATTTTCACGAATTGACTGTTGAGGTTAAGCTGTCAAAGTCAGCCGGTCTCGTGCTTTAGTGTATTGACTAAGTACTGGGGTTGAGCATTATTCACCGGAAATCGACATAATGCGAAGTTTAATCGTTAAGTGAGGGGAATCCCCACGTGTTGGGAAGTTTTGAAAATACTTGAACCAATTTTTGATTTAAGAAAATCAAAGGAAAAAAAACAAATATACAAACGCCAATTTCTGACACTTTACAATTTATTTTTTTAATTAATTTTTGTCAAAGAGGAGTGAACAAATTCTAAGATTATTGTTGCTATTTGTTTGTTTGAGTTATGTACATAATTTTTTAGAGAATGATTACACAAATATAAATTAATACGGAAATTGTACATTTCAATTTCCGTGCATATGAACTGGGAATTAAACGAAGTATAAAAGGTAATAGTTGACTACGTGTAAATGGAAAACCATTTATTTTCATATTAAGTAAAATTAATAACAGCGACAACTAACGATTTGGATTACACACAGATTTTGCTAAGAGGACAGTAAGTAACAGAAGCAAGACCGAAACGCAGTTTATTTCTGGAAAATCCACATTTGTTACAAATTTGTACTTAAATTAAATTTGCTTATAAATTTAAAATCATTTGTATTCATGCCGAAAAAACTGTGATGAGTAAGACGGCAATTCACTTTTATACTAAATGAGATCTTTTCAAATAATTAGTTCGATTATTTAGATTAATGTCCTCAGATAGCTTAAATTATATTCTTTTTTACAAAGTTTTCTAAAACAATATTGTATTAAACGTACGATAAAACTACCCTCTTTCTAATTCCCCCAAAATTTAAACATAGTTTAAAATAAGTTTAGTTTCTGCAATCAAAAAATAATTTCTTTTTCAATATTTGTGTACGATTTTCTAAACGATAAAGGAATACTTTTGCAAAATCAAATTTCAGGATTCCAAAAATTTAAGAAAATATAGCTTTGGTTAGACTACAAGTTAAGGAGGAAAAGAGAGTAAGTTGCTTCTTCAACATGGTGTTAATGTGATATTACAATTTACATGTTGTCGCAAATCATTATTAACGTTGCATTATTTAGTGCTTCAGTATTAAACCGAATCTTTCCTAAGAAAGTTGTATAGGCCTGGAGATTCCACAAGTTATTTTATTTTACGGAGTTTCCAGGAAATTTGCCTTGACCTAAACTGATGTGAATAGTGTAGAATAGATCCCAAACAGTAATAAATAATATTCACGTTCGATCAGGCGGAGATTCCATGGGTGAACAGCCGCTGACTGCGGATTTATGCATGCTATAAGAGCCGCTGGCCCCAATGGCTCAACAGAGCAGTGACTGTTGAATCACTTTCGTGAGGTATTTCGATGTTATGTCAGAGTTTTGGGGAATACCCAAGGCTCCCACCAAACTGCGAACGGCTTTGATTGCCATACCCTTTTGAGGCCTCAGTGGGTCTCATTTGGCTGGAGGTACGCGGATTTTCCCAAATACGAATTTCCTTAATTTGCTCCGTCGAGCACGAAATCGAAGAAAATGATTACGGAAAATAATTCTCTGCAATAATTAAGTAAGCAGTTGGATTTTCCAAAGTGGACGTAACAAACCTCTTCGATCGTAATTTTGGTAAACAAAAACCATCTCTTTCTAAAAGACTTCAATTTTCAATATACCAAGTCCTTCCAGTGTAGTAAAACGGTTGAACTTGAAATGTTCCTCACAAAAGAGTTGAAAAAGAAAGAACTTTCACTTTCTGAAGAAATATGTGCACATAAATCGTGTTTACTTGACCATGTCTTAGCTCAAACCGCATGTGCCCACATGGACGGCGCACCGGTTGCAACAAAGCCAACGGTCACGAATCAACAAATTTACACAATGACGTCAATCTTGTCGTCTTTTCTTGAGGAAACTGCCGGTTTCAATCGAAAACCCATTGCTTGCGAAATCTTACGAAGACAACTCTTCCTTGTCTAACCGCTATCCGCGGCTATTCAAGGCACAAAAGTGCAATAGTCAGAGAATTGTGAAGTTACGAATCAAGCGATGCTATGACTCATCCGTGATGACCACTTTCTTCGGCCTTCCTCAGGTAGAGCAGGTATGCTGCAAAAGCAGAAGTGGTGCCACGATTGGGCTGATTACGCGATGAGACGCAGTTTTTTGGCAACTTAATTGACATAATAGTGACGTGTTGTCGCTAATTCACTATATGGATTTTCAACAAAGGTTAGATAACCCAGAATTTTAGACTTGACTCCATTATCAAAATGATCAGTGTGGGTGTAGTTACTTTGATGCTACCTCTTTAGCAGTCAAATTAATGAAAAGTTTCTTTTTGTTAAAAGAAAATGGGATTTCTTTTTTTCTTTTTTATACAAAAAAGAAAGCAGAAAACAAATACTCTTATTTAGGTCATTTTTCACATATTTCTAACAAAACAAAATCAAAACTTAAATAAGACAAGAATTCTACATAATACGTAAAAAATCTTTGAAAAACTTGTTTTGAGCAAAAAAAAACAAATATATATATATATATATTATTTAGGTGCATTATAGGTATATTTATAGGTACCAAAAATAATGTTTGCATTTATTGCTAGGTTTTTCGAGTTGTCACATTTTCAGGTATCATAATATTCAAAAATTCATATAACTAAATGTAAGTGTCTGTACTTTTATTATTTGGAATAATAAATATCAACACTGTCCTAATACTAGTGAAATTATAGTTATATAATAATAATAATAACAGTTGGTCGCTTTTTTAAAATTTACTCTCTTAATAATAGTTTAATTTCATATTTATTTTATTTCAATGATGTGCTGCATAATTAGAAAATATTGAAGATTATACTGTGGTAAGTTTAGGATAAAACAACAAATGAATGTTCTCTATTCTTTAAAGCCTTTGTAAAAAGATCAATAATAGTTTGCCTTTTTAAATGTTTCTGAAATTATTTTGAGCCAGTGGTAAGATTGTCAAAAAATGCACATTTATGGGGTTTGAATGTATAAAACTAATTGCCCTAATATATATTAATATTTCTTAAAAAGTGCTTTGTATGTTTAATAGTAACATAATCTTTAAAAATTCTCTAAACAAGACGGAATAGGTTGAAAGACATGAAATAAAAGTTGTTCGATCGAGAAGGGAGTTGTTCATATGTTTTCCTAAGGTGTTAAATTAAAAAAAAATATTTTACAAACTAGATTAGTCTATGTCTATTTTTAAAACAAAAAAATCTGTATTTATCTTATTTCTCTCTTCGGAAAGCGATACTGCTCTTATTTGTGTAAAACATTTCCTTATGGATTTTAGACAAATTTCATAATGAATACATTTTTAATGAACCATAAACAAAAGTTAAAAGTTAAACAATTTACGAATAATCAACAGAGAATTCAATATAAAAAACTAATAGGCAATTCTGATAATTCCTTACGTTAACATTTTTTATTAATTTTGTTCAAAAGGGTGCATCTTTAATTCTCCAAACTTGTTTTTAAGAAAACAAAAACATTTTCAAAATCATTATCCACGAAGCAATTTAAAGTTGTATGTTTGATAAGTACCAAAATGTTTTGTAGGTATTGTCTGTACTGTTATTAAACAGTCGCTAAGAGTAAAATCTAAAAATTTTTAGTACATCTGCAGGAAATTGCCCGAACACTTTGTAGGATGTTCCGTTGAAATATTTGAATTTCCCAGAATTACATTGCCAATAACGCACTACCATGAAATTGTCGATGATTCCAATCACGCTTCGATTAAACTAACTTACATAATGTCCTATGCAAGATCCGGAACTTTTTCTTAGGCCAAAGAGGAGGAGGTGTTTACCATGTTAGTGCAGCGGTCGAATATTTGAAACTATAATGAAAGTGTCATTGAGAGATTCCCAAGGTTCAAAGGAGTTTTTAATATATAAAACCCAAATGCGCGATCAGTATGCGTCAGTTTATTGTTGAGCCAGCTTAATACTACTACTAGCCAAATTCGGCCTCCGCACTTAAGGCACGTACCAAGAAAGTGCAAATCTCCAAGATACTGCACGAATTTGTTTACTCTGAGTGGAACCTGGAGAAAGTGTTTCTTTCGTACTGGTATTGTGTCTTTCCGCCCCGGTTGCATTGATCTGCTCCAAAATTTTTCTCATGATAAACCGTAGCCGTATTAAGTGAACAATAAAAAACCTAAAGATTAGCTCGAGTCACAGCCCAGGTCGGAGAGGGTAGTGATCGTCGACGTTGGCTTTTTGGTGGGATCTTATAAATTGAGGAGCCTAGTGAAATTGTCTTTAGTCACTAAGGTCTATCACTTCGGTGACTACTTGTTATTTGGATTATATACGACATAAGAAACACTCCGGCGACTCCAGTTCGGTGTGAGTGCTAAGGGAAACCTGTGGATTAAATAAAAAACTTGGTTCGCTCGGTGAACATCACAAGGTAAGAAGTGTTCAAATGAAAGTGAAATTCTTCGATTTATTATTTCTCGTTTGTGATTTCGGGGTATTGCACATGCACGTACTTACCAATCAATTCTTCGAACTTTTGAAGTTCATAGATTCGTAAACCTTCGTCTGTGGAAAGTGCGTTTCAAAAAGGTTTGAAGAAATTATGCTTATGTTTCTCGTCGCGCGAAGTCGGGAGTAAAAATTAAATTAGTATGAAAAGATTAAAGGCATTTACATGTGAGGAAAGTGAAATTTGAAATTCAGTTTTTTAACCGATTACTTCAACTTGTCATTAGTTAAAGGCCTTATATTGTTAAAATACATAAACTGTTACTTTAGTTTTTTTAATATACTATAGTGCTCCATGTTTATAATTTCTAAAAGTCTAAATTACAGTATAATTATTATATGTATATGTTATTATTATTGAGTATTCTGCAAATAAACTTAGTTCCATAAATTTAGTTAGATTTTCTAGGAGTTAAATTTAAAAGCCTCGTCAGTACATAAAACCTATTAAAATTTTTGTTTTCGAAATTGTCTCTTACTTGTGTACTTAGAGAATTTATATATAACAGAGCTTTTAATTTTATTGACGTATAACTATTTTTAAAAAAGAATTAAAATAATATGCTAATTAAGGCTTAGCACACAGTTTGGTTGTAGTAAAAACTCTTACGCACACCATCCACTAATGGCATAAAAAAAAACAAACAAAAAACAAAAAGAAACAATAGATAAAATTATTATGGTTACGCTATTTTGTGTTTATTTCATAAAATATTTTAATCTACAAATCAAACAAATTAAGCTTAAGTGAAGAAACAGATGACTAAAAATACTATTTTTCTTGTATGACGAAAACATAAAACTAATGTGAAAACATATTTTTGAACAAATTTTTGAGTAGTGCAAACCTGATTTAAGCTAAAAGTTTCCTACTCCCTTGAAAAAGATTTTTGTTTCAATTTTTGATGTTTATATAATTTATTAAAAAAAATTTAAAACAACACACTAGCACTGAATGAATAGAAATATAAAATCATACAGGGTTTGGTAAAATAATGAGTGCGCTCTGGTCACGACAAATCAATAAAAGATAAATTTAATAAATTTTCAATTTGTATTATCATAGAAGAGCGAGTTATAAAGCTTATTATGGTGATGAAGAGATGAAGGAATAACAAAGAGACTATTAAAACTTAACTGCTAAAAGTATTTTATATAATTCAAAATATCTTCCTTCGCACCCATTCGCAAGTACAACGTACTCTCATTACCATTGTAAATTGTGTAGGAGTGCAATAAAAATTTGCATATACAACGACCACAAAAAGGAGTTGGGGAAGTAAAACAAAGGAGTGAAAGTTATCCCACAGGTGGCAATAAAATTTGTAAAATTAAACTTTAATGAAAAAGCAGTGAAATGATCTGCTCCATAATGCGAGTCGTCGTCGTCTACCTCCAAAATTTTATAATTGCCATTATCAAGACGGCATGGAACAGTTCCATAACATTAAATAACGAAGGTAACCGCCGTGCAGACAAATGAGGAGTAAAAGACCGTAACCTGAAGAAAGTCATTATCACGTGGGGCGAAGCGTAAGAAAGTAAAAGTTGTAGTAAGGTACGATGCCGCCGGAATCATTTGCTTTCATTCGAAACTGGTTTTGGTTCGAACCCAACTTCGGTATTACTTAAGACGAACACTAAATACGCCTACGTTTAAAAACCTTTTATGCAAACATTTTGCGAAATGCATTCGTTTACCTGTTAGATCAGTTAGGAGTGCTTAATGAGGTGGTTCACCCTTCATTAACATGAATACGTTTTACTATATTATTTCGAATAATGCAAATAACACAATTAAGTTTCCTTTTTTTGTTATTAATAAATTGCAGGTACAATGAAGATTCTTTTGGCTGTTTTGGCAGTCTTATTGCTCACGACGGTTTCGGCAGACTCATGGTCGTGGAGCTCAAATAACACTGCAACATCTGAAGCGAGCAAGAGGTCCGATGTAGACATTAAAGGAAATGAAACTCAATTTTTTGAGAGCCAAGGAAGACACTTATACAGCGATCAAGAAATTTTTAGCAACGACACCTCCTTGGATGACGTAATAGAATCAATACTTTACCGAAGTCGGGAGGGTCGGGGTTTAGATGAATATGGCGAAATCTGCACTGACCCAAATGTGCAAGAGGCTATTGAAAAGGGAGATGACGTCGAGGCCAGAAATCTTATCAGACAAAAACTCTGCAGCTTAGGATTAATGCAATGTGAAATTGAGGGGAAACGTCCATTTATTCGTCCGGGGGGTGGAATATATCCTCAGAGACCAATTAGACCACCTTATGGTCCTCCAAAACCCATGCCACACCCACTGCCAGGAGTTCACAAGGTCCCACCGCGTAAGGTAGGATACGAAGGCCCATTAGTGTCCAAGCCATTTGTTAGTGGTCCTGGATCAATTTATTCCAGACCGCCAGGACCCGTTTACAATGGACCTTATTTAGATTCACCTCCACCATCAATCGGATCATCTCCAACATTCTCAAAGCCACCACCAGGAGCTATAATCTATGGCTCAAAACCACCAGGTCCAGTTTACGAAGGTGTCGATGCTCCTTACGATTTTGAGCATGCCGTTGGTGACAAAATTCATGTTGAACACAGTCAATCTTCATTTGCTCATAGTGATCAATTCCAAGGAGGTTATACTGGCAAACCGACAATAGTTGTAAACGCACAAGGTGGAGCTGCCACTACTGCTGGAGCAAGTGCTGCTGCTAGTTCTGCTTCTAGCGCATCAGCTCTTCAACAACATGTTCATCACCACTTCCATCATATTGAAGATGGTGGTGCAAAGGCGCCTACTATCCCTGTATCAGTTCCGGTACCAGCAGGAAATGCTATTACTAGCGAGTTGGTTTCTTCAACAGTTGGAGGTTTTACTCCACTTTCCCCAGGCTACAACTTTAACAAAGAAGTAGGTCAATCTGCTTCATTCGGTACTGGATTTAATACCGCTGGAATAAGTGGTGTTAGTGGTGTAAGTGGCGTTACTGGTGTGACCGGTCTAACTGGATTAAATGGACTATCTAGCTTAAATGGCGGCTTAAACACTGGACTTACTCAAGGTCTTATATCTGGAAATAGTCTGACTGGACTAAGTGGTCTAGGCGGTGGATTAAGTGGAGTTAACACTGGTGTCAACCCCCTTGGAAGTTTATATGAGACTGTTAAACCAGTTTCTGAAGCTGGACTTGGAAGTTATGGAGCTGGTTTTACTAACGCATATGGGTCAGGTGGTCTTCCAACTTCCACATATGGTGGCATAACTGGAGGCTTCCATACAGTTAATCCTGACTACTATAAAAAGGAATTAAACTATAACACTGGTAGCCAATTTAACAGCCTCTCAGGATATGGTCAACAGAAGCAACAATATGGTGGACAGTTTAATCAATACGCAGGAACTGAAGATTATAGCGCTTACGAGACATCCAGACAACATGTTGTTGACTGTGTTTGTGTTCCATACAATCAGTGTCCAGCTGCTGACCGAATTGGACGCAAGGAAGATCTTATCTTGCCAATAGATCCTCGAAATTTGGGAAGTGATATTCAAGCGGAAGACTCTACAAATTCAACTTCAAATGCAGATCTTACTAAAGTTGCATCCGATGAAGAAAGTAAAAAAGTAGCTAAGCGCGCAATCGCTGAAAAGAAGGTTTCTGAAGAAGGTGAAGAAGAAGCTGCACCTGATGCAGTACCGGTAAGAAAATTCTCTTTTGCTTCATAAAATTCGTAAATAACTTTAGTTTAAAAATCACAGTTGCTAATTTTGTTGCACGCAAAACATAAAAAGAGTGATTTAAATTTGGAGCAAGGTCACACAATTTGCCGATTTTATCTTTTCGTCATACACGCGATGCACGCTAAACAAAGCCTGTAGCTTGGAGGACTCTCCTAGATACACTTAGATGTTACTAGAGGGATTTAAGCCCACAGTATATGTACCTTTTACGCTGCTAGTGCGGTTTATGTGTGGCACTGCGACTAACATAAACTCACTAACAGCATGAGAGGTTTTGTGGGTAGATTTAGACCTTTCGTCAAAGATTTTTAAAAACATTAAAACCGGAAAAATCATTGTTTCAGCGCGTTATCGTCAACAACAATCTCCCACAGACCACAATCGCACTACAGAGAAAGAAAGTACTACCTACTTTTGGTGTATCATTTGGTTTACCGTATCCATCTGGCGCATACCCTTTTAATACATTTGGTGGATATCCCGCCCAGAACCCATACTTTGGCGCCATAAGTCCAAATGGGCTCAATTTGGGATTGGTTAACGTAAATCCTCTTGTATCACTTCAGGTGACCAAGAATGAACACGGTGAGAAACTTGTAAAGCCGCTTGTAAATCTTCATGTTACTCCAAACGAGCATTTAATCCACAAGGTTGGTAGCCTTTTTAAGGCTAAGAAAGAGTTTATTTTCAACCAGCACGAGCATTTTCATCATCATTCGCATTATCGACCCCCAGTGGAAGTGCATTACCCATATCCCCCACCGATTCACCATGTTCCCCATGGACATGAAGTCCATCACCCTACAGGTATTGGTGGTGACTATGGGCTAGTGCATCCACCCTCTGGACCTCATTATTATGGACCTTCAAGTCCTCCGACTGGACCTCACTTCTATAGACCTTCTGGTCCTCCAACAGGACTCGATTATGGGTACGCGCCGTACGATTTCGGTCCGCATGGACTGTACGAAAGAAGCTACAATGTAAGCAATGGCGAGTCTGGATATGCTTTCAAATACAATTATGACGGTCGATATAGGCAGCAAAAAAATTTCCACTTTGATGACCCTTCGAATGCTTTGCAATCGGTACCCACACAAATACCTGGCTCTGAACCGGGTAGCCAACGCATTACCTTTCCCAGCAGCCGGCGCAGAAGAAGTGTAAAAAATGATAAAGAAACAATGGGACAAGAATTTGGTAAAATCAGTGCAAATGATAGGGAAAAGGTAACACAAAATTAGCAACTCTGATTTTTGTGCCATTTTAAGCTACTTTTAAATATAATAATTCTACCCAAAATTTCCAGAGACAAGCATTCTACGGTGGGCGACCACAACAGTGCAATCCTGGGCTAGTTTGTTGCCGCCGACCACATCGTCCACAACAACAGCAATTAGGACGTTGTGGTACTAGAAATGCCCATGGTATCACTGGCCGAATTAAGAATCCTGTATACGTCGACGGTGATAGTGAGTTCGGAGAATATCCCTGGCAAGTTGCTATACTCAAGAAGGACCCCAAGGAATCTGTTTATGTTTGCGGAGGAACCGTCATTGACCACCTACATATCATTACCGCTGCTCACTGCGTTAAGACGTATTAATTAGTCATATAATTCTAAGAAATTATATCCTCACCCACGCCTATTCATTACAGATTCGGCGGCTTTGACCTACGAGTTCGACTGGGCGAATGGGATGTGAATCACGACGTTGAATTTTTCCCATATATCGAACGAGACATTGTATCAGTCCATGTTCACCCTGAATACTACGCCGGGACACTTGACAACGACTTGGCTATCCTAAAATTGGATCATCCAATTGACTTTATTAAGAACCCCCACATTAGTCCAGCATGTCTACCGGACAAATTCTCGGACTTTACAGGCAGCCGATGCTGGACCACTGGATGGGGCAAAGACGCTTTCGGGGACTACGGGAAGTACCAAAACATCCTGAAAGAAGTCGATGTGCCCGTCATCAGCCAACACCAGTGCCAGACTCAACTTCAGCACACCCGCCTTGGTTATAGCTTCAGGCTGCATCCTGGATTCGTTTGTGCCGGTGGAGAGGAGGGCAAAGATGCCTGCAAAGGAGATGGCGGTGGTCCCATGGTTTGCGAACGTAACGGCATTTGGCACCTGGTCGGGGTTGTCTCCTGGGGTATAGGATGTGGCCAGGTGAATGTACCCGGTGTCTACGTACGCGTGTCCTACTATTTGGACTGGATCCACCAAATTACAAGGAATTATTAGATTCATTCCACTTTTTCGCAGAAATCGAAAACTATTTATTCATAGCTTATATGATTCTAGTTTTTAGTGTAGGCAACATGTCTTAAAGTGCAAAAGAATTATTTATTGTATTCATCATCCAGTCACAGTTAGTGATGCAAGTCGTTCTTCAGACCGAGTTCCGTCTGGAGATAAGTGTAATGCGTTTGCATGCTGAAAAATAACTCCCATTTGTTCATACGACTTTTATTTATGCGAAATATATTATTAAGTATTTGCAAATCAGACAATTTATCTTTATGTATTCTGCGGTTTGAAAAAGATTTGGCACGGATTTGGCTTTTTCTCTTAAAGGGAGCGTTTGTCTGTATTATTTCCTCATTTTCTTTTGGGATGAAAAATCGAAAATTAGGAAAACTGATTACCTTGATTATCTTGGGGTTCCTAAATCGATAATGGTGGTCATGTAGAAATATCGTTATTCTAAGGAAAAAATTTCCCTCTGAGCTTAAATAAGATTTGGTATATTTGCCAAATATTTAAATTTTCCGTTGGAGTTTATGACGCTAATTATTTAAATATGATAAAAAAGTGTGTATACATGTGTATATATAAGAATATAAGGAATCGGCTTAATAAGAACATCACGTTTAAACACAGAACTTTATTTTATAGAAAAATTCCATTAAACATTGTTGTTTTAAAAAATTTTAAAAATTAAAAACGAGGAATTTAAATTTGGGTCATATCCACGATGCTTAATGAAAAAACTTAGCTCTTGCGAAATTATTTTAATGCATACTTCTGTTTATTGTTAATTTAATTATAAAGGCACTGTACAAATCACCAGCTTTTTAAAAGTAGTGTAAATGAAGCCAAAATCTTAAAGATGAAAAACGTATTCTCTTTTCAAGGACGTAGAAGAAGCTAGCTATTGAAATGTACCTAAAACGGAGAACATCATGAAAGTTTAATTAGTGATTAAATCCCGGGCACAGAGACCCTGAATACTAAATTAGATAATCAATATTAAAATTGCCTCTATATTTTACAGTTAACCTAGTTAATTTAATTTGTGCCCTTACTATTCTCGTCATTTAACGAATGTTGAGCAAAATTGCCTCAGTGCTCCAAAGCATTAGACAGCAAATAAATAAACCCATATAATGCAGGGTGTTAAACAACTTCCCCCTTTGCTTTAACTTAATAAGGGACTAATTTTTACCAACCGCTGGTATAATACGTTAGCAATTTGTGCGGTTAACTGACCTAAGCACTCTTTAAAGTCATATTCCTTATTCCCAATTATTTTTATACAAAGGTTAATACTTCCAAGAGATGTGATTAGACGAGGATGGGTATTGCGTTATTTTCCTTGTAACATTCTGACCTTGAGCGAAAGAAAAACAACTTCTTGAATTGAGGCCATTTAACTTTTACAGAAGCGAGCAGCGCAAATAACTTCTGCTATTTTCCGTTAAGCTCCTCTGAACCCTTGGAAACATTCGCTAGGAGGAGTCAGTGACAGTAACCGGCCGGAAATTTCCTAAGACTTTCATTTGCCTGGATCGTCTGTTTCTATTCCGTCTGAATAGACAGCAGAACGCCCGCCGTGAAAATAATCATGTTTATGTTGCAGCAACGATAATGGGATAATTGTTCAGAGGAAATGAGTTCGACGACGTCGATTCTCGGGCAGATAATGATAACGAGGGAGGGCTCGATAGCCAACGATAGTCGTAATAGTAAATTGCAAAAGATCAGGTCGCAATAAGGACTTTTTATTGGCACGTAGTCAAAGTCATTATCAAGCGCACAATTAACTGCTTCCAGGCGCGAACGTCTAAGGTGCTTTCGGTCTCAGTACGAGATGAGGTAGCTCGAGGCTGCGATCGGTTGCGAGTACGCCAGCTGCTGAAAGGTAGCGTAGTCAGTCAACTTTTCAAAGCTTACAGTTCTTGGTCGTCTTAAAACTTACATATTTTGCGGCGTACGGTAGAGGTGCGATCGCGTGCTCGGTGTTGGCTAAGAAGGCCTCGGGCTGCGGCACGAATTTGGTCAAAAGTGGAGTTGAAATCGAACCTGCTTGAGCTGCGGTACAGATCAGAAGGCAGAATGCAACCTTGGAAATGGGAGTAATAACAATAATTAACACTTTTTTCGGTTAAAAACAAAGACCGCTAGCGTCTCACCAACTTGAGCATTTTGGGTGTGGCTTAATTGAGCTCGTTTCTCCTGGGAATCCCGTTCTAATTTGATGACCTAGAAGTCCTGGCTGCCCCCTTTATACCATTTTAAGATACCACAGGTATCCGGTTTATAAGGCTTCGATTATTCTCGAAATTGGAAACAGAAAACGGGAAACGTAGAAAAAAATTCATGTGGCCTTGGTAGCCGAAGACGTTACTTGAGATTCACAGCGGATTGATCCGGTTTCCGATACCTTCCCGCTTTGTTATGGTTTGGATTAATCCCCCTTGTTTTTAAAAAAAGCTCATGCTTTGCATTAATCTGCACTTCTTCGTACTTCTCTTTTAAAGTGTAATGCAAGTCTTTAAGGGTAATTTAATTTTATTCGGAAAAATATGTCTTATTAATAATTACTGGTTACACAATTAAGATTTTCAAGAAATTAATAATTGGAATTTTTAATGATATGAATAATTAAAAATAATTTCTTAATTTTAGTTTATGTCGGAGGATTATTTAAGTTGTACAGCATTGTACAAAAATAAAATGCTATGATTATGATATTTATAATTGATGGAAAATCTTTACTATAAATCGGAAAAAGTGCTCTTGCATGAAAAAGGTATAAGAAAAATTTGAAAATTTCTATGAGAAATTTGAAAATAATTAAGGTATGTTGTTTTCTGATTTTTTTGTTGTTTTTTACTGTAACACTGCGTTATTTCTTTGAACGTATTTTAATAAATTGTCTTTTAAAGGTTCTATGTACAAGATGGTGTACACTTGAGTAACAATTGTCTATCTAGTGTGTATATTATTATATATGAATACTTGTTCTTGACTTTATTTTGAATCATGGAAAAATAATATTTAAAATTTGAAAAATAAATTTTCTGCCTTTAACCTTTTTACCATACATACATGCAAATAAATAAAAAAACTTGATATCTTTAACTTGAGTAAATAAGGTAGAACAGTAAGAAAAAGTGAAGAAATGTTATTTTTGTTATGTAAACTGTTGACAATCGTTGCTGTACAATAAGATTACGTATTTCATTGTTCTTGCAAAAATAATACAAGAACATCTCTCAAATATATCCAGAAATCATTTTAAAAACAAGGACACTTTTAAGAAATAAGTAAAAATATGAAATGAAAACTAGTTGATACAATTACACTTTTACCATTGATAATAGGACAAAGTGTTTGTGTTTTGTTAACTTATATAAGAAATGCTTTAAAAACAGAAAACTGAGTGAATTACCATATAAAAACGAAAAAGAAAGAACGTGTCTATGCGAAAATCTTCAAAATCATCCTTGCTCATATTCAATTCTATTGTATTGTAAGTGGTCAATTAATTTATAAAATATACACAAAAAGAAGTCTAAAATTTTGGGTTTTTAAGGTTAAAATGTCCGTAACAATAAACGTGCACAACCTGGTTATGTCTCTTACTTTAAAAATACCATAAACTTGCAAAAGAGTACCTAACCTTTCTACTTTCCTGAATATAAATTAAACGTTCAAAATAAAATGTACAGCTAAAATCTGCTGCCCTCTTTTATATATTCATTTCAGTGGGTGTCTATTTTAATATGTAAAAATATCTACGGTGAAATATTAAGATGGTACAAGATATTTAATCATTTTTCAGAGTGTTCATTGCTAGCAATAAGAGCTTGTTTGGTGACCTATATGACTACTAATTATTGCATTATTTATTAATTAGTGTTATGCGAAAAAGAATTATGTGATATTTTATGTAAATGTCATCCAAGACCTATACTTATCATATGACACACTCATTACCAGTAATCTTCTCACCTTCAGGCAAACTCGGCCAACTTTAAACGTGCGACCATTCGCGCAGGTAATTTTTCAACATTGAACTAAGAGCCCGTCAAACAAGGAAACATGCTAGTTACTAGCTTTACAACCGGCATTATTAGATCCCGAGGCATGCGTAACACCATAATTCGTTTTGGTGAAACTCGGCTCGACTCTATGAGCGCTAAGTCGACCGCGGGACCGACGTTGTTCTGAAGAGAACAGGCTTTCACAAATTGAAGCAAAATATCTGGGCTGTTGCACAAAAATGCACTCATACGTAAGTACACTCCGTACCAGGCAGTGCAAAAAAGCATGTCTATAAATCTAGTTTTCCAAGTAGGGTAGCGAAGGTCATGATCGGCTAAAATCCAGTTTAATTCAACAATAAAAAGAAGCACACGATTAAAATATAATCGAAATGGATAACACGAAGTATCTGGGCAGCAATCGACAGAATTCTGAAATTATCATCTTTTCGAAATGTCAAGAATTTCATTGCTGTGGTATTTTTGATCTCATGCATTTCCTCAGAATATATTTTACATTTCGTTGATCTTGCCAGAAAATATTAAATTGAATAAACTCTTACAATCTACAACAACCTGGTTTTAAGTGCACTTTTAGAGATGAGCTAAAGTGTTTCAGTGCGGTTGGGATTGCCAGTAAATTAGTTACAATGGTAAATATTGGACCTAGTGTGCAGGAAAAAGAATTAAATTGAAATAAAATGTCCTCCTCGTATTAATTTTATGGATATATATTTTTTTCTCTCAACTTAATTAATAATAAACAAAGTTACACGAATTTGTATTCTCAAAAAACACAATTGTTTATGTTTATACTTGTTTTTCTTTTTGTTTAGATAAAAGGTTATCGTGTTTGATAATTATATGTATGTAAAAATAAATTTCATTTCAATAATCAATACGTAATTATTTTATTTCCAGCTACAAATTCTCAGTTGTCGAGATTTAGATAATGAAAAAATTACCCCATTTTGATAGTGATATATTATTGTCGTTTAAATTAAGCTTGTATATATGTATATATACAAGCTCAAATCTTACCGCTGGATTGCTTGCAATTGGTGAATTGAACCTATAATTTTTTAAAGAACATATATAGGAAAAAATCGGCCAAGTGTGAATTTGACTCGCGCACAGAGAGTTCCGTAGCATATTTTTTCGCATTATTTCTCCAAATCCCTCTTTTCTTTTCGAAACGGATATAACACACAAACATTACCATCCCATTTTAAGTAATTAATAATTATGCATATGTAATTTATTATTACGGGTGATTTATATTTATGCTACTTATTTATATAGGTAAGTACAAAATTTCATCGAAATTAAACAAAATCGCAAAATATAAATTTCAGAGAGATTTTTAACGATAGCCTATGATTTGTGAAAATACAAACTTATGATGCGTTTGGGAACATAATTTTGCATAGTGTTTTGTATCGCAGTCGACCGCAAATAAAATGATAAGTTTGTATAATTAATTTCTGGAAATCTATAAGACCTAGGATTTTAACTATACTTTTCCTTTAAACTTTAAGTAAGACGCTTTATTCCCCAATATTTTTTAAATTTTAGGTCCATTGGTTTCGAAAATAAGTTGGAGAACGTTATATCTTCGCATATTTTCCAGAATACATTTTTAAATAAGCTATTTAAAATCATGATAAAAAAGTTTTGTATTCCTCATAATAAACCCCTTTTAAATGACACCCCACATGATTTATAAATTTAAAGCAAAGTAATTTCAAGTGCTTAATTTTAATATTTTAATTCCTATATGAATATTTTAAAATGTTAACTAGTGCAAAATATGTAGGTTAATAAGATGTTTTACTACGCCAAATTTCAAGTTTTAATCGATGCAGGGGAAGTCGGCTGTGGGAGACGGACAGACGCGTGAGTGATCTTATGAGGATTCTGTTTCATTTTTCTTCTGGCGGACGGAACCCTAAAATAGTTATATAAAATAAATAACATTTAATAGGTATCTAAATCTGTTTATTTCACACATAGCACAATTTAATATCGTATGGAATTAACGGAATTTTTATAAATATTTTTAGTCCTGTAAAATACGTGTTTGAATATATTTAATAACTTTATTTACATTAAAATATAACTACTTTATCTTATTTACGTTGGGAAGAAATATTATGGAACTTTTATGAATCTCGAAAATTAAAGAAAAAAAAACAAATTAATAAATAAACAATGTCATGCCGGGTGGAAAGCAAAATACAGTACCGACAATAAGCACAAAATCTCAGTCTTCCACAACAGTCGCCTGTCGGTTCAATGATATGACAATTAACCGGTCAGACATACCTGAGGCGGTTGAGTCACACCGCAGCCGCAGCAGTCGTCCAAGACCTAATCAAAGAGATCTCGAATCACTCGTTTGTTTAGGAAAACCCAAAGCTCCGATCGCCGTGAATGCGCAAATGCAGGTGGCTAAATCAATTGAACAATGCAGCACTAGATAACTCATTCAGATTCTTCCATTTTACGATCGTGAGGAAATAAAGAGTGCCGCGGCAGCAAATTACAACTACTGCAGTCGTGATGAAAATAAAGCTTTGTAGACTTACCTGCACCTATCGTAACAGCTAGAGTCTTACAAATGAGCTTAATCCAACTGGATGATATCTGAAGACTTGGTCTTGGTAGGCCTGATCTTGAATTTCCGCCAGACTGAGCGAGACTGGTGATTTACATACGTAACTTGCGTATTTCCGGAAACGTTAAATATGACAATTCGGCAGAGTGGTCTATACTAATTTATAGACAATATTGCATCAAGTGGAGAAATTTATTTAATTTAATTATAAATGACGAATATAATTAATCAGCCAAGGGCAGTGAAGGTTCCGAATTGGCAACTTTCCCAAAACGAACTTTTCGTATAAATAAGGTAAGGACTCCACAGAAGGCACAGTCCGCAAGGAAATCTCAAATTTGCAACACAGACCTCCTCAGAACTAAAATTCTTCAACGATGTTTAAGTTGGTAAACATTTTAACAGGCCCTAAAATCTTGAATGAAATTGTAAAAGCGATTTAAAATCTTGCAGGTGGTGTTGTCTACCCTCCTGGCTCTGGCCTCATCAGCCCCAAGTGGCTTAATCGCATCTTCTGGTCTTATTGCTGAACCATCCTTGCTCAGCTTGCAGCAGCCGGCCATTGCTCGTGTTGGAAATATTATCGAGACTATCCCCACAGCAGTCTCATCCCAAGCATCTACAATTCTCCACAGCAAGAACATTGCATCACCACTTTTCGCTTCCGCTATAAGGACCATTGAGACGCCAATTCTTGGACCTGCTGCAGTACCTCTCGTAAAAACCATTTCTGCTGGACCCATCTTAGCCACTAAGACTCTTGGATGGTAAATTATGTAATAAAATCTATTGAAACGGCTTTTAAATTCCATCTACTGTTTAATTAATCATCCAATCCCAACCATTCTGCACTTTCAAGGTGAGAAAGTATGTATGCATTTCATTACACTGGAAGGTTATGAAACCTATGTCCAAGTCACTTGAACGTAGCTGCCCACGGCAGGTCGACATGACAATCGTTTGATTGTCGTCTAATTTACTTACCTAATCAAACAATATTAAAATATACAATTAAATCAGCTGCATCTGCGGACGGGTTTATTGTTTCCCAATTCTGCAATTTTTGTTCTCCTTAGAGAAATCGTTAAACGAATTTACGTAATTGCATAGCCAATTCTGGACAGAACTCAGAAATAATTTCTAAGCATTTCGTAATTTGCATATTCTCACCGAAGGATAAAATTTTGCATAATCAAAAACGTCATAGGCCATAGACATTATTTCGTTTTGCATTTAAAGTATAGGAATAAAAATTAATATATTTTCTATTTAAGTACATCTAAATAAAAAGTTAATTAGTAAGAAAAGAACATCAAACATTTAAGTAATGTAATTCTCTTTCTCTTAAGCTAATTAGAAAAATTGTAGCAGCTTTATAATGAGCCTAGGTTCCATTTGTTATTTTTAGAAACAAGTGGAATGATTTTCCTGAAAAATTTGTTTTGGCATCCATGCTGAAATGCGCCAAATCAGTTCTTTGTATTCATTTAAATCCATAAGACTATTTCGATAAATTTTCGAAAATTCTATAGAAAGCTAATAAAGTACTAATACAAAAATGTTCTGAGATCCCTTTGGATACATAAAATGTCTATAAATCAAGGCCAAAAGAGCTCTTTGAGATAACTGTGTGAATTTTGAAGAAAAAAAACTGACGAATGATGCGTTTGAAAGTGTTTTGATGGTAACATATCTTTTTAGTCTAAACACTGAACATCTTTGCTTTAAAAATTATTGCTTAAATTGATATTTCAAATCGATATATAAAATCTACACAAAGTAATGAACTAGCTTTTCTCACGCCAAATATCTAGTTTACTTTAGTAAATTCAATATAAGATTTACTGTTATAAATTTATACATTGATAAATGCTGAATAATTTATTGCACGCATTCCCAACTTTAAAACGCATTTTGTTTTATCGTTTTTTTGTTTACCAATAATAAGCTATTTTCGTAGATGTTTAACTATTAAAAAACAAAAAAAACAACACCAATAAATTCCTATTTCATTCTATAAAATAAATACAGATACGAGCTTTTTTCCATATAAACTATTTTTAAAAGGTATTTCTTAATTTAAATTATTAAAAGTGTTAATTAACAATATAAAAAGACATAATAAGTTAGATAAAATGCATGGAGTCCTGTCAAAAAATGTTTTCGTTTAGTGTAGAGATTTTATTTGAGGAACAATATTCCTACAAACGGGAGAAAAAACAAAATTTTCACAATCACACATGAAAGTTACGTTTACAAATTACGCTTTCCTTTGTATATAACGAAATTTACATTTCATGATTCCATGATAAACAATGACTACTTTATATTTCCAATAAAAAAAAGGGTGTCTGCGTTTTTTATTTATTTATTTTAATTGAAAAAGTTGCAACTCGATTAATTTCAAGCAATATGAAGTGATATTACATCGCATAAAATTCGAAAATTTCATATTCATTACCCAAAATCTTGATTAAGAAGCAAATAAAAAGTAAAATATTTTGTATAGTTCTAATAGTACTTTTATACGCATTTTAACACTCATCGCATGAAATTGAATTAACTTTTCCAAGGTTAAAAATCAAAAATAATTTCGATGCTTTAAAATGTATTTCTTAAGATTTTATATTACCTTTTATTACCAATGTTCACCAATCTACAATTGTACGTAAAAAAACAATGTTCCGATTCGTGCGGATTTGCGTAGAAATTATATGAATTGAATGATTTCCTTAGAATCCATTAAATAATTGTTTGATTATGCAACATTTATGTATCTTTATTTTGTAATCAGTTCATCCTAAATAACCTTGTCGATGGTACATCACTCGCTAGAATCGAGTCACGAAGCAGACGCTTATTGTGTTCAATATTGGCATGAGTACATGAGTACTTTGATCTTCACAAGAAGTTTGTAGTTACTTTGAATGTACCATGACCGGTATTAAATATGTGGTCTCAATTAGTCCTTCGTTAAGTACCTTTCAAATGAATACCGATCAAATTGGCATATTTAATTCATTTTAATTATAATGCAGTTCTGTTGAAAGTTGCATGTAGGAAGAAATACCGCCTTAGAACAAGTAAACTTTGTTTTCTTTACCATATACTGGACTATCTTGGCTTGGAAATGATAATAATGAAATATATACGCTTCTTAGATCATTAACATACCTGCGGTGCAAGATTTTTCAAGAATGGGTATAAATAGACAAAGGATCTGTAATTAAAGCACAGTTAACTAGATCAACCTCTCAAGAATAGATCTCGTGAAGTGTAATTAAAAATAAAGTCCGCCAAAATGTTCAAGTTCGTAAGTACACATGGATAATGTTTTGGATTTTCAAAAAAAAAAAAAACAATAATAATAATAATAATAATAATAATAATAATAATAATAATAATACTAATAATAATTTACACATTTTAAGGCTCTTTTGTTTGCCCTTGTTGCCTTCGCTGTTGCCAACCCAAGTCCTAGTGGAATTATTGCTCCAGGAATTATTGCTGGACCTCACGTAGTTGCCGTTCCACCAATTGTCACCAAAACTGTCGTATCAGGAGCACTAGGTCACGCTCCAATCATCGCTGCTCCTTGGCCAATTGTGAAGACCATCTCTGGTCCTGCTGTTATTAAAACAATTTGGTAAACTTCAAGCAAGGATGAAAATATTTATATATAAATACGTACAATAAAACAAGGGAAATAAACTGCAATATTTCTTAACAATTTCTTATTCTTCTCTTAATCGGTAATTGTCGATTGTTCTAAGTCTATTTTTTTAAGTTAAAAAAAAGCAAAAACAGAAACCAATAGCATTTCTTAGATATTTCATTCATTACTAACAAAATACCCGGAAACGAAGAGAAGAAGAAGCGCCCAGCACTTAGCACTTAGAAAGCCGTTTCCAAGACTGGCATCAATTTTCGTATTTCTTGAGAACTGCGAGACTTATAGCCAGACCTAATTATTGAAAGCTACAGATGAACTGGGCTAAATCTCATTTATTGTGTCACCTTTGAGACATACCTGATACTTTTAGTACGTTCTTCCGCCCTCTGAATAATTAGATTTAGTAAAGTCTGCTAAACAACACGAGCAATCTAAATCTTCTTACGTACCAGTTCGCTCGTATTTCATATTCGTAGTAATTAGTCTAGTTTTGTAGTTTAGTAGAAACAATTTAATTGCCTTGCCTTGCCTTAAATTGATAATTTGGGAGAGTTTGAAATTGTTTGATATCTGGACTGGCTAGTTCTTCACAATGGACTTTAAAACTGCAAATTTTATAAATATTTTACTATCAGTAGTACTTAGCAAATTGCTAATAGAGTCCTCCCGAGTATTTTTAGTTTAGTTATTTTTCGTAACAGTAAGGTTGTTTTCGGGCAAGTAGTACTCAAATAAATCAACTCAAATATATGCTTACATCTAAGACAGTAAAGTATTAAAATAATAAACTATATTAAAGCATTAACCTTTGGGGTCATGAAAATCAAAAACATTATATAGGAACATCGTCTCTGAAAATTAAGCCAATAGTTTTTTTGTTTCTGTTTTAATTTTATAATTATAGTTAAAAATTTAGTTGTTCAATTGAACTATGTCTCCAATTAATAGCATATTGCTAGAATTCTACAAGTTTCGAAAAAAGGATTTTAGAATTTCTAACACTAAATTGTGTACAACTTTTTTACATCTTTGAATGACTATAAAGTGTACATAATCCTTGTTATACACTAAAGATTTTGTACACATTAAGAATTTCTAGATATTTGTTTCTTAATCATGCTTAATTCTTCTAAATGGAAATGTACAAGTACTTGGAATTATCACAGCCTTTGTGTTCTTTTATGATTTACAGTACTTGCTAATGTAAACTTTAATCGTTTAAACAAATACCTCTCTCAGTTTAAATTCCTCATTAGTTAATCTTTAAATTCTTTAGAATAATTATATTAAAGTACAAATAATGTGAAGAATTAATTTTTTATATACACATATATAAAGTCAGAGCTATCATTTTTTTGAAAATTAGAAATATTTTTAGAAAAGTACTGTAGACAGTAGAATTGAAAAATTGCCAATATATTTAACATTTTCAATTGGTTTCAAAACGAAGCGTGCGAGATAAAATTTATGTTATTGATAGTTTACAGAGTTTTTTGTCAGTACTACTATTTTCGATCTAACAGATATTATAAAAAATACTTAATATTTTTATCACCGAAATAATTCATAATGATTTAATTTCACTTTCTTCCATTTCAAGGAAGGCAAGTTTGTGTTATTTTTTGAATGTTTTAGGTTAGTGGTTTTGCATATTTTGTAGGGCTTGCAGTTTCTTTTTACATATCCAAAGATTTAAATTTTTTATATAGGAGAAATCATTTGGACAGTTTAATCAGAGTTTTTGAGACACATATTAATTGCAGTTTTGATTATTTAGTCAAAGATAAAACATTATTTAAAATATGACTACTGAAAATATATGAGCAATTCAATAACATTTTCCGATTTTCAGCTAAACTTTCAAAGTTTTTTATCAATTATCTGCGAAGTATATGCTTTTAAACCAAAAATAATCAAAATTAGAAAATCAAAACAAAAATCTGAACACAAATTAGTTGATAGCTTGATTTTTAAAGATGTCACCTAAATTTTGCTAAAAGAAATTTATCCTATAATATTTTAACTATGCCTTCATATGACAATTACGTGTACATTTTACTTAATACATAATTGTCCTGAGAAAAAAAATATCATACCAGAAAATTTTTTTAATTATGATCTGAAGACCTAGTAACTTTATGAACACGATGGATGACTATTTTCTATTATTTGAAGTGCTCGTTTCGTAAGAATAAACTACAAATATTATCCTACATACTTCCTCCGCTAAAATTCCTGATTTGGCAATCAAGACAAAGTTAAAAAACTTTACATCTCGCGAGAAATAATTCTTATTTGAGGTAGTCGGCGAGTTCTATTTCTAACATTGTTGAGGTAGACAACAAAAGCCGTCCAACTTATCGGGCCACTAAATCTCTCCCTGTCAGACAATTTATCTTAAAAGCAAACCAAGATTATTGTGGTCGGTCGTAAGAGATCCGGATTTAAGAAAGACTGAATTTATCGTCACTACCAAAGTGGACGGGATGTGGGTGGCTAGGCTGTAAGTGCGTGTGACAACAAGAGCACAGGTAATCTTGCGGCAATTGCGTTCCAATGTCATTGGCACCGCGGAATCCTACTTCTAGATCAATTTCGCGTTTCTCAGAGGAGCGGGGTCAAAACGCATGCAGATTCATGCGGGGAACTGGTTCCTCTCAGGCCAAATGTCGTCTTAAGATGGCAATAAGGAAGCGCCTGTCGCGCCGGTGGCCGCCCAAGGCTCTCGGAGGTTACACGACTGGCGTCTTGACCGCCCGCAGTAGATGAGATGGCTTACTATCTTTTAACCGGGCATCACCCATGAAAACGAGAGCAGTAAATGAGCGAAAGTAACTTCGTCGATTCATGGTCATCCACGTAATGTTCATGCAGTAGCGCACTGTCTCGAGTTAAGGAACCCGGCAAGGCGCTGCCAAGTAAACGCAAGATTTCAGCTTATTGCAGTATTCCATCCGAATGGGTATAAAAGCGGTGACATGGGATACCGAAAGTATCAGTCAATACAAACAGCTCTATCGTTTCAGTGTTCAGCACAGACCTTCTTTTTTAAAAAAATCAAAATGTTCAAGTTGGTAAGGTTCTAGAGGTACATCAGTTTCATAGGATTCATTAAAACGCTTTCTCACAATTAGGTGGTGTTGTCTGCTTTCCTCGCCATTGCCGCTGCCGCCCCAAGTGGCCTTCCACTCGCTGGATCCTTAGCTCTGTCATCCCCCCTGGTATCAAAGACGATCTTGGCCCAGCCAGCTTTGGTAAAATCCGCCGTCATCGCTGAACCAACATTAGTGAAATCAGCTGTCATCGCCGAACCAGCCCAGCTTTCCATCAGCCAGCCTGTCGTTGCTAAGGTCGGAGACATTGTCCAGAGTGTCCCAACTGCAGTTTCCCACCAGAGCTCGACCGTTGTCCACAACAGGGCTAATATTGTGACCCCAATTGTGGCACCAGCCCTTAAGACCATCTCTGCTCCTGTCTTGAAAACCATTGCCGGTCCAGGCCTACTTACAGCTCCTTCACTTCTATCAGCTCCTTCACTTCTATCAGCTCCTCTGGTCAAGACCATCGATACTCCACTTACCCTATCTGGATCTGCTGTTTCTATTTCCGGAGCCCCAATCCTCAAGACTCTTCCCGGATCAATTGCCCTCTCCTCTCCTCTTGCCCACGGCTGGTAAATGGCGCAGCAAACGATTTGACTGACCATGCTGAGAACAGATCTATTGTTCCCTTAATGGGGAAAGATTAGAACTGAAATAAATTTTATTTATTTTTTACGAACGCAAATGTTTTGTCTTAATCTTTCCTTCTTGCTTCATTGATTAACTGATAGGTCTTCTTATTCTCTTGAGGTCTAGAACTTAAAATCTTTTAATTACAGCTATTCAAGGATCCATGAAAATTGGAAATTTTATTTTCTGAATTTAAAATTGAGCTTTCATCACTTTCACATTAATCACTCCAGTGTTTACCAAATTTTGTATTATATTAGTTGATGACAAATACGCAAACTCTAATCCTGCTTTTGGATGTCTAGGTCATCCTCTTATTACTAAAAATGATTAGATATGTTTTTATAAAACTTTTACAGCCGGAGAACGTCGATATAGATCAAATTAAAATATATATCACAAATTTCTGTTATTTTGCTTGTTTGTTTGTTTTTACTTTAACGTGCCAAAATTTTCATGGAGTTAGATGGACCAAAAAATAGCTTTAAATTTGAAGTATCGGTTTATCTTTAAAAATAATAATGTTCTATATAAAAATTTGAAGAATTTTTAGCATTTGCTGTTCCAGAATAAAACAATTATTCAAAAGTACTTTCGAGGTCTAGTGTCAGTTTATTGCAATAAAACGCTTCCTGTACTATAATTTAACACTTCCTAGTGAGGCATAGATTCAATGGAAAACTAGTAAAACATTTTAATTCAATGTCGCTTTTAAAGATTAAATAGAGAGTAAAAGAGGTAAGGCTCAGGACTAGGAGGACTAGGACTTCCAACTGTGAAGTTGAGCTAGGATCTTCCAAAGTCGTTTTCTTTACACGGTGATTTCCATCAGCAATGTTTTCGTTGATTTTTATATACTTGCTTACTTTTTATTTATATCAGATTATTTAAATATTACATTCTTATAAGCTACTCGTTTTTAATCTGAGGTCTTTTCACAGTTTCATTTCTTGTGGATTTACAAGAATTTTCAGAATATTGATAATATCATTATTTGTTATTTGCGATTTCCAGAAAGAAATATTACTTTTTTTACGCGGTTTTTATTCATTTTAACACGACCGAACTAATTTAAGAAAATTTTAAGAATGAAAATACGTGGAGTCAGTAGTTATTGGATATCTAATTATTTCTCGGGTCACCGAAAAATGAACTTTCAAGATCCATACGAAGAAGAACTTTTTGAAGTTATTAATATTTTTTACACGATATTTCCTACACCTGTAAATTAAAGAAGTAATGCAGTTGTACTGGAATTGCATACTAAAACCTAACTAGCTTGAAGTATGTAATTCTTTGACTAGGCTTTTTCTCTAAACCGAAAATAAATGCGTTCGCAAACACTTCAAATCGACCGACAAATGCCGTCTCACCTTGAAATCTCGAAAATTCCGCGAGTGCATTGCTTGCCGCGGGCATTCCGTTCCGGCTAATTGAGAGGCCAGCGGTCGAAAGCGGCGAGTGTCTCAAATTCGCGTCACTTAATGCTAGGAATATTGCAATTGCCGGAGAGTGCACCGGCACGGGGTGCGGTGGTGGCTTATATAATGAAAAGACAGTATCGCAGATATTAAACTGAAGGCTGTTTTCTTTTGCACCACGCCGATATCGGCTCTTCTCCGTCTGCCCGCAGCCATTTGGAACGCCCAACTGACCGCTGGACAGCGCACGGCTTTGGTTAATTTCTCCGTTGAGTAAACTACTTGTAAAGGAAGTTAATTTAAGACGAAAAAAAACATGGAAGTTTTACTAATTGCCAGATTTTATTTGGATAATTTAAAATGACCTTAACCTAGATTTTCATGCCAATTGAGTGTGAGGGGGTCTGCATGACCAAGTAAAAAGCTCCTCATTTCTTATTCCTTCTCTTCTTGCTCCTTACGGCGACGTTCAATTAAACGCTTAATCGCCTTCGCTATGAATTCCAGGAAATCCCCAAAGGGTCCAAGAGTGGTAGGGACATTACCTGGTGGAGTAGAAGGTCTAATATCTGCAAATTCTGGATCGGCCAACAATTGTTGTATCGTGTCCGCAAACAGTTGCTCCTGGGAACTTGGGGTTGGTGGAGGCGATTGAAAAATTATCACTTGACCATGAGGGTCTTGTACTGGCACAAGACTTATGGGAGCACTTGGTTCTTGAAAGGCAACCACAGTTTCCAGTGTAGGCTCACGCGAGAAACCTGTTACAATGTTGATAGACCCATAGTTTCCTGATACAGTATTACCAGCATGCCGGTCCGTGAACACTTGGCTAGTCCTAACACCGTCACGCGTTTCCTCTGATGTCACGATTACTGACTTAGCGACCACCAGCGACGCAAATCCAAGAAATGCAAACTGAAACAATGTCAAGTATTTATTTAATTCCATGGATAAATAAATGTTTGTAAATGTATTAACTATTACCAGTTTTATCATTTTCGAGATGGGATCTATTTGGTTATAGTGTAATCGAAGTCGGCTTTTTACTGAATAATTTCTTTTCAAACTGCTCAGGGCTTTTATATCAAAATCGAACAGAAATTTGCCTTCAAGCAAAATACTTATCTTTAGACCAAACTGGACTTTATTTAATTCTAGAAATATGTTTAATATGTTCTTATCTGCTTACAAACTGGAATTACGTTCTTGATAAGACCTGTTCGCACATACCACAGCAAACATTTTAATCATTGAGATAAATTATTGGTAAAATTCCCAAATTACAGGGAATTTTCTCTCTTTAAAAGACAGAAGAGAAAGTTTTAATATTAGATCTAAAGATTGGACAGTCCATTGAGAAAAACTTACACTATATGGTTAAATTCCGTTTTAGATTATGAACGAATTTCAGTAATTATGAAAGCTAATCGTACTCCTTAAGAAAGGTTTACATTTTTAACTAAAAAATAACATAAAAAAAATTTAACAATTTTTTATTCTTCCGTTCAAATTTATTTTCTAAGGAATAACTTCGATGCGGAATATTTTTAATTCACCGTTTTCAAACACCTGACCGTAAAGAAGAAATTACCATATACACAGATAAAGTAGTAATAATAAAACTTGACATGTACTTTTATACTATTAAAAGTGTTTTTACATTTAAAAATTTTATATTTATTTAGAAAGTTTTCCTTATTAATTGTATTATTTCAAATAAATAATAATTAATAAATAATTTTTTTCAGAAACAGAAATATAAACTTTACACTTCCTATTTTTGAGTTCTTCGTTTATAACATAATCGAATTTAATTAAATAATTCTATTATAATATCAAAAATATTTGAAGGAAATTTTAAAAATATTACGTTTGCAACATACTTACAATATCTCTTACAAATTGGTTTATATATTTCATTAATAAAACTATTCACGTAATTAGATCCTTCAAAGAAGATTTAACTTGTGTTGCTTAAATTTATGTAATAGTGTAGGTACTTTATGTCTTGCATTGCAAGAAAATGAATCTATAAGTTCAAGGTCACCAACAAACCAAGAATGCATTATCATCGCTCGGGTCGCATATGGACTTCTGTAAATCCAGTGAGTGTAGTTTCTGTAGATCTAATAACTTGTTGCAGTGGTAAATGTTTTTGGTATAAAAGCAATGACATAGGTTAGCAAATGCATCAGTATCAGTTAGTTTATTCAGTGTTCATCACAAGTTCAAAAATAAACCAAAATGTTTAAATTAGTAGGTTACAAAAACTAAACTCCGTACTAACATTTCTAAACTGTTTACTTAATCATTAGTCGGCTTTTTTCACTGTTCTTGCCGTTAGTGCAGCTGCTCCAAGTCATCTGGAGAAAGGGAATATTTTTCTTTCTACCGAGATTAAACCCTTGACAACTGTTGAATCTGCAATCATTTTAGAACCAGGTCATGTCGAAATCAATGAACCAATTATCACCAAAGTTGGAGATGCCGTTCATAGTGCTCCATCTTCTGTCTCGCACCACAGTTCAACTGTTGTTCACAGCAGTGATAAAATTGTCACCCCCATTGTTGCTCCAGCCGTTAAAACAAGCCTGAAGACTATCGAAACTCTAGTCTTGAAAACGATTGTATCTTCTATTCGAGGTCAATATCTTCCCTATGGCACACACCTTGTCGCTCCTTTAAGCACCCTAAGCACTCCACTGAGGTCATTCGAAGCCCCTTTTCATTTTCCTACTGTATTAAGGACAATTGGAAGTCTACTTCGTCTTGCACCAGTTCCCAGCTCTGCTCCGCATTACGTCGTTGCTTAGACCACTACATTTTACATATTACGGACCTGGACACTGGATCAATTAAAATTTCTAAAGTAAATAAAAATTTTCTACACAAATTTTGTTTTTCACTAGGAATTTACTTTTCTTATTTTCAAATATCAGTCTGTTTTATTTTGTTTTTTAGAGTAGCGTATATCTCTACTAATCTTCCGTCTAAATGACGAATGCAACTATTTACACGTGAAAATCAACAACTTAAATCCCAATATTTGATCCCTTGTTGTTTTCTGTAATCGATCTTGCCTATAGTCCCAATAGGTAATTTAGTTCTTTACCTCAATAAAAGTGACCAGGGTTAAAATTAACGTGGTATACTGAATTTGATTTTACTCAAATTTTCGTATCTCGATTAAAGCTGTAAGCATCTTGAAATATTCAGAGCAACTGTTTACAGAGCGGTACTTGAAAAAACATACCCTCGACTCCCTGTGAAGAACTCCTTATCTTAAATAAAAGCAAACGAAAAAGAAATGATTACTTCAGACATTTATTAGATGGGTGTGAAGGTTTTTTAAATGGGTGAGCAGAAATAGGCGAAAATTTTTCTTAAAAGAACGGACACTGATGACCTTCAATGGCGGAGAACTTTAAGGACTGGTGCGGCCGCTGCGTAGACGAGAGGTGTGGAGTAGGCCTTAAGAATATGCGATGTGTAAGTTCTTACGGCAGGTGCTACGATCGGAGTGCGTACATCGGCGTGTTCATGAACAACAGTCTGGCTCTGGTGAGAAACGGATGTGGGAATCTTCTGAAGGATATCGCCAACCTTCGCGATCGTGGGTTCGTGCACTTGAATCGTCTCTGGTGCAATAACAGTCTTAACTCCGGCTAGAATCGGGGTAGCTGCAATCGCCGTCACTGCAGTTGCGTCGTTGTCATGGAAGATGGTAGGCATAGCTGCTCCGAAAGCCAAGAGAGTTGAGAAAACAATCTTCAAAAGTTAACATTTAAATCTCATTTTCACGATATAGATAAGAACTTTATTAATTCTTACGAGCTTAATCATTTTGTTGGGTTATTTTACTAGGCCGTTCAGGTAGGTGTGGCTACGATTTCAGGTGATGTCTTACTGATGCATTCTGGTCGCTGACATCTACTTTTTATATGATTCTGCACTAACGCATCCAGCGCATTAATGTGCCCTAGTCTTTCTAACATGCGTAAGATCATATGGATCGATTATGCAATGATTGCGTTATCGTATCCGGTAACACCTCGCACAGTTTCCGAGGCAACAGGCAAGTCGGTGGCTACAATCTTATGATCTTGATCAATCACCGACTTTTCGATGTTGAAAACGGATCACTTTCAACCAAGAGCATTGTACTTGCCATGTGACTTGATACCGTGACAATGATTGAGACTCAACTTTGGTTATTCGTAAGTACCCATTGGATCCACCAACGTGCCCTGTTTGTGGCTTTGGCTGGTATTTTTAGATTTGTCTCTTCAAAAGGGGACAGATACACACATTGGATCTGATTTCAATTGTTATTGCGCTGCAAATTAGATTTTAGTTGCTAATTTTCAGCGGTTTAAGAAGCCGATGTTCAATCTGTCTGTTCAGTCACAATATTTTCATTAAGGATTTATATTACTTTAAGTACACATTTCTAGAATCATTTTTTAAACAAAGTGTAATATTTATTAACCAGATAACTTGACCAATACTGCGATTAATAAATTCAATTACCGGTGTAGTACCTTACAGTAATATCAAGGTGTTTTTCTGAAGAAATAAAAATGTGGGTTTTGGAAAAAATATGGTATTTTTAATCAATAAAAAATTAAGAAAACTTTATTTTGAAATGAAATTACGTATTCAAAAGAAAGAAGGCAACTTTAAAATTTCAATAGTTTTAGTTGACTTTTTAACGAATCTATTACAATTATTTTACATTGGTCGCTATTCGTGGGAAGAAAAAAATGTTGATTGTTCTAAATATTCTGTTTATACTAAACCCACTTATTTTTTAATTGCATTGGCGTATAAACCATTAAACTAAATAAAACTAAAAAAATTTCACTACTAAGGTTTTTTATATAAAACTCAATTTAATACCATACTATTTAGAAAGCAACATGAAGAATGTTTTAACAATTTGAAAACAACTCCAATTCTCTGCAAACCTTTTAATAAAACCTAAAAGTGGGTTGGTATATTGATCTTATATTATTTAGACCTTCCTTGTCCCCACTTATTTTCCTTCTAATAAGATTCAGTATTTTTTAGAGACAATTTACATGAGAAAATGTTGAGATGGAATCCAATGTAAGCTATAATGACTCAAGAAAAGCCACAGTGGCTCAATCAGCAGAACGATTTCAGAAGTCTAAGCCTGTGATTTGGGCACCGGTTAATACTCCGACCTATATTAAAATGTTTGTACGCGATTAGCTCGAAAACCACTGACGGGATTTGATTTAGTTTTCGAAATTTATGGGTGCGTTATAAAACCTAGATTTTAAACTTCTCTTATCTCAATATATCGGAATATACGTGATATATGGCACATAAACCATAAAGAATGACAAATGACACATGGTACCAACATCGTCGTGCAACATGTAACATAACACATGACAAACGACATTATTTTGTATTTTCATACCTATTAATTTTATTTAAAAAGAAAAAAAATGAAATCATAGTAATCTCAAGTTTTAGTATGAAATTTTTATTAAATTTGATAACCTCAAAAATGAGTATATTATAAAATAAAAGAATTTTGCATAATTATATTTGAAAATTTGTCATTCATAAATATACTTTTTTTATTTACATTAACTTTCTTTTGTCCACCTAACTCAAGATTCTGAGTGAATAATTCAAAAAAAAAATTAATGAATTAAATTTTATTTATAAAAATATTATCAGCCGTAAAGTATTATAAAAGTATTTAAAAGTTATTAATATAAGATGTGTGAGAATGTCTATTTAATTTTGAAAGTTTTAGACATGTAGACATAACAGTAAAGTTGATAAAAATTATTAGATCAAGTTTTGGTTTCGTCTATTGATTCGTCTAAGAGATTTTTCTGGAGTTATATGCAGTACTGCTTTAATTGCTATAACTATTGCAGTAAGATGAACAAAAACACTTCCGTCTACGGCTTAAAATAAGTGTTTTTGATTTCCGCTAGAAGATTCCAAAGATATTTCAATTTCCCTCGATTTCTTCAAATTTAAACCAAGAAGGTATTAAAGTTATATTCTACGAAATATTGTAGTACACCTCATTTTTAATATGTTTATATTTTAAACATTTGCTTTTTGTTTTTAGTTTTCAATAAAGTGCAAAACGTGTCCAAGAAATATAGAAAGAAGCCGAATGCGTTTACGGTCTTCAATGTCGTAATGAAATTTACCGAAATCTGAAGGTGCTGAAAATGCTTATAAGAGAAATACTGCAGTAAAAATTTTTCTTTATGTCCATTGTAGACACAATTGCCCATAAAACAAAACGAACTTTTCAAATTAAAACGTTTTTTGTTCACATTTGAAATACATCATCAATAAGCTGTTGACTTAATCAATGGTGGTGGTGGTATCCATACAGCAGAGGACTTGAATAGGTTTTCAGTATGGGAGCACTGTAGGTCTTCAAAACAGGCGCAACATAGGTTTTGACGGCTGGGGCCAGGACGGGAGTGACAATATGCCCCTTGTTGTGAACCACAGTGGAACTCTGATGTGACACAGCCGTTGGTATGCTTTCAACAATCGCGCCCACTTTAGTAACAACGGGCTCGTGTAGTTGAACGTAGTCTTGATGAATGAGGGGTGTGTGCGAGTAACTCAGAGGGACGTCGAGGTGTCCGAAGTATCCTGGCCGAGCGGCACAAACGGCGACAAGTGCAGACAACACCACCTTAAGAAATGAAGATTAAACAACGTCATTCACAGGTCTCCTATGCTTACCAATTTGAACATTTTGAGGTTTAAGCGTTCACAGGTCTGTGTTGGCCGAGCGAAGCAGAAAAAGTTAACTGGTGCCAGACTGGGGCTGCGGAACCCTTTTATACAAGAACTAAATCTTCACCTAATCCACGGCGGACGGCTAAGAAACAGCCAGCTCGAGTTAGTTGCGCAATCTGCACTCGTTTGAACGCGCGGTACGCCGATGCTTCTGTTGGTGCTTCGGGGATATTTGGCCCCGAAGGTCGGCGCAAATGCAGATTGCTCCAAGCTCGTGGCGCATGGGCATTAGTCGGGTAACCTGATCCACGCCGGAGCTTCTACCTGCGCAGACAGAGCGACTGCTCGTATCGGAGCCTTCAACAGTCGTAATTTCCGTAATGGACTAATTATAATAATATTGAATTAAATGCAATAGCAATAATTGTGACGGATTTTATCATCAACGGATCGGCGGCCGCATTGTGGCGCGAGGCGGGATGTGGAGACATTTGGAAATACATCGACCGCGGTTTCCCGTCAAGGGGCTCTTAGGCTAAATTTCTTTTGAAATGAATGTTGCAAGAGTATTATGCAAAATGAACAAACGGCTCAGAATTCCGCGGATAAATGCACTTTGTTTTCGTTTTCTGACAATTCCTACTACTTTATGGGCGCATTGTCCACCATTTCAAGTTATTAATGATTTTGTTTTTCCAGTGACCAAATGGAAGAAAATCAGAAGAATCGAGTCTTACACTGGATCAGTGTAAAGTTTGTATAATATAATATATATCGTTTTAAAAATCATAGTTCTTTAGTTATAAATATTTTATAACTAAAAATATGAAGAATTCTAGAGCTTGTATTTGTGTTTAAATGATGCCTTCTTGGGCTTAAGATAGTGCATTTAATATTGAAAGCTGAATTGATATACTCAGAGTTTTCATCTAAAAATATTCCAAATTTGTTTATTTGTTTATTGCTTATATTTAAAATATTTAATAATCAAAATTAGGCGTAAAGCTATTTTATTCTTCTTAAATTTAGATATATACCTTTTAGATATAAGAAAGACAAAAATTGGATATGTCATTTACACCTTTTTAATTTTTTCATTATTGTGATTTATTAAAATAAATTTCAACCGACTCGATGAAATTTCGATTGTTGCTAATAATTCTAAATACACCGAAAAATGTAGATTATTTTTTAGAAATGCTTGGAACTATTCATGCATTTGAAACATAGAACAAAAGTCCTATTGGTATTGTAAAACTCCGAAGGAAAGATTAAAAGTGCTATCATACCGATTTCTTAGTTCTTGACATAGTTAAAAGTTGCTACTTGGATTTTTAGGGCTTTTAACATACGTAAAAACTCACGTAATGTGGAATCTGGAAAATATATACTCATTAGCGCTTATTATTTATGGCCGTGATATTTCAAACAAGTCGCTCCGGTCACGCGATCTTATTACCTGCTCAAATTCTTTAAATCGCCTATGAAACGGTCGAGCAACCAATTGTTAGACTACAACAAACTTTCTCAATTAAATTTCAAGTGGACTGTTTTAAAATCATTAAAAACAAAATATACGTGAGTGATTTCAACCAATCTTTGAACGGACCTACCTCATTTTTTTTTATGTTTGTCTTTATTTTCAATTTATATTTTTTAATTTAAGTGAAATTGCTGGGATTTCGCAGCAAGGAAATGGTCATGACCGATTTATTTGAGCCGTCAACAACATCAAGGTGATATAGTTTTCCTTATTCTTGAAAAAGTAGTTTAATTAGCACAAGAGACGTCTGTGAAAATACTCCAATTATTACGCAAAACCAGTCGCAGGCTGGTGCGATTTACCTAACGATATTACTTGACTAAAGTACAGGTAACGCACATGTGAAGCAATTCTGTAGGCGCCGCCGTAGAGCACTTCAATTGTGGCTGAAATTTATGGAAGCAGACAGTATCATACTCGGCCGATCGAAAGCCGGACACTTAGGCCGCATTCCTTCGGCGGTCGTTTCTTAAGGTGGACAATTGCCTGAGTCACGCCACGCCGCATAATGTCAAAGCTGACCGAAACACCGCTGGTCACTTCGCCACCTGTTTTCATGTTATGACTTCTGCAGCTCGAACGTTATTGATTGGCAGGGTTATAGCCATTAATGAGCTTCATAATGGCACTTTAACGGCCACTATTCCGTCATTTATTTTATAGCAGCGAAAAATAATATCATTTGCGATTTGCATAAGTTCAGCCGTACACTTGCACATTACGATTTGAAACTGCTTTGGTTGTAGTTGTAGTTTATATAATTATGTACTTTCATGGATTTAACTAATTGCTTTAATTTATAGACATATTAATGCAATTCGTTTACGTACCACCTGAGGTTTCATGCCGCAATTTCTCATTGCTACCGGTTATTTTAACGCTGAGTAATTTATATCACATCGGTCTTGTTTGGAAAACCTTTTAATTTAAAATTTTGGAACCGAGTTAACGACATCCAGAAGCATAGAAAGTGATCTTTATCTCATTAATGTGATAACATTTAGGCATAAAATTTATTATTATTTTCATGAAATTGCTCGATAAATATGATTAAATGTTAAAAACTATGGGTCTAATTAAACTTGATTTGCATTGCATTGTGAAAAGTATTTGCAAGTAGTATAAGTATTTATTTTAGGGAAACTTTTTATAAAGAATTGGATTATTTGTAGTAGAAATTTCGTTTAGACTACGCGTCTAAACATAACTACTCTTCTTTGCACAGTCGGGTAAAATGTTAAATGTCTGCGCTGTTCATTAAACAAAAAAATTATTCAGGAATATGAAGCTATTATTACAAGGTTTGCTATTCATTTTAATAGTTTTAATTGTGTACTCTTCGCGAACATATCTTTTGTTTAAAAACAACATTAAACATATTATAATAAAATGTAATATTCTTGCTGATTAAATTTCCAAATTAATTAAATTATCGAAAATTCAACGCAAAATCTGTAAAATATGAAATTTTATATTTATTTCTTTTCTATTTCCATGTCAAGTTGAATTATGATATTTTTTAAATTTTCTTTAAGAAATTCCTTTTCTTTTCGTATTGTTGAAATCTGAGCCTGTGCTTGCACACTTCAAGCTATTAAGTTTTATAATTTTTCAGTGAGAATATTCTTTGTTTCATTTAATTCTTTTAGAAACATGAACAGGAAAATAGCCATCTCAAGGAAGGCATTGAATTTCGTTATCCCTTTAGGACAAATGGAGCAACTTGAATAAGTGTCTCAAATATCAAAAGGAGCAGAAATATAATTAATCGTATTACCAATCGCCAGCACGGTCGAATACAGAACAAAATTTCTCTTCCGATCTAATTGAATTTATTTTCTTAGAACTGTCTGTGCTGTAATTAATTTTGAATGTCGCAATTGTACGCTGTCTCGTTCATTTGTGCCGCAAGCAACAATTGAGTAACACTTGTTGAAGCATAATAGATTAGATTTATGCAACAATAGCAGGTCTCACAGTCTGAGAATCATCTCCAGTATGTGGCTGTAGTAGTATGTTCATTTTCCCACTTACGGCTATCAACGAGCTCACTATTGATAGATAAAAGAAAAGCCAGTGGCTTCTATCAGGTTAGCTGATTTCATCTTTGGTTTCCCTGAGATTAGGTGGGCAGTCACCCTAAGGGATCTTAATAATATTGATTCTGATGTTAATCAAGTGAACCTTTAAATCCCTGATTGTTTCAAAATAATATGAACAAAACAGTTGCAAAAATTATGGATATTAAACAAAAGTTAAATTTAAACGCATATAGCCATAAATTCGTGAAGGTCACTCGTTCGCGATCGTTACGCAGCTTATAGGCGGACATGTCGTAATTTCATTGAAAAAGAGAGCAGTTCACCGCAAATCAATGGGAAGGCAGACGCGGAACTGGTGCTTAAGAAAATACCCGGCCCAGCCCGACTCGTTAAGAAAGGTTCGTGATCATTCTATATAAGCCGCAGCAGTATTGTCTTACCGCCAAACGTCTTAAGACCTCAGTTCAAGTAACACAGACCTCCAAGAAAAAGTTAAGAAAATGTTCAAGTTGGTAAGTGACCAAAAATTGTTCCGGGTTCCAGGGGTAAATGTTTAATAATCTCCCACCTCATTTTCTTCAGGTGGTGTTATCTGTGCTCATCGCTTTTGCCGCTGCACGCCCCGGCATTGGACATGCCACCCTCGCAGCTCCTCTAGTCTACGCAGCCGCCCCCGTCGACGCCAGCGGGTACCAGTACTCGGCAACCATCCACGCTCCCGATTACGTCAATCATCAATCTGTGAGTGCCCCACTGGCGGGACACGCTGCCATCATCGGAGCCTACCCTGCGGCTATCTCGCACCAAAGTCAACAAGTAGTCCACGGAAAGGCCGCAATTGTGACACCTCTAATCGCATCGGCCGCCGCGCACTCCTACGGTGCACCTCTTGTTCATGGCTGGTAGTTGGAAATTTGCGTGTGCTATTGAATTGATGAACTGATTAAAGCCAAACCAAACTAAGTTAAATTTCTTTATTTATTCCCATCACCCGCACCTAGCACGACTCAAAAATTTAAAAAACACACTTCAATTTGCTTGATGCTCCGAATTACCAAATTAAAAGTTTAACGCTTTCTTCACGTGAAGAGAAATACTAGGAAATGCTAATCCATGCACTTCGAGAAGATTATACTTTGAGTTATTAAACCGTAAAAAGTCAGAAAACATATCATCTGGCATATTCAATACGTTTTAAAACATCAAACTTTTGTGTTGTACTTTATTTCGCGATTATCTGCTACGTAAACTTTTTATTGAATAACGGAGCTACAATAATTTCAATATGACCAGTGCGTAAGATCACTATTTGAAAGTTAAAAAATCTCTTTCGGGTCCAAGCCAGAGGTATGTCTGACTACTTCTAAAGCACGCATCACTTTTACATAATTTACACCGTGTACATAATTAATAACATTATAAGCCCTGAAATGCCTCCGAATGAGTAAGTTATGGCATTTTACATAGCCTACCCTTTTGTGTATGATGATAAATTGATAAGAATTCTTTTAAATCGTGAACAAAGTTTCGACATCGGCTCGATAGTTTCTGAAGTTACCTCGAATAAACTCACAACTTCGCAAACTTCCTTTCGGTATAATATTAGTAATCTAACAATTGTATAGGATTATTCTATACTTTTTTATACATGGCAAATTTTTTAGCTTCGAGTGCGCATAACTTGGTTAATTTTAATTTTAATAAATAAAGTACCAGTTAATTAATGATGAAGTATTTCATAAATGCTATTAACTATGTATGGTTACTAAACTACTTTTCGTGAGAGATATTAAATAAAAGAAATTCGGTAAAGTGTTTCCAAAGAAATACATACATGTACTTTATAGACATCATATCACAAAAGAAGAAATGCAAATTAGAAATTTAGTATTTTTCGACCTTATTGTTTCCTTGACCTTACTTGTGCAAAGTAATTTGAAGCTGAAACCAAATCCTACGCGTCGTAAACTGAGCTTAAATATTTTGAATGAATTATCTTGGCTTATTTCAATCATGCAAATTTCAGGTAATAGGTAACCAATATATTGGATATAGTTTATAGTACAATACTATGGAATACAAGGAAGGACAAAATTATTTTAAAAAACAGAAAACTCAACTTTTAAATAATATTATTTTTAAAAATCGTAAGAATATCCTTTCCCAGGGGTATATTCGTAAGCATTTGTAAGTCTACCAATCGAAAAATGTGGTACTGTAGTAAATCGACAAAATTTGGCCATTTAATAGAGTAATAGTCAAGCAATGACTAAAACTGCCAAGTGTGAGTTTCACTTGTGCACCGAGGGTTCCGTACCATCAGCTTTCTAATCGTAAAATCTGTAAACAGATATGGAGCCCTAATAAAATACCTAATTAATAATTTCTTTTAGAAGTGAACAAGTGTATGATAGGCCTATTAAATAAAAAAGGAGTTGCTTTATTTAGCTAATATATTTTGCAAGCATCACTTCTTCCCAAATAGCTGTTTTTTGAAATAAATATATATTTACAAAAGATGATCTTCATCGATAAAAACTGCTGTTTGTTTTACCAATGGTGGCTATCAACATAAGCAAGAGGAGCGGAATAAGCCTTGACAACTGGAGCTGGATGAACTACTGGGGCTGCGTAGGTCTTGACTACAGGAGCTACATAGGTTTTTACGGAATGAGCCAGAACTGGAGTTACAACAGGTTTGCTGTGAACAATAGTTTGACTCTGGTGTGAAACACCCGTCGGCACGTTGTGTACAACATCTGCAACTTTAGTAACAATGGGTTCAGACACCTTTACGTAAGAGTGGTGTGCAACAGGAGCAGCGTGGACAACGGGAGCAGCGTGGACAATAGGAGCAGCGTGAACTACTGGAGCAGCGTGGACAACTGGAGCTGCGTCATGACCAAAGTATCCTGGGTAAGCTGTAGCAACAGCAATCAAGGAAGTCAGCATCACCTTAAATTGAGCACGTAATAAATATTCCAATCCTTTGCTTTGTGAATATCCAAAAATTGGAGGTTTCCTTACCAACTTGAACATTTTGGAAATTAGAATTTTTTGCGGAAGGTTTGTGTTGAAAATCAAAGAAACTCCAAAAGTAGACTGATACCATTAGCCGATCGGTAGCAGCTTTTTATATACCACAAGAAATCCGCGACTATGCCGCTAAAATACTTTCTTCTTCTTCGTCAGTACTTACAATTGCTAAATCAGTTGCGCGCGCCATCGGAACGGCCATGAAAATTAGTCAGACGCTATAGAGTTTGGATCACTGCCGCGTTGTTTTTCATCTTGTATTTGTCTTAATCGGTGGGTTTTTTGTCTTCAGTAAACAAATCGGAAATCACGTCCAATTCGGTCAAACAGCCGCTCAGCTCCTTCTCTAGCATGACTTCATGGTGATACAATAGAGCAAATTGTCGTGGCTGATTTATTCCATCGCGGACCGATCGATTTCACTAATGTGCGTTCCCATGCATAATAACGTACGAGAATGGGGGCAATCAGGAGCATAGTTATAAATGCAAACAAGCACGATATTGCACAATGAGAATCTAGATACAATCTCTGAAGCGTGCCTACAAATTGACCGTTTTCCGGATGTCACCAGAGTCCCAGGAAATACCAAGTACTTTCTTAATATTTTGCATTTAGAACCTAGAAAATATTTCTTACATCTAAATGATCAATAATTCAGTGAAATATAAATTTCGATTATAATTTCTTGCCTGCTTGGGAGTAATAAACACAAATACGAGCGAATAGTCGAGAAAACAATTTATAGCTTTCGAATATAAGCATTAAGCTTTAAGTTTGCTTAAAAGGGAAAATCCCATTAAAGTGTATATGAAGAAACATATAAACAGACACCAAGATGGCATTTATATTCTACATATGGTGAACATATATAAAAATGACAAGAAAAAAGGCTTTCATATCTTCAAGCTGGACCATTTAACTCCAATTTGTTTTCAATAAGTACTTTGGAAATTAATTTAATCGAACCAATGGCAATTCTACAAAAACGACGCCCCTTTAGCTACAAACTCATTAATTAACACATGATTTTTAAACAAATGCATAGTCACTGAAGTATGAAATTTAAAAAAGTATATGGCATCATCCTGGCTACACGTGGGCTTGATCTAGTTTTACGGAAACCCCCAAAAACTTGATTTTCTTTAATTTTCATTATATATCATTTATTTCTTACATTACAAACGATGTAACCTACCCAAAGACAAGGTACACATGCCTTCAAGAGATTAATAATAAAAATTCTTATTCTGATTGCTAAAATAAATTTTTCTACTTGGGAAATTATTTCCGTCAACTCTTGGGTAACTAGTTGAAACAATACCGATAGTGATTTATGCACAAAAGACGTCTTAAGAAAACATTTAATTTCCTGGAAACCTCTTCGGTTGTTGTAGAAAAATGTCCCAGAGTGCCATGCCCTCGGTAAACAGTACTTTCAGGGGTTTGTCCAATTGCCATTTTTCCATTTGTTTGGGTCATTCAAAAATCTCCTTAGTAGTTCTAATATTAGAAGTATCCAATTCAAGATAATGAAAACGATTTTTGTTGGATTCTCAAGAAATTTCGAATATTTTACTTTGAAGGGGCTGTAAGTACACGAAGGGAGGTTTATTTACACTTTGGATTATATGCCATCTTATTGCTGTTCTCCAGAGACACTTACAAAGGAGGAGTTACATTACGATTTATATCGCATGGTACATTTTATTCCTTTCAATTACACTGCCTCTTGCCAGCCATTTGATTCCTTTAGAAAACAACCAAAGGTGCTTCAAAGGTGGATGACACTTTTTAAAGAAATTTCTTCGAGCTGTAGGGGTGGCAAGTTCTCTTTGTCAGAATATACAATAAAAATGGCCTTGGTGCTTAGATGTTAGATCGGCTATACAATATTGAAAAATAAATACATATTTGGTGCTTCAGTGTCGCGGTAAAAAGGAAAAAGAATAGAAGCGGAATAGGAGGTTACATTGCCCTCAAGAATTTATGAAATTTTAAAGGTGGGGAATTGAACACGGACGTTGAACTTTTCCACTTGTTCGGTTATTCATTCAATATTCAAGTAGACATTTGAAGATATCCACATTTGTGGATCGGACTATTGAATAAGGTGTCCTAAAATACTGAAATGCGTAAATTAATACAATACTCTTAAGAAGTATGCGTTACAATCGTCACTATTTAATATCATTTATGCGCGTATATGTGACTTTTTAAATTATAATAAATGAAAAGACTATACTATTATAATATACTCCCTTTTTTATGTTATATTCTTATAAAAAATTATATTACATCGCCTTTTTTCATTGAATGTGGATAATATTGACTATTTCCCTTTTTTTACACCTGAGACGATTAATTAACAAGTGTGCCTTTGGCTTTTAGCTGTCAGATCGCTTTCAGGAGTTTGTAGCCTTATGTTGCTGGAATCCTTTCAGAGTAAAGTGAAAATATCGAAATAATCCAGTAATACATAAACTTTTTTAAAATATAAAATTTTTCAAAGATATGTATTTTTGCTGGAAAGCTGAAAAGATTGTAAACTGTATTATGCAAATATTCTTATATATAAAATGAAGTAATTGTAATTGTAAGATGTTAGTACGAATAGGACTTCAAGGATTCTCTGTTTGTACAACCTTATAATTAAGTTTAATAAAAAATAATTATTACACGATTACTGATGATCTTTTCCTTAGTTTCGATATCATGGACATTTCGTTCCATTTGTGATTTCAAGTTCATCCGCAAATTGATTTAGAATTAAGGTAAAAACAAAGAACTAGTAATCGGGGAGAAAGTATCTTAAGTGCACTTAAAATACAATTGTAAACTTGAAATTTCCGGACGTTTATAGCCTCAGACGAAATTTTCACGGCCGTTTGACTTCCACGAGCGTGTAATTTGCTAATGGTACGGTGCTGTTAAAACAAGTAAAAAACACCCTAATTCCCTCTTCACGTGGGATTTTTTTATGTATATAAAAAGCGTCCGTGCATCAATAATTGCTATCAGTGTCATCAGTGCTATTAAAATAGCATATCATCCAAGTTTCCGAAAAAGAACAGTTATTCAAAATGTTCAAATTAGTAAGTCGAATTTAAAAAATATATTTTGCTATTAATTGGAAAGAATTACAATGTTTTCAAATAAATTGTAAATGCTTTTTAATGGAATTCTATTGAATTCGGAGCCCGTGGTTGGAAAAGTAGGAGAACATATCGAAAAGGTTCCAACAGCGGTGTCCTACCAGAGGCAAACCATTATCCATAGCAAACCAGTTGGGACTCCTATTTTAACTCATGGTGTGCGGACATACACTGCTCCTATAGTGAAGACCTATTCTCTTCTTGTGGTGAAGGCTTAATCCAGTCATTAAGCCCTACACCGCTCCAATTGTAAAGGCCTACTCATAATTCTGTACACCTGTCTTTTCAATAATTTCTTAGCTCAATTAGTATTATAAATCTTTTGATTAAAACTGCATGTATCGCAAACCACTGATTTTCAAGAGGTAGCAGTTAAGAGGTAAAATATTGGTAAATGTTTTTAACTCGATAAAATAAATTTTTAATTTGTCACTTAAAATCACCTGAATGTGTATTTGAAAATAGAGTTTAAAAACTACGGCAATTAAGAATGGTCTTATGGAACTAGTAATATTTAGTTTTTCGCAATCTTTGGCAATCTCTAAAGCAACTGATTTGCTTGAACTTACTTCTTAAATAAATACGAACTAGTAGATGAAAATCTGAGATGCTGGTGACATCATTCTCTATATTGCATCGAAGATACGACATTCAATTCGTTTCTTAAAGACTCGACTGATGATCTTAGCTCGTTCTTGCAGATAAGTCTCGCTAGGCGTCCTAATTTGCAGGACGTGTAAAGAATGATATCAGCAACCATCAGAGCTCCTTAAATAATGCTTTACTTTTAATTTAAATAATGGGTTGCTCTGATAAAGTAATTTAATTCTGAAAGGAATCACATGAATGTCTCTGCCTGGATTTTATTGTCGTTTTAATTTCCAGAGAGGACAAAGTATATTATTTATTTCAACTTAAAAATGTGTTGCCTTTCAATAAATGACGTCAGGACAATTGTTAAGATCTCATGTATAAGCATTTATTTAGAATTTTCTGGATTTGTTACGTATAACTTTAATTATTAAGCTGTAGAACTGTCTGTTGAAACCGAATTTTTATCGTGTCAACTTCTTTGTCTAAATATATTAAGAAGCGATTAAAGTTAAATAAAATCAAAACGAAGAAAATTTTAAAACCATTAAATATTTATTCAATTTGATCTAGTTTTCACATTCACTGCATTCTATCATTCACCAGTGATGGCCAACATGACCGACGTAGGCAACAGGAGCTGCATACGTTTTGACTACAGGAGCTACGTAGGTTTTCACAGAGTGGGCTAAGACGGGAGTGACAACAGGTTTGCTGTGAACAACTGTCTGGCTCTGATGGGAAACTGCTGAAGGAACGCTTTCTACAACAGCTCCCACTTTAGTAACAACAGGCTCGGCAACCTTCACATATGACTGGTGAACAACTGGGGCAGTTAAGAAAACTGGAGTTTCCACATGGCTCAGATAACCTGGACGTGCAGCAGCAACGGCAAGGATAGCAGACAACACCACCTGATACAAAGCAGATTTTCTTAATTAACTTAATTTTATCGAAATTAATTAAATTGAATTGTTAACTTACCAACTTGAACATTTTGAAAATTTTCTGTAGTTCCTTGAGGGTCTGTGCTGAAAATGTTTGAAGCTCCAAACTTGGACTGATGCCAGTTGCCGATGATTCAAAGCTTTTTATATGCTCAAAAATTGGCTTAAGAAGGCCTAGGCGAGCCCGCGCTGAAACTGTAAGACAAGACCCGAGTCACTTTGTTTTGGGTTATTACTCAACAATAGCGAACATTGCGCTCGCGGCGCTGGGGTGACCCTGAAAATTTGACGGTAGTGATTGATATCCGGAAACTGGTGGTGATATACTAGCCGTTAATGCACTTAGACGATATTTGGCCGGAATTGAAAATGTCACCGTTCTGTTTTTGTGTAAGTCAAATTTGTAAATCTCTGATTTCCGAGGTAATTAAAATTTTAATAATGTTTTTAATACACAATCAACTTTCTTTTACCACTACACGTACTGAACAGGTTGAAATGATCCGTTAGACCCTTCTTTTTTTAAAAATATAGACCACATACACATACTCGTGTAATTAATATTAAAAAAATTGTAGGGGAGACCGGTTATGATTGTCGCATTTTTGTTCTTAAATGTTCTTTTAGTATAATTTTTTGCAGTCGATCCGTGTCATTTGTGTATCAATTTAAAGCATATTTATCAGTGCTCTTTTTGATAAAATATTATATCAATGAAATTAACGAATACTAATATATAAGCTTTAAAAAATATACGACAACTTGTTCCAAATGCTTAAGACGGAATAACTTATAACGATTAAATATCGAAAAATGCACGTGTGGAAGTCAAGGAAAAAGGAAGCGATATCTATCACTAAAATGAAAATCAAAAAAGGTGCCAAAATGCAAAAAATTAGTATATTTACGCGATGAAAATAATTTCACGTAAATTCACTTTGAGCGCGTCAAAATAAATAAACACAAGTCCGCTCTTTACGACATACCGAAGTGCGGAGTGAGGTGATGTTTGTCACTGTTTGCATTCACTTTTCTGTAATAATCATTGTGAGAACTTACCCCTGGGTCTACCGTCCCTGGTCTCCCCTAAACATCGCAGTAACAAATAAATTGGAAAATTCGAACTTTTTGGAAAACAGTTCGCTTCATTTTCATAAAAATAGTAGTCCCAAATTTATTTCACATTCCCAAATTACAATTCTTTGATTCTTTTTAAAAACTCGCAAATTTCGTTATATACGTTGTTAATTTAAAAAAATTAAAAGCCTGGTCATATACACCTACTGGCCTATTTTTTCTTGTTTACATCGGTTCCAACTTTTAAAACTATGACAAAGTACTGAATAAAAAATGAAAAATAAATAAATAATAATTAAGGTCACTATTTAACAAGTCATCATATTCACATTTCGAGTCTTAAAAGTCCACCATTACTATTAAAAAATCTCATGTTAATTAAGTGGATGTTGTGTATTGGTATTAGTACAAAACAATTTTTTGAAATTTTTATGTTACAATTTTCTATGCTTGGCATTTTGTTTTTTGCCATTATGACACCAAATTTCGCTTAAAAATAGTGACACCACTAATCATCTAAAATTTTAAAAGAATCATTTTTTCCAGTGTTTGAAAAAGTATGGAATTTTTATAAGTCATTCTTTTAAATAATAAAGACCGACCGCATAAAAGCAATAGAAATATTAAGAAATTTGAACCGAAACTTGCCTTAGGAAAAACAATGCATATTTTGTGTAAACATCTTTCCTGGAAAGTTGAAAGCTGATTTACATATTCCACATTTTCTTCCATCTTTATGGCAAATCAACAAAAATTTCTTGTTTCCAATGATTTTATTTCGAAATTTAAAACGTAGAAAAGGTTTGGAAGGGACTAGAAAAGTGTTTTCCAAGTGTGTGCATGGCACTTGAAATGACTTTAAGGATAAATTTTATATCACTTTAAAATTTATTTCTTTTTAACAACGAAGCGAAATTATAAATTCTAGAACTGAGTAGATCGATAATTAATACTCTAATTTGTTATTGTAGAAGATGGTTCCATTCCCGCGTTGCACTTCTCACCATATCCATTTCTTAATGTATTATTACGTTAATGACGATTATTTTATTATCAAAGTGAAATTTTGCAATGAAGGACACATGAACAAAACAAAAGTATTTACTACCCTCGGAAATCTTTATTTTATCACAAAATTATAATTTAAAAGTTACCACCCTTTCCAACCCCCATATCCTTCGTATCCATATGCCCCGTAGAGGCCATGGTCATAAGATCCGTGGATGCCATCAAGGGCAGAGTAGTGAGTGAGTACAGGTGTCGCGTAGGCCTTGACAACGGGGGCAACGACAGGTGTCACAACTGGCGCCACTACCTTGGTTACAACTGGCTTAGTATGGTAGATGGTCGAACTTTGGTAAGACACTGCTGGTGGTACAATATGATGACTATGTCCGTAGTCGAAGTCGCCACCATAGTAGTGGGGTCCATAGTGAGAAGCGTAGGAAAGGGGTGCCTCAGCAAGGTATCCAGGACGAGCAACGACTACACCGAGAACTGCTGACAAAATCACCTTAAAAGCAACACACATTAATACACTCCTTGAGAACCGAAGGACTATCTTACAAATTTTAACACCATTTCTACTTATTTCCAAAGAGTGTAGATCTCCTACGATAGCGAGTTAGTAACTAATCTACAACCCATTCCTAAGATGCCTTTTATACCCTATAGTACTTCCTCTGAATAAGCGCGTAATCGAAGTATTTCCACGCAACAAAGGCGGCAATCCATGGAATATAATGAACTTCGCAGCCTTGCCCAGACGTTTGGGTACCGCCAAATTAGCCAAAGTCATCAAACCAAAAAGTACAAAGTTATCAGTGCGCGAAAAATTCCCTCTGTCCGAGGAAATACATTTATAGTCGCCACAATGTGAACCTCGGAATGGCCTTAGAATCGAAATGTTTTTCTTAGCTGCTTAATTTGGTATCATTATCGGTGAGATAATGGACGATGTCTTAAGTCTACGGAACTTCGTAAATCAGGTGGGTGGTAATTGCTTTGTGTCCCTCTCCAAGCACAACCTGCACAAGAGGCTTAATTGGATCAAAAATGTTGCAAATGAATCGCTCGATTTTTTCGCCTTTTCTTCTTCTCTGGGAGTTTCTCAAGAAAAATCGATCAATCTTTCCTGGTAAATTTCACATAAAAAGCATATAAATCAGCGGAGAAGAGAAGCAACCTTGTGGCCATGGAGCTAAAAAGGTTTCATAGAAGCTTCCGAGAAACGACAATATTCTTGTGCTGTATTGTGATACGCATGGCAGAACTTGGATGTTAATAAAATGCAATAAACATATAAGTGGATGCTCACATTTGATAAATTGCTCCGTTGTTATAGCATACACGAGTGTATGCTGAGTTGAAGGAAGGTAAAATACATATGTATTATATGTTGCATTATTTGTCTGCTCGTCTATTTGTTTTATTCTGTCAAAGGATCCTCTTGCCGTCATTATTTGATTTTAATTTTTGATTGATTATTGATTTCACTGGATTTATTCTACATAATTAATCAACAACAATTCTGTATATTTAATCGAAAATAATTATCTGCGTAGAAATTCTGTAATTTAATTTGTTTGGAAATTTTGAACAAACATATCTCACACCAAAATCTGCAGAACTTTTTCCATAAAAGCTCATATCTTTCAAATTCACAGAGACTGAAACATTATTACACTTTTTACACAAATTTTAGAGGAAGTTAGAAAAACCACTCACGTCATTATTACACACTTATTGTTATAATTATGGTATATCAAAATTATTCACCTATAATTTGAAATAATTAAGAGGTAACAAAAATTTCATATTGCCATATACCCGTGTACTCGAATTTGTTCGATTTTAGATTTTTGCGGGTGAAGTCACACGAATCCGCTTTTATGTATAAATATGAAAAAATTATAAAATAAAGTAAAAAATCGAATAAACAAAATTTAAAGGTTAAAAATTAAAATGTAAACTATCTTATCTAGCACATTGATATGAAATTTTTGATCGTATTGTAAGATCGTAATTTGTCTTTCCAACATTTTCATCTAACTTGTGATATTCTGTCCACATGGCTTTAATTATTTTATTTCTCATAATAAAATACATCCGCGCATTGGCTTCATCGTAGTTGGGCGATAAATGGTAATTTAAATTTGTTTTTCAAAACACATAAGACAATTTTAAAATGTGTTCAAAATATAATCGCGAAATTGTTTAAATCAAATAACGATTACACTGTCCTTCAGATTTTTAATGCTCAAACATGTTCATAACAATATCTAGAATTCTTGTACCTGCCAGGTATTCAAAATTTGTGTTTTTTAAAAATTTGTACATATCTGAAATGGTTTTATTAAACCATACTACAAATTATGAGCCAATTTGCACAGATATCTAGACAGAACGCTACAAATTAGGATGCGTTTGATATAACACTGGAGTAAAAGAATGTGTGTACTAAAAAGCGTTTTTCAAATTTTATAAATTCTTTCCTTTATTCGAGTTTTTATTTCCTCAGTTCAAAATTCTTATGAGTGATATACAGCGCAAATTTACAACATTTCAAAATTGATTCATTGACTTCGATAACATTCTGTACAGCCAGACAGTAGTTAATGAATTTTATTTTTATTTTGGATTTTATACCACCTATGAGCATGAACAAGTCGAGCGGTCCACAAGGCTGCAATGAATTCAGAAAGTAACAAGTATTGAAGAACAGGTCTTGTTTTAGTGTTTTTGTAAGCCCTCTGCAAAGGCCTAACGCGAGATTATTGGATTTCTTTCATTTCTAGGTAGGAACGTCGGTGTTCAGGTGTCACCGGTTATAATCGATCACTGATTATGTGTCCATGTTGGTGCGCTATCACTCAAATCGTACACCGTTGGCCCCTTAGGGATAGACCATGCCCAATTGTAGATCATTGTTTGACCTTCCTGGATTGGGAAATACTTTATTGGGCAGCGACCGTTTTGAAACGTTCGGGGTTACAATAACAGGCATTACATGATGACGAAAAAACGAAAAGAGATTAATGTACACGGAGACCTCCTGTTGCCGCGCATGATAGTCGTCACGTTAACTCATTTTACGGTCTGCTGTGCACTCGTAACGTGCAATTTCATATCTCAATTTCTGGTGGCTCATTTAGATACCGTCGTCGCAAATGAGGTGCAAGGCGGCAATATGAGGAAAGTTTCGGGGTCAAAACTTGCGGGAATATTAAGTAATAGTTAAGTCAGTCGCGCCCAGTTTATATAAAATGCTCCATTTTTTCGTATTTAGTTGCGATGCCCAAAACTTGCAACAAAACCATTACTCGAGACAAACTGATGGACTCAGGGGCTCCTTCATGGCCCACACGGCCAACCTTTCAAACGGTGTGAAAAAGTCACCTCCATTGTTACCATCGTGGTCGGCAATCCATCTCGCGACTTTAAGATGCAATTAAGATGCCCGATTGAATTCCAGCTTCGGTTTCATGAATGGCCAAATCGCACATTATCTAGTTAAGCTGAAGAGATTTGCGCCAATTTGTCTACTAATTCGAAAAGGTCCGAAACTGGCAAGCCAAGGTCGTCGTCTGGCTCGGGGCCCAAAAAAATGAAAAATCGCGTGCCGAATTGATTCGCGTGCGATGTGACGTTGACGTTGACAGCGGTATGGATCATTTGACTGATCTGAACCGTTTTCGTGGCTAAATAAAACATCAACTGTCCGATCACAATGGCGGATTGCGTAAGCGCAAAATGTAACACAGCTAAGTGGCGTATTTCTTGCAGGCGATCCGATTACTATCGGCACGCTTTTAGACCTCGATTTTAGTGTTGCATTACCTGCTGAACCATCACCGATCACGCGTCTGATAATGAGGACCAAGTGTATGTAAATGACCATTTCCAGATTGTCAAAGGGCACTGTGTTGCGATGATATTGCGGAAACCTTTTGATTGTATTTGCAGTCGTTCACTTTTCGTCAGAGAAATTTAATTGATAATATGATAGCAATTTAAGCGTGACGTGCTTAAAGCCCCTCAGTTCACGATTGGATACCTTTTTATCTTTCGGTTTGGTTTGCCTTTATGAAGGTTTCAAGTCATAAGTGGACTGAATGCAAAAGCAGAAATTATGCAATATTAAAAGTTGAAAGCTTCGCTTGTTAATCACTAAAATTTTGATATTGATATTTTATTCTTCTAATATTTGAATGTTTACCGTATTTAATGTTTCTTAAAAACCATAAATTCTATTCTTCTACTTCTCTCTATGGACATATTTGCAACTTAAAGTAAAGTAACATCTATTTCCCGCAAAAACAAGCCATTTGTAAATAATCTAGAAATGAAAATGTACTAATAAAATTCGAAGCTTGCACAAATTGGAGTTTACCTTTAGAAATCAATATAATTAGTAAGTTGAAATCACCACAATTAAAATTCTAATTCCAAAACAGCTAAAGTGTTGATTAAACCTGCTGCACTTTTTTAATATCCTCCATTCATTGGAATAAAGAACATTTTTATATTTTTGTTTAGAGTAAATTCTTAGAAAATTAGATAATAAATATTTTGAAAACTAAACAAATAATTTTTAAACACAATTCTTTATTAATTAATCTATTAATTGCTTCTATTGGCTCTCAAAGAATTTTAAATTATATTAATAGAGTAATAATTTACAAGAAGATGAAAAAATCATAACAAAATTGCACAAAATTTAATAATTTTAAAGAAGATGTTATGTGTTTGCTTTTACAATTAATTTACTTTAGTTGAATGGATATAAATTTAATAATAATTCTTGGAATTGTTAATTTAATTAATTTATTAAATTAATTATGTGTTAATAACCAAGGTTTTTGATAAATTGTAAAAGCTTTTTGCTTTCATAAATAAACCAATATGTAGCGGATACTGAACTGGAACAATCCTTAAAATAATTTTAAAATAGAAAGTTCAATAAAAGGTCTTTTTTTGAAGTTTTGCTTTAATTAAATTTACTAGAGCTTTGATATGAAACTTATCGTGAGAGCAAGAGCTGGCAGTTCTTATGTCAAGTTACTTGACGCCAAGCATAACTTCAGGCGCTAGACTTTTACAGAATTTAGGCACAATCTTTAGGCAACTAAAGTTATTTATTTGCACTTTCACGCACACATGCACATCACTTTCGGGTATTTAAATCTTGTAAATGAAAAGTAAATTTTTTGGGTCTCAGCGCAAAGGGTAAAATTCCTTAAATCAAGAACACAGTCCTAAGGTTCCTGAAAGAGTCCTTGCAAAAAAAATAAGCAATTAAATTGAAATTAATCGCTTTCGTCTGTTTTTCCCTTGAAACGGGTAGGTGGGTATTTAATTATAAACCCAATTTCCACACGAGTTTTTATATAATTTTAATTAATGTCCCCATACATACAAATTAAAATGTTTTTTTCAAGCTTTTTATTAGCATAATTAAAGACGAGTAGGAAAACGTTGGAAACACACAGGCCGGATAATTCTACTATAGCTCAAGTCCTATTTACGTAAACACTTGTCCAATTAAATTAGCAGGTCTTTAAGGGAATGTTGATTTATAATATGTAAAATAAACAAAACATTTGCTGTCGGACGGAAATTGACCTGTGTGCACTCATATCCCTTCAGATTGACGAAGAAGACATAAATTCTTACATCTGTTCCATTTCAAGAATCAAGAAGCCCATATTTTGGAAATGAGCATAGACTTTTCTTATCAAGATAAGTGTCTATAAACTTCCAGGTACAATGATTTTCATAAATTGCAACTTATTACTTGCTCACTTATTATTTATACGTTCAAAATAATTTTGCAATTACAGAAATTTCAGAGAGGCGATTAAGGTTGGTCAAGATGAAGAAATGGGTAAATCGCAGTTCATGACCCCGCGGTCCTCCTTCTTCCAAGAGACCAATTTCGGTACCTTTGACCTCATTAGCATCACTTACTGACCACATATTTCTACATTACGCCGCAATTCATATTCATAACCTCAATTGGAGCAAATTATTCGAGTGGGACACCCTCATCTCAAAAGTACCCACCCGCTTGGCCATTAATGTCTTTTCACTTTCTTCGCGGCCCATCTCCTCGTTAAGTTTGCAAAACCAGCGGTACTCCGGCGGAGGCTGAGGTGTCTTTAAGACATTCGGCCTTGAATTACGTCTGCAGGCCATCCGAGCCCCAAGAAAACAAGTTAATGAACCTCGAAGTGGTTTCGAGGAGAAAAACCTGCGGTGAGTACTTTTGCGTAACATCTTGCGGCTGACGCGCGATAGTATTACTACGCGGCATTATCAAGGTCGCTCCGTGGTGCAAGTGTGCCTCAACACGAGCCACTTCTTTTGTTTTGATCGATCATCTCGATTATCTCGACAGTTGTCGGAGGATGGGGAAAAAACTCGCATCAGCTTCCGCCATGGTCCTGGTCTGTACCTGACACTAAACAGCAGAACGACGGCCACTTCGAACTGACCACCGGGGACCGCCACTACTTTCAATTATTTAGTCACCGTATTTGAATACACTTTGATTATGCGACGGGTGACGTGGAGCAGTTCCATTTTACAGCCTGCACTTAAATCGCTCGGTAAATTGGACGGATCTGGTGCGAGCGCATAAAGCTCGCACGCTCGAACGTGTTGATTTTATAGTAGCGACCAGGTAATTCGCATTTCGCGCTCAGAATTAGCAGGACGCATTGCTAATGGGGTTAAGCATTTGATTAATGGACAGGTGGGTTCTCCACGCTTATTCGGTGCAGCACTCACCTTCTTCAGATCCGTAATAGATTCAGTTACAGTAAAGAGGTACTTATGCTCTGACTATTAAATGGAGAATTATTTGACTTCACGCCATATCTTAATTATTTATTATCCGTGAGGTGGTCGGTCGTTGTACTGAAGTGAAAGGATAGGCGAATAATGCGATAAATGAGGCTCTAGAGTTTTTCTTATAATTTGGTACTTCCGCCCCAGATTGCGAGGAATTCGTCGTAATAATAATTGATAAATGGCCTCAAGAAATAACAGGTACACTAATTGCAATCGTTTTACCTGCTAAGAAAAATTAGAATCGCAATAAACAAATAATTAAATTTATGTTCTGCCTTAAATAAGTGCAAACGGATTCGATTTGGTTTTGATACAAGCAATAATTTAATTGATTATATTGAATTCTAAATTTATTAATCCTTATTAAAAGCCAGAATAGTTGAAACCTCGAAATAAGAGTAAGCAAAATTGAAGACTGTTCTCTTCAGAATAAATTTTGCAATATTTTAGGATCTTTATCGAAAAAATTAAATTTTTGTGAGTAGAACATACCGCCTATCTGCTTAAAAATGAATAACAAAATCCAGAAAAACGCTGTAATAAAACCTGGTTTCAGTACCTAATTCCACAGAGAATCATTAATACCCTTTGAACGTCTCAGTTTCTGCAAAATGAATCATCATAACTCTTACTTTTTACAAGACCGAGAATTGTACTGAAAAGGTAATTACATTTAAGTGGTTTGCCGTATTGTAGAATCTTGAAGGACTGTACAGATCTTTAGTTCTGTTTGTTACCCAGTGGCATTTTCGCCAGCAATTCCAACCCAAGGGCAATGGCAATTAAATTTGCTGACTTTGATCTTCTCCGATTAGCTCCACCCTCTTTTCAAGACTCTCGGAATACCTTTCATCGGCATTATTTTTTCCGTGTTGTTTTTAATGGATTTTTATTATTTGCAAACCTTCCGGATTAGTAATTCACTGGATGCCAAGCCTTAGAATTGCACGTACAATCTTTGCAGAAAAAAAGAAATTTCACAGTTGTAAAGAAGTCAGTACCGAATTATGTAAAAATGATGTTCATGATTTATTAGGTCAAACTTTTTCCGTTTTTAACTTTGCTTTTATAATAATTTTACACAAACAGATAACTGAAAAAAAGGGTTAATAAACTTTACTGACGTTTCTTTTTTTAAGATGCAACAAAAGAGAAATCATTTTATATTTATTATATATATAGGATGTCCTGTTCTCTATGCAGGATTCGTGAAGAATAAAACGGGGAGTTAAACAACTTTTATAGGCCTTTAAATTAGAAATAAAGATTTTTATAATGTTGAATATAAAACTGTGGACATTCACAGACTGCTTAGCTTTAAAGTTTTACACCGTTTAGTGCATTATTAAAGTAAGTATTATTTTAACAAGTGTGAAATAACCAGACGCACTCTCTTACATGTCATAAATTATATAAGCCATAGCACCTTTTTTAGTTTGCATGGTCAGAAAAGTAGACAAAATTTATTCGGTCTTCCTTAAATCATCAATTCGATAAAAGATCGATTTGATAGTTTTTCCATAAATTTCATATTTTTGTAAAAAGTTCCTACTGCCACTATCGAATTAAGCTAATAATCACATATTTAAAGATAGTATGCTTTTTAACGAAAAAGTTGAAATTCTGGAATTTGTAATAATTCTAATAATCATATATGTATATATGCATTTTGGTAAACTTGCGTGGTAGGTTTGGTTATTAACGTATTAAATAATAGATTTAAAATTAATTCCTAGTAGGAGACGCATGATGCAAAAGTCTTATTTTGGTCTTTTGCTTCGCTCTTTATTTGAATGTAAATATCTTCAAAGCAGTTGCAATCTCGTAAACAATCTTTACATAAAGTGGGTGGAACTTGTCACTTAATAAATATAACTAAAAGACAAAAACTGGACTTCCTCAGCATAGCAGAAATCAAAGTCTAAAACAATTGGTCTCCCACAGCTGCAGCAACCTTCCATTTACAAACGTTCTTAGGTTCTACTGACTCATTTCGTAAGGTTCTTAGCGATCACCTTCAAGAACGGGCTAACGAGGATGGCAAAACAATAGGTAGCAAGTTTTTAGTGTTTCTGGAACGACGTTGAGCCTCAGGTTCTTAACTAGCTGTTGGCTTAAGTTTGGCTAGAGTAGCTAGTGGCAAGTAATATGTAAACCGGATCCGGCTAGTGTAGTTGAGCGCAGTTTTGTCCATATCCTGCTAAGATCACGAGTTTCGTTACAGCTGCCCCTAGCTGCCCTGGCCAACTAATGTCTTATATAACCGCCTTAAAGCAATGACACGGTCCGCGATTACTCATTAGCCTCATCGGCTGGATGCTGTACAGAACATGGGGGCTAACAGCGCTCTTGTAGTGCCTAACTGATTTGTGTCAGTAGATAAAGGCTACATAATGTAAGTAAACTGCGCTGGGAAATTAAAGGCTGGCAATTCACTGAGAAATATTCGCGATCGCGGATTGCGGGCAATCTATGTATATGCCGGTGCATTGTTGGGCATCAATCTGATTGCACACCTTGACAAATCGGTCCACGTACGCATGTTTGAGACCTCAAGCGAATTATGCCTCTCAGAGGTAATTGCCCCTTTGAGCTGGTACAAAATTTTTAATTGAACCAATTACTCAGTTAAGACTCGAAGAATACGACGAATGCTTTACGGTTGTAAGACGGCCAGTGAGTGCAAAGATAGACCGGTATGATCGCTCCAGAAATGAAACGAGTACTTTTAATTGCAATTCATTTGCATTTCTTAGGACCCTGCCCGCCGCCGTTGTCCGGTTCCACAGGTGGCAAGTGAGTAATTAATTTTGATTGCCCAATTTGTAGCACAACTCCGCCCCCAAGCTGAGCTCTCACCTGGTTGACGGCCGCAAACAATTTAATTGGAGGTCTTAAGCCGATGGCACTGACACTGCCTCTTGAGACTCTCGGAAGCGTCTTAATCACCTTCGAGCGGTTGGGACTAGGACCCAGACACTTTAAGAAATTGCAATATGGTGCAAATGGTTCCAAGCACATAATCCATCCATGTCATCTTTAAGACCACACTATAGATCTCAACTCGCTATACTTTCATTCCATGTTATCCCACACATGCCCAGAAATGTGATACCCCATTGAGACCCCCTGAGCCCATTGCTACTAAATTTATGCGGTCAGACGAGTTTTATGCCGTGAGATAGTTGGCGATTTCATTCAGTCCTAGTATGTGTATATAATTGCGGATTTTAACGCCGTGGACATTGAAATTTACTTGTGTGTTACATAAATCACATCGCCGCAAAATAAACGTGAATTGTTTCTACTTTTCAGCGACGTTCATGCACTAATTTCGTGAATTATTTGTATCGCACAGCGATCGTAACGTATACACTAAGATGTTAATTGCATTGTGACATAGTCAGTAAATTTATTCAACTAGTTACCATTGTTTTCCAGCTTTCATTTTGAGAGGAATTATATTTTAACTGGCCTTGCAAAGTGCACAATCTCTGATTTTCATGGTTCCACAAAAAATGATATAAACATATAAAAACATATGCTTGCTTTTTCCACCTTCAACCATATCAACAAAATAAGCAACGCCCTGCAAAAGAAATCAGGGATTAATGAAAAACGCGAGGGTGGACAGGTGTTTACGAAACTGAGCAATTTAATTGAAGGAGTTTTAAATGAATTTGACCCATTTAAATGACCCAGATAAATGACACTTATTTGTTTTGAGAGTTTGAGCTAAATGGACACTGATTTAATTTCCAGAAACCTTTTCTGTTACGCATACCTGAAATAGTGCAATTAGCCATGTTCGAATTATTTCAATATTCCTCGATTCACGGACAGCATTTTAATAAAGAGTAGTTTTTTATAAAATTTCGTTACAATTATTTTGTGAAAAATTTGACGTAGTTGAATTTGAATAATTTGGTAACAAAGAAAGTTTATCTTGATATCACTTTGCAAATTTCAAAGAGATTTTTCCATTTGGTTTTCGGAAAAATTCAGCAAACTCGCTTATAAATTTTAGCCATATTTTGGAGAGTACCAGCAAAAGAAAATTACTAACGACTTAGTTCAAAATACTATTTCTATTTTAAAATTCACTATTTACATTGGAGATACCACTTTATTGTTTTTAATTATTGATGACACACAAAATATTTAGGATACTATGGTGTAATTATTTTTATTATAAGTGTGGCACTGAAAGGGCTTAAACAATAAATTCGCAAATAGACGGAGAGGGACTTAATCTGAAAGATAAGTTCTGTAATGTTTTAGTTATAAAAATTTTAAATTTAAAATGAAATTCTGCGACTTATCTAAACTTTAGTACTTTTAAAAAAATTTTCAAGTAGACAGACAGGCGTATCTTTGAGAGTATGAAATCTCAAAAAAGAAATATCTAAATGGAAAGTTTTAAAAAAACGAAAAAGTAAGCAAATACACAGTTGAATGCTTACGCTGTGTACGACAATGCAAACGGTAGCGCAACAGGTCGGAGGAAAACCAGATTTCGCTTTTTTCCATAATAAAGAAGGTGTCTAATCCGATGTATTTTATTTGTGAAAGTGTGTTCCAAATTTTGCATTGGATCATTATGGTTAGGTACAAGAATGGAAGTATGGAGATTTTTGTAAATTTCCAATTACCTGTTCGTACGTAATTCCTTATTAAGACGTAAATTGGAGGACCTAATTCATTTCAGACTTGTGAAATTTACAATTAAAGTTAAATAATTTTATGCCAATAGTTAAAAGTTACGCAAAATCTCGAATAGCATAGTATCCTCTAATGAGAGCAACGAAAGGCCCCTTGCAAGCCGGCAGCTAAGTCGACTGAATCTCGCGTAAAGTAATCATTGATTAATGGCGGGCAATTACAGATATTGAAATATTCCTCCGGCCTAATGAAACATATATCACCCACTAAAACACTCCATTGAGCAGGGACCAGTTACCTTGCAAGGAATAGTAGTAGTAATACCACACCCTGTGCCTGGCGCGGAGTGGGATTGCATAACACGTTCGGCTGGCGGCAGCCAAAAGGGTTAAGACCCATGTCTGGAGACCCACTCGGCCCCATCTGGCAGTGGCTGGTGGAGCCGTTTCTTGAAACAATTTCCGCGTTCGAAAAGCCGGCCTTAAGTAACCAGCACCGATATCGAAGACTCGGATCTGTCGCCTTGAACCGAACTCCGCTTCAGAACCAGACGGTGCTGAGCGGTGCATGCAAGGAAAGGTGTTGATACCCATTCTAATCGCTTTAGATCGAGATAAGTCAGCCGTAGATTTACGGCAAGCTGAAGATAGTAAGAAGCCAGTGTCAGCGGCCATAAACGGATTTAACATTATCGTGACAACAACAATGCCACTCGCGAGTCGCGCGGCTGTCCCGTTTCCCCAAGAAATTCCCATAGCCACAAGCCATTGTTTCAGCTGCTGGAGCCAGCGATCGCGGCATTTGCGAATTACGCAAAGCCCCATTGACGCGACCTTTTTGTGCTTGCGGATCGCGGTCTAATCCATGGTGCAGTTACCTCAGAACCGCGGTGCGTTGCATCGTAAACAACCTTCAAAAATATGCAAAAACCCACCGCCGCTGTCCAGCATGTCGCTCCCAGGTACAGCAATTTGTGATCCAGCGACGGATTTATTTTTAATTGTCGCAATTTGGCACTCGTTTCTCACGGTTCCCAGGATCAGCACCACACCCGCGTATCGATCGTTTTATCTAGCCGCAGGCTATCATAATTAAAGTTTTCAGACTCCTGCACGCCGCGGGTAGGCATAAATTAAGACTTCTGTCAGATTATCTGCAGAGCTATGCAAATAAATTTATAAAGCGGCGATTAGCGATCCATCATTTTCTAACAAATAGCGCGCGATTGGCTACATGACGCTGCCATTTATAAGCGTTCGATCGGACCAAAGACCCCGGTGCGTGTGTTTTCATTACCAATTAAAATAGCACCAGAGTCGATCGGAGACAAAAATTTACAACCGTGTCTGAACTGGGCAATTCATTCGATAAGTCGATTTAATTACGGAAAAAATTTTTTAAAATCTTTTGCATTTTGTTTCCTCATTTGCGTTCAGATTATGCGAAGACATTTTATATAAAATTCACAAAATTTATTTTCCGTAGGGTTGCAAAGCCCGTGGGGAATTTTGTCATCACCTTCCGTATATCGCAGTCTAGTGGTGTGGAGAATTAAAATAAAAAATAACGTTTTTTTGCGTACCCCGTATAATTGAATAGGTCTTTAAGAATTCAATAAATATCTTATATAACACTTTTTAATTTCTTAGTCATACTTATCATCATTTATGAGATATGAGCCTCCAAAAACATTTGCAATGCGTCACATTTAAAATTTTCCGTCTGAAAGATACAAAATAATACAATTCAGTATTTTCTTTCATTTTGTGCACACCGATTGCTCTGAAGAAAATATGATAGTAATTTTAATAAAATAAATTCATAAATTATTGGAGTTTTATTTATTTGTCTACTATGTCTATTATATAATGTGCGAAAACTAATGAACGACTTTAAGGTGACTTTTATTGTAAGATACCTCTGAGATAAACTTAAAACACAGCCTATAAATACTTGCCTCCTGTCTGTTTGCTATTTCCGTTCAAGTATTTGATTTTTTCGAGAAGTGCAGGACAAATGGAAGACATTTCGTTTCTATAGAACTAAGAACAAAATTGACAACATGGAGAATATCGTCGTTTGTTTAATTTAGGAACTCTCAAATAAAACAAAAGAGGTTTGAAAATATTTTAAAAAGTAACGACTTTTAATTATCTCAAGCTTCACCATAGAACTGCATCAGCAGCATAAAGAATTCACTTTATTTCTTCATTTAAACAATTGGAAAATTTATATTTATTCTAAAATGAATACCCCTTTTTTGAGAAGAAAGTGTACCTATAAAATCTATTGGCAGAACTGGCCGCAAGAAAAACTACGTATTGTCAATAATACTTACTCTCAATGGCACTATATCACACAATTTGTGAACGACCAGTAGACAGGTACATCTACTCCATTAATTATCACCTCTTTTGCGAAAAAATTCAAGTCCTTTCGTGAATGACGGGTATTTGTCCATAGTATCCCCTGCTAAAATTTTTCTTGTCTGATTGAAGCTGTCTCCTAGGCGGACACAGTTGTTGACAAATGTGGCCGAGCTACTTTTACTTCTTTCGGATAATATGAAAAAGTGTTACATAATGGCCATTAAGGCGATCTCTGATCACCAGTTAAAAGTGCACCCGTTGTAATTGGGTTAAAAGCCGTGGAAGATATATTGCATGTATTTTGTCCTCTTGTTTGCAGATCTGATCTCAATTGGAAGCAAGGTCGTCATGAATTGCAAATTATCGAGTTGACGATCGCGATCGGTTCAATACCAGCCTCATGAGCTTAAGATATCCGCGCTAATTGTACAGAAATCGATGAGTAATTTATGGGTGCAAATGTCGAGCTGCAACTGTTGACAGTGATACAAATAAGTTGAGCTTACTGACTGGAAGTTGAACATAACCACGCCGAAATATCCTCAATCCACTATTCAAGTGAGATGGACAAAGAGCAGTCTCCTTGTAAATCTGGAGATCGCTATGACATTTTCTAAAGCATTTATGGTTAGCCAGGAAATATCTAATGTGGGAAATGTTACCATCAAGGGGTTCACTACAAACTAGTTTTGCTAGAGGAAAAGCAGCCAACTTTGGTGCGTATATGTAACATGATGACTGATGGTATTTAGCAACTGTTTAAGCTTTCGAGGAAGAACACTGCTCAAATCAATTTTTCCGAATTACGCAATCGGAGACAGGAAATTGTTTAATAATCTACTGACCCACTGACCATTTTTATGAGACTCGTGAACTTCCGTATTGGATAGAGTTTATTTTTCTCAGGATGGAACTGTTACGAGGGGCAGGTTAAACAAAAATATATGTAACACGGGTTTTCCTCATTAATAGTAAGTAGCGTATGTAGTACACATGTAACAAATTGAAATAGTAGTTCGAAAATTTGGTAAACTTCGATTTTTTTTTGATCCTAAATAAAAGTAAATTGTTGTAAGTTTTAATGGATTTTAGCATTCGAAATTAGTAGCGAAATTTATCAAAGAGCGATTAATGCATTACACGCATGCTTTGTATCAGATTTACTTAAAACAGATATTCTCTGAATTTTAACAACTATGTCAACTACAACGCTAAGCAGGTACGAAAGTGATGACAAAAATACTCAAAACAAGTACTTAAGCAAAGAAATTGACAATTGCGTTAATTGTCCTTAAACGATAGCTTTACCTTTAGTTTGCATAGGAAAATATCGCTTAGAAAACTAAAGCCACGAACTGTTTAGCGAAAATCTAATTTGTATAGAAGTATCTAAAAACTAAACTAATATTCTAATACACTCTTTAGAACTCAAAAAAAAGCTATTGGGTTCAGAAATAGAAAGGATCTTTTCATCGTTGTGTAAAACAATAGATTAAAAATCAATCATAAGGCTCGCATTTATAAATCATAGATCTTTATATAAAACACAAATTCTGTTATTCGAAATAACTAGTAGTATAAAACTGGCAAAAAACTGAAGTTCTATAGAAAATATCATAATCTACTTTGAAAATATTTTTTTAAATATTGCTAGAAATTTATTGACTAGAAAAATTCCTTGCCGAAAATACTTTGAACTTGTCAATTTTCATATTCACAAGCAAAAAAATTATTTTAACTATAACTTTTCATGAAGTAGTAAAATTTTGAACGTTCTTTTAATACACACCCATAAATCAAAAATATATCAAATCTCACCTTATATGTGTATATACGGGTAAATATGTATTCCTTATCCATTTTGAAGGTGCTAATTCGAATGGCAATAATGTGGGCCTATATTAAAGCTTATGCCTTTATTTCGCGTCTAAAAGAAACAGGCATGAGATTAACACTACAACTGCATAAATAATTTAAATTTCATTTTCCTTCGCTTCTTGCAGTTGCGATAAAACGATAACTAAATCTCAAACAGGTTTTTTAAACTGACAAACAGATTTCTTAAGAATTTAAATAGAAAATCATCATGGGAATTTGATTGCAAGCAAGTTTTTTTATTTTTTTTTTAATGTTTAAAATATTTTCACGTTCGCAGCAAAAACAATTCAAAATTTATATTAAAAAGAACGAGGAGACAATAACACGCATTCATTAATTAAAAGTAAACTCCATTAATTGGTGTATGGCTCGGCTGTAAGCCAAACAATCCTAAAGTGAACCTTGCACCACACTGCGAAATTTGAACGGTATTACCTTTTTACTTTTCGCCAAAACTCCTGGGTAAACCCACGTGTGCCGGCAGACCGCCGCGTGTACAGAATACCTGTAACCTGTATGGAAATTAAAATATGCAGCCCAGCACCCTTAACGAGTGCCTTCCGGTGTTTAGTTCCACATTAGTGCAGCTAGTGCAGCTCCGACGTGGTCGTAGCGGCCGGCTGCTTTGCAATTCAAATCACGTCTGGCGAATCTATCGGCGAATGATTGTGTGATACCTGAGAACAGGTTCGATTTGGCTTTATTACCATTCGCCGAATAATTACGGCTGGCCAAGAGATGGATTTGCGGTGTTCAATTAAGTCGCCGGTCGGTGGCTGGGGGCGGGACGAGGAAAACGCCCCAAGAGCTAAGACTGCCGGTTTACTTTGGGACTCCTGAGAACCGATTCGATTTGAGCTGATTCCGCCCGGTGTTTTCAGCCGTCTGGAAAATCAACGTAGAGCCAACGCAGACAATCGTAAATCATAACCGAAATGATTAAGAATTTTCCCGGGCAAGATTTTTTCCTGTACCGTGTATCGGTCGCCTTGCGGTCGACTGTGGTTTCCTTTAGTATGAGTGTACCGCGAAAAGTAAAAGAACCGAGAGCCGTGGCGCGAGGTCGTTACGACGACGGCCGGCCCGGCCGGAGCAAAGAACAAGAGCACAGGCGCAATTTGCTAGTGATAGCGACACATTGGCATAATGCGCCAAGACGGACCAAAGACTTTGGAAAGGGGGTGGTGGGAGACAAGTACCTTTTTGTGCCTCTTGTCAACACCATGTTAGGCCGGCTCTATACCCAAGTGGGCTTTTTTCTGTTCGAGCCAACCGCTTGGACTAGTCGGAGTGAGGGTACCCTTCTCAGGCACCACTTTAACGTATAAATACCCATCTGGGGTCAAATCGAAATCATTCAATCTCAAGCAGTAACACAAATCTTGTAACTAGTTCAGCAGCAGCTAAGTAAAACTTGCCAAAATGTTCAAGCTGGTAAGTGCGTTCGTGGAGGCGTCGAAACCGCGATTCCTAATTCAGGACCTTTCCGTTACAGTGCATTCTTCCACTTTTCTTCGCCGCCGTCTCAGCTGGATACTTGGGAGCTCCTTTGGCCTATGGACATGGATTAGGATACGGACACTTGGGACTGGGATACGGACCCGCCGCTATCGCTGCACCAGTTATTGCTCCAGCTCCAGTCATCAAGACTATTGCTCCAGCCCCAATCATCGCCCCCGCACCCGTCATTAAGACTGTTGCTCCCTTGGCGACCTCTTACGCCAACACCTACAAGGTGGCTGTGAAGGCTGCTCCAGTCATTGCTGCTGCTCCTGTAGTCCATGCTGCTCCCGCAGTTGTTGCTGCTTCCGCCTATCCCGCCCCTCTGGCCCTTGGTCACGGATACGGATTGGGCCATGGATACGGATTGGGCCATGGATACGGATTTGGCCATGGATACCTTCACTAAGGACCCACGATTAAGAAGAAGTCAGTTCTGAAAAAGTTATCCACTAATCTCACTAGTGATCGAGCAATGAGCCAAACCACGAACCGCAAAATTCCAACTTCCTTGCACCACAGACCCAGGGCTGTCGCAAGGAGGTCTGAATTTTCGCTGTTGATTTTTAGGATCATATCTCACTTAAAATCAAAATTTCTATTTATTTTTGCTGTGTAAATATGTAAAAAAATTTGCAAGCAAGCGCGCATCCACACACTTCATCACATTGTGCATTTCTCGTGGTCAAACATTACACAACCTGTAAATACCCAGCCAGCTACGGTTGGCCAAAATAAATTATTTTATATGCAAAACTTTAAATTTTTTAATTTCCTTCTTAAATTTTGGGAAGACCACTTTTCTCGAACGCCTTATTGGCTCTATGGGGATTCCTAGCGTCTGCCGCCGGTTATGTATAAAGCCATTGCGAAGATGTGTAGACTCTAGACATAGCATGCATGCGTCTGTACAAGGTGACGATGTGAACGATGGATATCGATTAGCGGTAATTGCGCAACGCGTGTATCGGAACGTGCTGTGGCAAATGTAGATAAAAGTGTAACAATCCCACTTGTGGATCCATTTCTCATGAATGATACTTACCTTCGCAAGGAATTCGTACGTGCTGTAACGTGAGTCGTTAGACGAATCACATCTCTGACGCGGATGTGGTCTGCATGTTAAGTGATTTATTTTGATCGCCTTTAATTTACGTTCGCGATCTACTCTTTTCTATGTTTCCAAGTTGTGGATTTTACCTTCATACGAAAAAAGGTATTAAAATGTTATGCTATGATATTCTTTCAATGTAAACACATAAGGTATTTTTCCCAACTGCTTCCAGTTCAGAGAATTTATTGTCTAAATTCACTTTTATTTTCACCTACCTACTTTATGAATATACACATAAATTTGTTATGTCCTCATACTTTTAGAGAAACAATATATTAAAAATCTTTAATAAAAAAAAAAATCGAAATATCTCTTTCTCGAAAGTTTGTACTTTTAAAATTTTGACTTTTAAAATTCCAAATTGTAGAAATAAGAAATTTTAGTTTAGAATGATTTGAGTCCTCTCTATTGTTTTGAATTTATTTCCTAAGCCTACAAACAAAAATTTTTATTTGTTTCTATTTGTTGACAAAATCAGGTTTCATCATGACTAGAAACTAAATCGATCTTTGCAAAATGATGTGTTACATTATACACACGTATGTTTTTTTTATATTCTTCCAATTAAATCTAGAGTTTTTTAGATCACCAATTTTCGTTAAAAATAAATATCCTGTTTTCATGATCGTAGCGAATTTTTACTTAAATAAAATTTAGAAATAGATATAAACTGAAATTTTTTGAATTATGATAAAAATAAAATCTTGAAACCAATATTGTTTTCCAATTTTAAAAAATACAGATATTATTTTTCTATATTTGAATCAATATAACAAATTTTCAATAACGAAAAATTACGCAACTCGTAACATACATGTGCATTAAAGATCGTGTACTTAAATAAAAGGTTGTCTTTTTATGGTTTAAAAAATAAAATAATTATAAATAATAAAAAACGTGAAACAGAAATTTAGATTGAAGTTTTCCGCGTTTAGTAGAAGAAATACTTGATGCTTACATATAATTAATATCTTGTAAATAATAAAATAATAACAGATTAAGAAAATAGAGCACCTTGACTCAGATTAGAAAATGAGTGTTAAACATAAATTGTAGTTTTAAAAACTTCTAGTACGATTGCACTCTTATCCTTTCAGCTACATGAAATTATCTTTTAAAGATACTCTTGATGGTGAAAATGAAGGGCAGGTGGATATGATCAGTCCAAAATAGTAATACTTTAAAGTTATAAAATAAAACACTCGATTTTGATTTTGATTATTTTTAATTAAGTAAATATCATAAAAACTACTTCCATAACTGGAATGACAGTCTAACTTTATAAGGTGCAACTTTTTTACCAAAATTACATTTAATAATACCTTAGTAAGGGAATAACGCTATGTCAAAATAGCGTTTTTCAATACCAAAGTACATGTACACTGCTTTTGTTAAAAAGAAATTGATAAGCAATATCTCAAAATTAAACGCGAAAAATGTTATTTTTACATATTTATTAAATTTCCTAAAAAAATCAGTAAAAGTTAAACTTTGTGAGCACAGCATTAGTGAAGTCGATGTAAGGTGATTTTCTAAGCTTTCAAAAGTTCACCAGTATTTTAAAAAACCATTGAGTTTTACTAAGTTTTCTGACTAAGCATGATGGAATTACGGACATTTAAAAGATTACCAAAGTTTTGCTGGCAATCATTCATATTTCTAAAATAACGTGCTTTATCTAAGTTTTTAAAACTACTTTAGAAGAAAATTTAATACATTTCAAAATTTTCGTTTTCTGAAAAATGTTTACCAGCGCTCTTGAGACTCTAAGTCTTCAGACAAATACTAAATTATCGAAATCATACTGCTGCATGCTGTTCTTTCCATACTTAAGTGTTACAGAAAAAATACATTGTTTATTGATTTTGCTTTTCATATAACTTTCATTTGTGGCTAGTTTATAGACTAGCAAAACCGCGCCTAGGTGCCTTAGGAGTGACTGGGGTCAGTGACCAGAATTCGAGAGGGGCTTTGTTTAAATCCACCTCAGTTTTTGGTTGTCATTAAACAGGTCTTGCTTTTGATTAAATGTTTTTTCTTATTGTTCATACATAGTGAAATATTATCTTTAAAATTTTAAATAAGTTATATAAAGAAGTTGTATAATGTGACGCACCACGTGAAAAGCAAAAGAAGGAAGCTATTGATAAATCAGGAAATCTACTTCTTCCATGGTATTCGGTCTCCGGATGCGACAAATCCGGTCATAGATTCCATTTTTGAACATGACACAAATTTGTAATTGTTTTTACACGGTGGTGGTGATATTCCGAGAATGGCAGACCCATTAGTAGCCGATTGCTCCGATCACGCATGCCCCGCGGATTTATGCTCATGCTGAATTTATGCGACCGGGAAAAGCCGTGCACACCTGCGACGAATGGTGTTACACAGTCGCCCTGTTATTGTCAGCTTAGCTTTTTGCTATCATCGCGGCTCAGGTAAGGTGGTGCAACCGCGGTTACATCAAGATCCCCCTCCGGACTATTACGCAACAAGGCGGCGGTTCACTCGTTCTCCTCGCAAGGAAGGAGTTTTCCGCCACCTCCTCACCTTACGGCATGAACGAACGAAAAATATCTGGCGCAGAATTCGCTAAGTAATCCGCTTCGATTCAGTAGCAGTGATTTCTGTGTTCAACTGCAAATTAATCGCACATGTGTGAGATGCGCGCAATTTCTCCACGTTCTATGCACGAACGAATTTTAATTGCACTTTTTTACCAGCACCACCTTGGACTATATCGCAGGAACACCTCTGGCTCAGACTGCTCACCTCGGCAACTAGTCGCACTCGTTTATATAAAATTATGACCTTTTAGTTTTTTCAAAACAACTTTCGGTTTCATATGAGATAATACGAGTCGGAAAGGTCCTTAAATGATCACCCCATTTGCATTCGCGGCGCTGCGTATAGGACAAAAATATTAGCGAGTCACCTTAAGCCAGAACTCGTCCCGAAAATGAATGGTTGCCACAGAAGCAGACAGAATTTGTTGCGATGGGCTTCTGATCCGCAGCGAATGATTTTAATACGAAAAATGCGTAACGCTGATACTTCTCCAACTTTCTTTTGATGAGTTTCACGCTGCCGTACGATACCATAAAATTTAGCAAATAAAAATATTCATGTTCAGATGAATTTTTTCTCATTAAACCAACATTTGAGGGATTCACATTAAAGAAAGCTACTTGCTTAAAAGATATTAACATTCAAGGAGTGCAAGACTGAATATGGACCCCTCTGGCCACTGAAAAGCAATTACAAAAGATTCTGGGACTCCCGTCAAATGCGAAGAAATCACTTTCCTTAGCCGACTATCGATGTTTGGAAATGGTGTGAGATATGTGAACTATGTAAATTAATTTGTTGTCCAATGTTTTCTTTCAAACAAAATCACGCGGTGTACTTTTAATATTTAAGAGTTTAATTAGTTATAAAACTATCCAAATAATGAACTGGTTTACATAAGTTCACTTTTTAAAAATTTGAAGCAAATTACAAATTTTGATATTGCTGGTTATTTTAGTAAATTTAATTTCTCAATACTCTTGTAATTTTTTATCTATCATTTTTTCGAAAATTCAGAATAAAACTTTTAATTAAAAATTCATATTCCTTCTATTTTTATTACGTATTTGTTGTCTACACTACACCGCAAAAATTTAGTAATTTAGAAAAATTCAGTAATATAGAAATTTTTTTCTTTTTTACGCCGTTTCTTACAATACAATAAATAAAAATATTTAGGTACAATTTTTGTTTAATTATATGACGTTTACCAATCAAATTACACACAAATTAGCTTTTTACCACTCCAGGCAATCAAAATTCACTTACATACAATCGACTTAAAACTTATGTAATAAAAAACTTTTTAAAGGAAGTTGTTTGTGTAAAAATAAAAGCAAATTTCTCGTCATGCAAGGGAAAAATTAGGGTAGAAAAATCAACGAAATAGGGGATTGCAGAAATTATTTAAATACGGAAGAAAACTTGAATTATCTTCAAATCTTAGAGTTAATTTAATTCTTATTTATTTTTTCATTTTTATTTCGTTACATTGAAAAAGGTTAGTGCAATTTGCTGAGTCCACGAATTTACTAACAAACCAAATAAAACCCATTAAAAATTTTATATGATTTTTTACGTACTATTACAAGTATACTTAAGTTCACACAAAGAAAAAAATTTAAATTTATTTAATAAATAATAACATATTGCTATTGTACCCGGCTAATGGCCTTCAAATATTTCCAAAAAGACCCTCATCATACCTTCAAAATACACCACAAAATCAATTGATATCATATTGAAAAATCTTACTAAACTTACTAAAATCTTTCCTATATATGTGTGTAATATTAGAACAAAATAGTGATCTTCTAACTAATAGTTTTTTAGCCACGGAAAACAATCAATTCCCTTTTGATTAAAAAACGATATAATTATAATACAAAAGCTGTGAAATTTTCTTTTCAATGTTTTCATGTCTATTTGTGGATTCTATTAGAGTTTTAGTAAAAAACTCACGTCAGCGACAAGGTGCGGTATTTAGTCAACATTTCCGGGCTGCACGCTTCTCGCGTATCTACTGATTGATTGGTAATTTGCGGTCGTTTTTAATTACGCCGCGGTCCATTGCCTTCTGCAGCAAGGTCGGTCTGAGATAGAAGCCTTACTTGGCGTTTGTTTTTACCCTCACTATGAACCTCTGCGGCCGAACGAAGGAACGGCGATAATTGTTAAAATTGTAGGTAATTTTTTAGATAGCGATCGGTCCAAGCTCCATAGTTTAAAACCGCGCTGCTTTACTAAGCTATGGCTTGTAATCTGTCCGATTAGAATGACACAAACTGTCGTCGGACATGGCCGAGATATACACAACGCGGGACTAGAGCTCGACGACCAAAGGTCCAAGATTTCTTTCATGAGCGAGATCCGATCGGACCATAAAATACCAAAAATTATTACCAACACCAATTTACGAGAAACGCTCGCTATCACAGCGGACGCGGACCGGTCGTAGCATTTGTCAAAATTTCATGTTTATGCATACTAAAGTTTTTTTGAGGTGAGTTTTAACTGCTATAATTTCGTCTGGCATCTAATAGCACATATGTGTCTTACATGTCCGCCTGGTCCCTTACCATGAATGTTAATTATATGCTTGTTGTAAGTGTGTTGTTTATGGAGTCGGTATTCACATAAGAACTTCGAGTAGCAAATAAATATGCAAATGTTCTTTAATAAAATCGCGATTTTGTAAGCTAACTAATTATACAAAGATTTATATTGCTATCAAATCTTAGCGATGAATGTTTGCAAAGTAAACTTTATTTGCAAATTTACTCATACATTATTTATATTGAAAGAAAATTTCTCTAAAACTTATTAATCACTTTATTTCTTAATAATTATATTATATCTGGTAAAATAAACTGGAGAAAACTTGAATGAGCGACAAAATTGTTAAAGGTAAAATATATATAAGTATATTAAATTTTTTACTAAAACCACGTTTTCGAAATGTAAGCACTAAAAGTACTCATTAATTTAAAAAATGTTGTTGTGGGGAAAAGCGATAAAAACTCAGTTTTAAAGGCCTGGTAATTGTCTACCAACTAATTAAAAAATTTTAGAGTACATTTGAGCAAGTCGTAGTTCAAAATAAATGTAACAACAAATATTTTGTGAACGTTTCAACATGTGCAGGAAGTATTTGTTTTAAATACTTACGATCAATTGAAGCTTGTTTTTCTAATACCCTATGGTAGGCTAATAATCGCTACCCAAAATCTGTACTATATCTATCTACTAAAAAAGTTTAAATAAGAGATTATTCTCTTGAGAGATAATTAGAATGTGTGATATATAAAAAAGAGTACTGTCTTGAGCTGTTGAGTTTGAAGATTCGGATATACCTACCCGCACTGTAATGACTTACCATTTCGGATTCACAACAATTGGATAAAATACCTAAGGTTGAGTCATAGGAGCCATTTTAAGAAAATATAGCTAAATTTTATTATTAGCAATAAGATTGAAACTTTTACAGGAAATAAATAAAAAAATTATTATTCTGAAATGACGAAACATAAAATGTTTAACGTCAAAAAATTAATAATACGTGTCTTGCCCCTGTCTGGTAGCTGGCATCAAATGGTAGCATATGAACCTACGAAACTCAAAAAATGTTCAATTAAAGGGAGAACTAGCCAAAAGTAAATTTCGAAGAACTCGATCCACTGTTTGTATATTTTTTTTGCATACGTCTTTACTCTATTAAGGTCATCAAGAGGAAGGAAATGAAAAGCAAAAACGTTTTAACAGCATATTAAGATCAAATCGAATTTATATTGTAATTCGAATAGTGGATATTTTACATGTTTTACATAAGATTTCTGTAATGTACATAAAATTAATATTCTGCATCTGTCCGCGAATGATATTGGTACCTTGTACAGGACAGAACCTTCAATCAAATCGAGGCTGCGGTAAGCAGCATCGAAATGGTTTCACAATCGTAGGCATTTCTAACCAACTAAGCCGTCAGTTTGTCCATTTCGCCACATGCACCTCTGTCGGTTCGTCGAGTTGGCGGAAACTAAAGACACAATTATTACTAACTGAGGCAGTGAGCACAACCAGTTCAGCACGGAACAGCATATGACCCGCGACGGTTCCCGCGAATCAACTGCGCCATGGGACCACGGAACGCGGCGACTGCAATCACGCCGATCGCGTCCACTCGCGTGGTTCGGAGCGCCCTGCGCAACCGCGGCACCGCATTTAAATCGAATTCAAAATAAAATCAATCGGACAATTATCAAGATAAACACATGGCCCGAGGCAGGCAGATTTGTACTCAGATACTAGCCGTCCACACTCAGACTTAGCGATCTTAAGTTTCGAGATACCTCGGTATATATCAGTACCTTTTGTACTCAATTCGGCACTTTGAAAAGGGTCTGATCTAAGGTTAAAGTATAAAAGTTAACATTTTCTTATTCTTGCAAAAAATATCCTCATTTTTTCAGTTTGAATTTTTCTTGAGCTAGATCAGACTGTATTTAAAAAGAACATGTTTAGAATCGAAAGCCATGTTCATGTTATGAAATTGTCTTGCATTATTTACCTCCAAAAAGAGAAAAAAGGATTATATATATTTTCATAGAATCCTAAGTTCATTTTCACGTTGCAGCTGTGCTGAAAATTCCCCGATTAAAGTGCAAAAGTAGATTCAATTAAAATTAATGGAGATATTGTGAGACGTAGTTAGTGAGACATGTTACCGGCGAAACGTTTAATCGCTGCAATTGAATTGTTATTAGAGTCTAAACGGCTGCGACGATTTTACTTTGCTGGAAAATTAAGAGCTGGCGAAACAACCACCAGCTCTTTGGTTTCACCTGGCCAGCAGCTTAATTTTCCAAATGAGTCGCAACTTTGGGTGCCCACACGATTCTGGACCAGTTCGACATGTGGCTTATGATTAAATCTTGAGACTCCAGGAGCCCGACGCGCCGGCCGGTGCTAACCGATTAGTCACGTCCGACGTTCTGTCTTCTAAAGCCGACCGGACCAGTTTCAAGTAGATTGCAGTTTTCATGTACTCTATTACCAGTCTCAGACATTTTAAACACAATCACCACTAAAAATCGTGTTATAATCCAATTACTCCTTGAAATATCAATTCTGATCCACCGCGTTTGAGCCTTTAATTGAGTATTATGTGGCATGTAACTCACGTATCACAATATTTTATCTTGCACGTTTTGTGGACAAGTATAGCCTTCTGGATTCCTTCAGCAAAGGTAAAAGTTCGCAAAACAGAGAATGCCTTTTGAATAACAGGTCTTCCTAAAGTTAAACTACAATACAAAACATCTTAGTGAAAGAAGTCCTTCTTGAAAAGAATATAATTTGACAACAAAATAAAGTAATAGCAACAAATCGCTGAAGAAATACGCACCGGAGCAAATAGAGATGTTTTCAATATACAGACATAGATGCATCACGTTTTTATCTTCACGTATCCATGGATTTTGACTATCACTCAAAAACCATTCATGTTTAAACTAAACAACACTCGAATATCGAACCTCGCGAGACACAAATTGATGATTTGTGCTATAAGTAAGGTGAGCGAATTTTAAAACACTTTTTCTAGTACCAAGCAAATTTATTAGTCGATAGAGGTCTAAACACATTTATCCTTGTCTTGTACATTTCGTCCACGGTCGTCTGTCACTGTACGTAAAGTCTGTCCGCTTCAGCAAAGTAGTAGATTCGCTTACAATACGAAGCTAGTGTAGGCCGCAGGGGCTGCTACTAGAGGAGCTGCAGGGGCTGCCACGTATGGAGCTGCTGCCACAAATGGAGTAGCTACGGCATGGTTGATAGCGTGTGCGTTGTAGGAGCTGGCGTACGGCGCCACGACAGCAGCGGGCAGGACTCCAGCCTGGGCGCAAGCGGCGATAGCGAGAATAACAAGGATCTAAAGAAGAATTTGTTTAAATTTTACATCTCCTGGAAAAAGGAATTTTCTATAATTTACCATGCATTTGCCCATCACTTTGTCTGGTGCGTTCTATTCCGTTGGTTATCTAGAAAAACGTCTACATTATTTGACGCCTTCGAATGTCTAGCACGCTTCTTTTATACCTACTCACCTGAATCTGGATTCACCTGTTGAATACTGATTGACTTTCTAAACAAAACCAAAAGTGATTTTTATTGTGTCACTATGTACTGGCTGCACTTTCATTGATTGAGGCTTTTTTTAGGGGGCCAAGTGATCAATTAGTTGTCGTGTCGCAAAACTACTACCTGTCTTGAATTTCAATTAATTCGCCGTGAGTTTAATAAGCATACGTAACGAGTTATTGTCAGCGTAATCTTGGCGTACTCGGAAATTGGATCAGGTTTGGGTGCTAATGTAAGATAATCTGAATCTCGAATAGCTATGCGGGTGGAATGGCCTTCTATATGTTCTAAGATGATTGCTTTGTTGCTTTGTTGCTTCATGGACTCATTCATTGTTCTGAGTTCAATTTTTCAAAACACTTCCTGGTTAAAATCCAATTAAATAATTACTTTCTGTTTATTATTGTATTAATCAAGTGTGATTAGACAAATTGAGGAATATTTTTGTTTTAATTGTATAAAATTTCTTGTTAAAATTAATTTTTAGCATACATCAAAGTACCTATTACTTTGCATTTAGCTCACAAAAAGGGAAAATTTAGTTTGTTTTTACTTGAGGGCTCTCAACATCAATGTTATCTTTAATTTTTAAATATTCTACAATTTTATAAACTTTTCTTGTTAAACAGTAAAAATTGTTTAGTTTATATAGTATAGATAATTTATAATAATATTAGTAAAAGTAAAAGTTTAAGTATAAGTATAATTGAACGTTTTCTTAAACCGATCGGTTTGAGGAAAGAGAGTTATTTGTGGAATGTTTTTTGAAGTAGGTATTCTGTAGAAAAATGTTAATTTCTCTTTTTTTATATATGTTTTTAAATTATGTATATTATTTTACAAATACATGTTTTTAGAACATCGAATATTTGAAATTTCAGATGCGTCTTCTAAAAAACCTTCTTACTGAATTTTCTGCATTATGAATTAAAAAGTAACGGTTTATTGGGTATTCGACTTGCATTAACCAATGCTCATCATTTTCTTAACAATTTTCTTTTACGGCTCGAAATCCTGTTGGCATGTGGACCAGGTATTGGAAATGGAGCCAGCCCTGGAATTCGAGCAAACTAGCTTACTTAACTAAGGATATAAGGGAACCTACGGGTTCTTGAACGAATCGGCTACTCATAAAGAGTTAGATTCAGGGGTCAGAAAGCATCTATAAGAGAAGTATCCATCCACGGATTACCTGCTGATTAATTTCAGAGAAGTACTTTTTCGATTATTTTGCAAAAAATGTTTTACTTGTGAAATGAGAAAAAAGTTTTATTACACAACTTTAAATTAATTCATGTTCTCTAAGGCACGTAGTGGTATTTTTGCCCATAATTTTGCTCTCAAAAATATAATTTCTTTTACTTTTATTTTATTTTTATATTATTTTTTGAAATAGTGACTCTATATAATAAAATTTATTAAATTAGCAAAAGAACAGAAACTGAAACGTACTAGTTCAGAACGTTTGAAATTTTAATGTTAATATTTTTATCTTTGTTATCAGAATTAGAAAACAAATTGTGATATGTGTAAATGTATATATTTAGCAACGAAGCGACTGAGAAATTATACAAATTACGCATCTACTGAACAATTTTCATAGAAAACATTAATCTCAAATTTCTAATTAAATCTGTTATACCGAAAATTCTGCAAAATTTAATAAATCTTACATACATTTTCAACACATCAAAATTAAAATCTGCCGAAAGATCTAAGAAGTTTCATATTTGTTATGAAAATCCTTTAATGCTATTACGAATAAAATCCTCTCGAATTGAAATACTCTAAAAGTATTATGTCGAGGTCAGTCACGTGCGACTTCAATAGCTTTAAATCAGATTTAAACGTACCACTTTAATTTAAAGTACTGCGTAGTATTTCTAGGGCTTATTCTGAAAGAAATGCCAAACGAAATTTGATTTAATTAAACCTTTTGTGTTTTACGCCAAATTTTTCCTGAATGAGTTGCTTTAAAAGTTGGAAATTCAAATAGGAAAAAAAATACGAACTGAAACTGCCAAAAGCTTGTTTTATTTTAACATTACTATCGAATAATACAACAAACGGCAATAAGAACATATTAAGCTTTTAAGGGTACTAGAACGAAATCCCTTGCTCTACTCGCTTCCGCTATCTTTGCTCGATTGCCCAGGAGCAATCAGTCAAAGAAATGGTGGTTATGGTGGTAGCCGAAGGACGATGCATAAGTCGGGAACGCCTTAATTAAAGGTGCCTTCAGGTGATAATGGGCCAGCGGGGCTGCCTTGATGACTGGGACGTCGTGGTAATCGAAGTGCCCGAATGACTTAATCACAGGTGCGGAGTATCCAAGGGAGTACGACTTAAAGATGGGCGCAGGGTATCCGAACGGAAGTGGTGTTCTCACAACTGCAGGAGGGAATCCGAATGGACTTAGAGGTGCAGGAGTGTAAGGTAAGACACCGAAGCCGGGGAACACGGGAGCAGGTGAAACGGGAAATGGCAGAGCGGCGGGAGCAGGCACGGCTACAGGAGGAGGTGGCAAGGCGACCGGAGCAGGTGGAAAATTGTACGGTGTTAGAGCAGCTCCCAGGTAGCCGGCTCTGGCTCCGACGAGCGCGGACAGCATACAAACCTGAAATGTAAATTTTAATGAGATTTTCTTAAAGACAACAATATTTGGATGGGGCGTAAATCATTTCCAAAAAGTTGCCGACACGTGAATTTATATACGGCCAATAAAATCGCTCGCGTAGTCGCTAATCAACGAAGGCCGTAGATCATGTCGTTGTCGAGGAGAATTTATTGCGTTAGGACTCCTTGAGCTAAAGAAAATCTACCAACTTGAAAAGGCGACAAGGCAAAAAACAACGCAAACGGAAAATTGAATTGAATGCGCGCGCAGCTCGTTCAGTTTCTGTCTTGAATAGAACTCTGTCCTGTGATTTATTCGTCACAGTTGGACGAACGGCGACAATTTCACGAATTTAACTTACCACTTTTAGGGCGAACATTTCGCTTTAAGAAATTAAATTTTAAGGACACTCCTGAATTCTACCGTGCCTAAGAAGAATGCTCGAAATTCACTGGCAAAGTGACAAGTTTAGGACAGGTGTAGGTGGATTATATATCGACTGCGATTCGATCGATTAGCCATTGTCCAACCGGGAAAGGTTGGGTGTATTTTCGCGCTTTACCCATCACCTTTTCCAGCCGCGGCGGTTTCTCTTTTTGTACTTCCATGGGTGCCGTGACTTCGTGACGATCGACCATCACTTTCGATTTTTAGCGTGAGCAGGAATTATGAGACAATTAAAGTACACGACGCACTTGCGGCTCACAAACACAAAACGACAACTTCAGAAGTTTATGCAACTTCGATGTGCAAGCTGCCAAAGTGTTTTTGATTCTGCAGGCGTTCCTTGAATCGGAGCAGTTTCGTGCTGTGGTTCAAGACTGATCACCAGAATTTTAAAAAAATACAAAATAGAGAAACTTCCAGTTTTTATAATTAAAATAAATGGGGATACCTCTATACTACACTTTAAAAAAATAAAGACAAAAAATAATACACCTTTTAAATTTATTTATGAGCTCTACGATAGTCAGAATTGCCTGTACACTAAATTTCAGATTCATCGGTCCCAAAAATTCTTTTTATATTATACTTAGAATAGCTGTTGATCTTAACTAATCTTTCATCTTCTATAAATGTAATATAAATATTTTCCAAAATGTACACATATGTATAAATATTTCTCGTACTTAAAATTTGTTTGTCTTCCATTTACCGTAAATTTACTTTAGGTTGCGTTAATAGATATCTACATAAAATAGATTAATCTATAAAAATATTTTTAATTTTACTTTTTGTTTTTATTTATTTACATTTATAAGACCGTTGTATGTAACCTAATTTTAATCATAATTAAAACTTCTAAGGAAGAAGCTGATAGTACTGAACGTATTTGCGTTATATAAAGTTACACAGAGATGGACGGTAAATAAATCGCAAAATAATAGGAATAGGATATGGACATATTGCATGCATAAAAAAAATATTTATTCTCCTTTAATTCACCTTTAAGTTTCAATAAGTGTGGAATTTCGTACTTCATTCTTCATCAACTTCATCCATTTTTTTCCATAGTCATTTTCTAATTCCGGAAATAAATAAAATTTGAAAAGCCAAAAAAATACTTATCATGATAAAAAATTCGATTTTCTGTACATGTTGCTCTGATTTGCGTCCTGGTTGATGCGAACTTATTAAAGGATATTATTATTTTGTACAAATATCAATTATCTATTTTTAAGGACTACCACCAACTTTCAATTCTAGGTACAGAATAATGATGCAAATTTCAAAAGGTTGGAGCTAAATTTTGTTTTGTTTTGAAAAGTTCGTCTTGATTAAAAATCCGTTTTCAATGCATATAATTAATGACAAATATAAATTAAATTATAAAAAGCGTTATAATAATTTGACTTTCAAGTATATACTGAAGAAATGCTGAAATTAAAATCATGTTAACTATAAAAAAAAGTTGAAGTCAAACAAAGTTAGAGTAATAAATAAAAATATGTTCCTTTCCGCTCCTGAATATTCCGTATTTCCTTTTCCTTAGTTTCAGGAAAGGAAACACTGGAAAAATTTATATTTAAACAATTAAATTTATATATTTTACAAATCAGTGGCTACGCTCGAAATGTTTTCTAAAGTTACTTTTAACCAAGCTCAAGTAAATTAAGTGCTAAAGTATGGCAAAAAAACGGCAAAAGTGGCAAATCAGTCCCCAAAAGGTAGAAAAGTAAAAACTGCTATCCCGTACACTTATCACATCATAATATAAGTAATACTTTCTGCAAACGATGGCTTTAGACGAAGGCTGCGGTGTACTTGAGGGGAACAGCGGCCCGAACTGCAGGAGCGGCATAAGCCACGGGAGCGTGTGCAACGGTGGTGGAGTAGGCCACGGGCGCAGCACCCACAAAAGGAGCAGCGGCTATTCCGTTGTAGTTGCGGGCGACTACCTGGGAACTGGTAGCGGTGACCACACCTGGCGCAGCGGCCAAAGGAAAACTGTACGCCACACCAGCCGGAGCTGCAGCTGCACAGGCAACCAGGGCCAACAAGACAAGGACCTAGAATTAACAGAATATGTTAACTTCCTTCTAATACCCTTAAGATCAAATATATAATTACGAATTTGGACATTTTTAACTTCTGGTGTTGTTTTTGGCTGTGGAAAGATTCAAAGTAGACTCATGCCAAACATTTTTAACACCAGCTGTTTTATAGAAATTCGACAAACGAATGGCCTTGAAAAGTGTCGAGTATCGCCCATTCATAGAAAATTAAATTAGCTCAGGTGCAATCAACTTATTGAAATTCCGATCCCATCATGGCATAAGTCTTCGGCGGAAGATTAGAGGTATGCTCAAGAGTGTGTCGATAGACCATGTCTGATTTTGCAATGAGATAGGATCGAAAGTAAATTGCGAACGAGTTTGTTTCCTTATGACAAATATCGAGGTGACCTTTTGAATTCCCACGGCTCGTTTCCATTATCTTTTATCTTTAATTTATTAAACTAACGTGGGCTTAAAGTAATATCACTTGAGACTAAACACGATTTATTAAGACACCGCGACATAAGGATGCATTGTTTGGATATCAAACTGCTACTGTTATAAACCTAAAGGAAAGTAGTTCGCTCAAGGTCATTCACTCACATTTGTCTATGAATACTAATGCGATTCATAAGATGCTTCCACTTAAGTTAGCTAGAGAAAAAATTATAAAACACGAACATAACACCGTAATGAGTCACTTTTAATATTTTCTAGATTGACGCTCATTAAAGCATTTTCAATTTGCTCTTGTAAAGTAATTAACTTAGGCTGATTTAGATGTGTCTGTATTAATTTGAAATAAAAACGCTTTTTATGTTATACATAGGAAAAATTTTGATAAAATAACGAACGAGGAGAGAGGAGAGAGGACTAAAGTTTCATTTTACGCTTTTATTCTGTCTTCGATGATTAAGCTATTCCCTGCTAAATTTAGCCAATGGCAATAAATTACCTTAATAATGCCATTCCGCTAAATGCGATAAAAGTACTATTTAGAAAATCCCGAGATATCATTTTACCATTAAAAATTAAGATCCTACTGTATAGCAGCTAAAGTGGGGACAAATAAAAGTATAACAGCTTGTTAAATTTGTGTATAGTTAGATGTCAATATATTTTCTAGGAATACAAATGCAAATACTCAAGGGCCATTAAAAGTCTTTATTTAAACACCACAGGACCATGAGCTCCTGTCCCTTAAGATTTTTAATTTGAATCGAGAGAAAATGTTTCTCTCATTTAGAAGGCAGATTCTTTAAGTAATTATTTGCTCAAGTTTTTTTTCGGCGTGTTAAGAAAAATATAAAAATTTTATCGCTTAGATTAAATTTTTACAAAAAAATAATGTACGTGATGAAAAAGTGAAGAGAATGGTAAATAGTATATTACATATATAAATATATAATAATAATAATTATTATTATATACTTATACACTGCTTGAAACAACTTAGTTCTATATCATTGATAATTGTGTGGAGAAAAATTTATTAATAAGATTACATTTTATTGATTATTCATAAACAAAACGCAAAAATCATTTTTTTCTCAAAACATAATCAAATGTATATACAAATTTTCAAATCAATCGAGCATGTGACGTTTGCGCAAGTCCAGCCGAAATTCGTTCTATAATTTTAAGCAACTTTATATTTATAAACTTTTATACATTATTAACGTAAGTGTAAAATACAATTTAATAAATAAGGTTTGCTCGAATTCCTTCTAGAATCTTAAGTCCTCTATTTTCTACAAATTCAGTGAGATTCCAAATACAATTCATTGTATCAGTTTCCGTTTTCGAAAATTTCGAAAAACTTTGCCTTGTAAGTTTATTTGCATTATTGACAAATACGCTTATATTTATAATTGCCCTATTCCACTGATTAAGATCATGGAAGTATTGTCGCTTTAGCGATAAAAATGTATTCTTTTCCAGATTTATTGCCTTTAGATAAATATCTTTCATAAATATACGCCATTCTTGGTAGACTAAGAGAGGATCCTTAAAACATTCTCTAAGCTTTTCTGTGGCATTGGTTGTTTGCAACCGAACCCTTCCAACGTCTCTGTAAATGTCGTGAGTAAAACTTGCTGCTGTTGAGATTTCATGAGCAATGCTATCTTCAAGCAAGCTCGATTTATTACAGAGGTTGTCTGCATACCATAGAAAACTGCTCAGAACGGCATCTGTCTCTAAAATATTTTCTTTCAATTTTTCTATATAAGCTTCTAATAAAGTACCAGCATTAAGGCTGTTATATTTTTGGTTATAAACTTCATCGTCAGTTTCCTTGCTAATTTTACCGCTCAAACTGCTAAGCACTCTTCCTGCATCAAACGCCATTTTCTCGTACTTATTTTGAAATTCCGTAAGATTGTTAATTTCTTTTGTGAGGTTGGTTTTAAGCCAAAAGCAAATATAATTAAATCTTTTGAACTTTTCAGTAAATATCGCCATTATATCACTGATTGTGTGCTGTTGAACTTCAAATTGATCATATTTAATACTCGATTTCAATTCATCCAAAGCAGAGTCAAGGTCATCGTGATCTTTTTGATGAGTTTTGTCTTTTTCCGGTTTATCTTTATTCTCCTTTTCGTCTTTATTATTGGGCTTTTCACTACCTTTTTCTTTATGATCTTTATTTTCTTTACTTTGTTCGGTAGGTTTAGTCCCATCCTGGCTTTTGTTATGCTCGTTATTATTAGATTTTTTATCGCCTATGTTTTTGGACAAATTTCTACCACCTTCATTAGATGCATCTGCTCCACCCCCAGCCCCACCTCCACCTCCGGCACCACCTGCAGCTTTACCCAAAGAACTTGATGCCTTACTTGTCCCTGACGATGCTGTACCCTCAGCAGCAGCTTCAGCTGTACTTTCACCTGCTCCTGCAACACCTTCAGCGGCAGATTCACCTGCTCCTGTTGCAACTTCAGCGGTACCTCCACTTGCTCCTGCGGCACCTTCGACAACAGCGCCATCTACTCCAGCAGCACTTTCAACGGTAGCTCCACCTCCTCCTAAAGTCCCTCCGACAAATGCAGTCCCACCACCAACTGCACCTCCACCTCCAAGTACACTCCCGGCTACAGCTGTTCCTGCCTGTACTCCTATTGCTGCTATGCCCGTTCCAGCGGCTACAGTTCCGCCTAGCACACCAACAGTTTTAATGGCGAACTTAAATGCTTCTCCAAGAAAACTTCCTCCTCCTCCGCCTCCTCCACCACCTGACAACAGTAATTGTTCATTAAGATCGACTTGTCCATTGTTATACAGCAAATCTTTTTCAGATCTGTCAGTTTCCTTAGGCAGTTTTGGTGTAGAATTTTCTCGACTACTTTTTTCATCGTATACACTTCCATTCTTCCCACTTCCCTCTTCTGACTTTAAAATGGTACTCTCTTGGGTTTCCGTTTCTCTACCCACAGTCACCTTATTCCCTTTGTCATCCGCATGTGTTTTTTGGATTGTGTTGTAATCAAATATTTCCCGATTTTCAGGTGTACCGTTTGAATTTTCACTTTTATTGCCCTTCTCAGTTTTGTTCTTCGCTTCATCAACGAATGAATTTGAAGTGTGTGGCTCTATGGAGTTTATACCGTTTTTAGTGTAATCATCTTTATCTTGGCCAGGGATACTTGAACTAGAATTCTTTGTTTCCTCGTTGCCGTCGTGTTGAAGTGCTCTATCGCCGTTGGCATCTGGTCCATCATCAATTTCAAAAACGCTAGCCTTACCAAGTACTTGGACAGTTTCTAAACCGATTCTACTGTTGGTCACATTTTCGTTGTTGTTAATGGTTTTGTTTCGAATATCTTCACTTTGAATCTTGCCTCCATTGTATTCAAAATCACTTTTTGTGTTTGTATTTGATTTCCGGTCCACTGTAGAAGTGTCTGCTTTTACAAGTAATTGTATGGCTTTCAAGTTACTTTCTTGATTTATATTTTTGGTTTCCTCAAAGGTTGCATCATTCGAATTTTTTAATACTTCATTCTGATTCTTTAAATCATTTTCTTCTTTTAATTGTTTATTAAATTTAAAACCATTCTCCGATAATTTATCGATATCATTTGATATCCTGTTCTCACTGTCAAAGCTTTCTATATTAATGTTTTTGGTTTTGTCGTCATCACTTTCGAAACCATTTTTTCCATTTGCATTTGATAATTTGATAGAAGAACCTTCCTCTTCAAGTAATTTAATAGCTAGTTTATGGTTTGTAATTTTACTTTCGTTAAATATAGTCGTATAAAAGTATTTTGATAATTCATCTTCAGTTTCCAAAGTAGTTTTTTTTTCTGGTTCTTTATCAGTTTGAAAATCATATACTCGTTCCTGACTTGTGCCATTTAAGTTATTATTTTCGCTGTCTTTATGAGAGGTTTGTGGACTAAAATTCTTAGGTTTTACGTTATAACTTGTAAAATTGTTCATTTCGTATGCATATGTATGTAAGTCCTTCTCTGTTGTAAGAACTCTCCCTCCAAGCAATTGGACAGATTCCAAGTTAATATTTCCATTTTGATTGGTCTGTTCATAAGAATTTTTTATTATTTCATTTTGATTTTTGAACATTTTGTGAGGCTCTGGATGATAAACATTGTTAATACTGTTCTTCTGCTTCAAATCTTTTGTTTTCTCATACAACATATTTTCATTGTTTGTATGTAAAACTTTTCCAGTTGTTACAATAAAGTTCGGTGTTAATGGTCGAAATTGTTTAGTTTCTAAGGCCTGTGATTCCTCCTGTGATAAATTTTGTAACATGACCATTGGTGGTGTAAACCTTGACGGTGCAGATTCCACTGTGCCTAAATAACAACTCAAAATTAATATCAATGCTAAATTGCGCGGTTAAAATAACTCCGTCAAGTTTTCAAACGTCTTTTCTTTTTTATAAAAAATTTTCAAGAAATAACTTGGATACATCTTTTAATTTTATTGTTTGAAAGAAAAATCTTAAGATTCATTTTTACTATCAAAATTTCATGAAATATTATTTGTTGACTAATTTTGTGTATATTACAACATATAGTTAAACATATTTTTCCGTTATAATTCACTATAATTCATTCGGACACCATTTTAGAACTTCCACATTTTAATCTTAATTTTTTTCTTTTTCTCGAAAAGGTATATCCATTTGACTCGACCATGGCGTTAATAGACCGAAAAATGAATTTGCTTATAATTATTTTAAAAATCACTTAAATTTAAATAAATCTTGAATGGTTACAGTAACTTACGTAGTACTACTTGAGCACAAAGGAGCAAAATAACAAACGATACCATCTTAACACCGAATAATTAAGCCAGTTAGAACAATTTCTTTATATATTCATTACCCGAATAAATATTTACTTTCTAGTAACCATACAGCCCACATTTCTCTATTTGACAATGGTTGACGATATTTGATGACGATATTTGATGACGATATTTCAGCAACTACCCATTTGAATGATGTCAAATTACTTAGCCATGATGTAAGCGAACAGATAATTGCGCATGTAGAGTAATAAGCTTCCTGTAGTTATAATATGAACAATATTCAACATAATGTTTTTACAATATCGTGTATTCTTAATGATAGAATAAACCACAAGATATGTACAAACACTCAAATTATGTTGATAAAAAATTTACTTTCTGTTTTTTTTTTATATATATGTTCAAAATGTTTACTAAAGTTGGTTTAAGTATTTCAATACTGGCCTACAAAATTTAAAATTTTTTTGTTACGCGGAATTTGATACCTAATTTTGGTAGTTCTAGTTATTCCTAAAAAGAATTTATGGATGAAAAATAATTGATACGTGAGATATATTTGTAGCATGTTATTATATTCCATTGTACCATTTACCTTGATATCGCTTCTCCATGTGATTAATACCCTGCTGGAATCTTTCGCCTAGCTCATCACTAACTGCACCGAGGTTCGCAAAGACATGTTACATCCCAAAACTTTGTACGTTATCAGAAGATCATAAATTAAATTTTTGTAATTTTCTACGACATTTTCAAAATATTGCCGGGCGAGTTTTTCGAGATCATTAAGCTTTTGCTCAAAGATATAATCCTTCATCAGTTCTTTTATTTGTGGGCAAATACAAATATTCTTTCTTTAATTTTAGCGTCGCTGATCTTAGGGAATTTCTCTTTCAAGTATAAAATTCCATCGCCGTTCCGTCCATTGCATTGATTTTTAATAAGGCCGAGCTTTATATGCGACGGTGGTAACAGTACATCACATCACAGGATTCACATTAAATAGTAAAAAATAAAGAAAAATTCTAAAGAGCCAACTTTTATTCTTTAAAATGTTCTTTTTATAGGCTGGTCATGTGGTTTGTCTTACCGCGTCGATTTTTCAAAAAAATCGGCAGGACTCTAAAAGGATAATAATGAGGGAGGAGATTCTGATTGCCCAGAAATTGCTCTTACTTTACCTTCTTTTAAAACAACTATAAATCCTAAAATCCCTTCGAACAAAAATATGTCAGTATTGTAAAACTATGGAGTGGTCATATAATTTGTCGCGGAGTATATGTGACTATTGCAAGAAACTGAGAGTGATAGGAAGAAACGACTTGCGTTTTCGCGATAAAAATACCTACATTTCTACGAATTCCAATCAGAATTTGTGTAACAAAATCATTGTTGACCACTGTAATTGTTTTTATATTGGATACGCACAAAATGAAATCGATTTGTAGCATTTATTTACAAATGGTTTTACAAGGTAATATGTTTAATTTTTTTATTCTTTTTTTCATAAAATAGAATTTTGTGTCATTTCCTTCCGATGGAATTTATTCTTAAAAATATGAAAAGAAAATATTACAAAAATCCGTGGTATTTTTAATGAATATTACACATAAAATATCAAGCACATTTTAATGCTTCCAATTCCACAAAAAATATTTTTATCACATTTACACTGCAAGTTTTTGCGATTTAAAATGGCACGTTTATTTTTATAAAATGTGTTAAAGAAACATTAAAATGTATTACTGAATTTTTTTTTTGTTAGAAAATATTGGAAACTTTTGTAATACGATTTAAGAAAATATACATGCAATTTCTAGACGTGCTGTAATTATTTCTTTTTGAAATGATAAAATTAGTTATTTTACCAATTAATTCTAAGGATAATTAAAGCGTTTACATTAATTCGCACTTATTGATAATAAAATTAATTGAAAATATAATGTCATTAAATAATTCAATTCACGTATTTCAAAAAATTATTTTACAAATACTTAAAACAAGAGCAGCAATGTAAACCATAAAACAGTTTTACACGTTAATGTAAATATTGAAATAAAAGAAAGTTTTTCTAACTATTCTTACTAAGGAACACAAATATTCAATATGTTTATATAAATTAATTTTTTAAATGCTAATTACTAGTAGATTAAAATTGGGTTTTAATAATCATAAATTTAGCTTTTTCTGAGGGAGGTTGAAATATGACTCACCTAATCCCATTCTTTTATTAGGACTTTTATACCAAGGAAAATCTAGATATGGCAAATTGCCATCTACCAGTTCATCAGTCGTCACAAATAAATTACATAAGACGTGCTTTTTAATTAATTGATTCTATTGATTTATTTTTTATCTATTTTACAGCTATTTATTTATACAAATCTCTTAGTGTACTAAATGTTCGTTGATTTTTTTCAGAAGTCTAACTGCCTCCTTGTTTATATAACTAGTAACATTATAAATGCAATTAATAGTGCTATCTTTCAAATCTAGAAAGTTATATTGGAAGTCATTCGTGTCCTTTGTAGCATGTTCAACAAATGTTGTTATTTTCTCTGTTGCCTCGTCCCATTTACTTAAGTCGTTGAAGTATTGTCTAATAAGTGATGAATATGTGTCACGTGCAAGATTTATTGCCTTTAAGTAAATGTCTTTCATAAAAATACGCCACTTTTGGTAGGCTGGCAGAGGACTACTAAGGCAATCGACAAGCCTAATTTTTGCAACCTGTGTAACAGCACGTATTTTCCCAACATCTCTATATATATGATGAACAAACTTGTTGGCGTTCAATATTTCCCCAACAACATCGGTCTGGATATTCAAAGACTCATTTCGCAGATGTTCTACATATATTATGAAATTGTCCAAGGCCAAGATTACCTGCGAGTTGCCATCGCTCAGAAGGTCTAAATACTTCTCCAGAGAATCACCAGCATTAAACGCTAAAATTTTACGATTGTATATATCGTCGTTAGGCTCTCTTTCTATATTGTCACCCAATCTGTTACGCAAATTTTTCACATAAGATACCATTGAATCGTACTTATTTTGGAACTCTGTCAGGTTATTAATCTCATTTGTAAGGTTAGTAACGAACCAATCGCAAGCAACATCAATCCTTTTAAATTTCTCAACAAATATCGTCGATATGTTTTCGGCTGTGTGCTGTTCAACATTGAATTGTTCATAGTTGATGAACCTATCGTAGTCCAAGTCATCCAAATCGAGATCAAAATCGTCACCATCATTATTGTTTTTCTTCTGTTTACTTCTATCTTGGTTATTTCTGTTACCATTGTTGTTCGGTTTTTCATTTAGACCACGATTTTTAACACCATCGGATGGATTCCTTCCAGTATTGCCAGGATTTAATGGTGGCTCACCTTTAGGAATAGACGAGACACCTTTCCCAAGTCCTCCGAGTCCACTGCTAGTTTTCACGCCGCTTATACCCGACGATATAGTCCCGGTCAACTTAACACCGCCCACAATTGTTACTCCACCAATTATGCTACCACCAACTAGGCCACCACCAACTATACCACCGCCACCTTTGACCACTTTACCTAGTATACTCCCTCCGCCACCCCCACCAGCTGGTGGTAAATTTTGCCCACTGAACGGATTGTTATTATTGAAAGCATTCGTTGGTGAACTACCCTTTCCTGTTTGGTCGATATTTTGGTCGCTATCGCCATTTCCACTCTCGGCAGTTTGCTTTGATAATCCCACAGTTGAAACTTTTCGGACATTTTCTTCTTCATCTTTGTCCTTTGTTCCATTTGGCTTTTGAGTAGCGTGTGCATTGGTTTCTACATTTCTGTTGGAGTTTTCATTATCGTTATTTTTTTGAGGATTTACTTCCCCTTTACGGTTTTCATTCCCTGTTCCGTCGTCTTGAACTGCTTTCGGAGTAGTTGTTTCCTGGGTTATGGTATTTTTGTCTCGATATCCTTTTTCATTTTCGTTTTTACTTATACTTTTGCCCTGAGTTGACTTAGTAGTTGTTGTTTCCTGAGTCTCATTTTTTCGTTCCGCATTGAAATTGTCCATATTTTTCTGTTGGATTCCATTCCCCACTTCCCCGTCCTGAGTTGTTTTTGGAATACTTGCGTCATCCTGAGTTGTATTAGCAGTAGTAATCTGCTGGGTTTTAGTGTTTCTTGCCAGTTGTTGCTTTTTATCGTCTGTGTTGTATTTACTACTTTCATCCTTTTGATTAACTGTTTTCGGCGTAGTTACGCCTTGAACTTGAGTGGTCGCTTCGGGGTTTTCACTCTTTGTTCCATTTACAATTACATCTTTCTCTTGATCTACTTTAGCAGTAGTTGTTTCCGGAACCTTAGTTTTTCTATCTGAATTTTGTTTACCTTCTTGACTACTGTCTTTTTCCTTCATTGGTTTTGTACTACCCACTTTTTGTATGTTATCTTCTGTTTTATTCATTTTTTGTGTTTTCATTTCAATTCCACTATTCCTCTCGTCAAGAGGTTTCGATGTAGACGTTTCGAGATTGTTTATACCTTTCTGTGAATTGTTTGATACTGCTTCATTTACATTTTTCGTGGTGTTTTGTTTAATATGTAATTTTTGAATAAATGTATCATTCACTCCGTTGATATCGCTACCCACTGTGTCTGGTTTATTATCAATAGGAAATGCGCTCACTTTTTCTATCGATAGTCTACCATCTGAATGGCCTGCATTGTTTTTCTTGTCACCTATAATATTAACATTGTTGAGAAAAATAAATGATATGCTGCATTTATTTTATTTTTATTTATACTATGACTTGAAGTTATAACATCTGCAGCAATGGCGCCAGGTGGTAAAGACCCTTCTGGTATTATTTTAGGTGGTTTAGGATCCGGAATTGTTGATCTTAACGTGACGGGCTCCTGTCCGATGATTGCTGGTGGCACTGATTTAGTAGGTTTCGGAGATGAAGAACTTGCCGGTGTTAATTTTTCTAAATAATAGACAAATTAGAACTATAGTACGTAAGAAAAAATCACTTTAAGAAGTGAACTTAGGCAATTATACTTAAATTATACAATGTTAAAAATTCATAATTATATGAAAAATATAAACTCTTAAGAGCAGTTATCAAATGGAATGAAATATTTCAAACGATTAAGTGATTCGTAAAAACTTACCGGTATTTGAATGATTGCCTTGAACTTTCAATGGCATCATATGCGGTGGTAGTGGTGGTAATCCAGGTACCAGGGGCTTGGCTATGACCGATGGAAACTCATCTTCTCTCCCTGTTACAGAGAATTATAGAACTTACCCTTAATTGTAAGCTATAGTGTAACTTACCATTTAGCGATGGATAATAATTTTCTTCCGGAGGAACTTCAGGTGATGCTGTAGTTGATTTCGGTTTTGCTTTGGGTATGATTGCGTCTAAAGAGTGAAATTTGACTTTCTATAAGAAACAGCAATATTCATGTCTGTATTAAAATTACCACAGGAATATTGCTCTTCCACTTCCTTTGGCCACATATGTGGAGGAAAATGTGGCATGTCATCCCACATGGGTACGGCTATTACAGACGGATGACCGTCATTTTGCTCATTTCCGTCGTTTTCCACTTCTAAAAATATGCGTAAGCTATAACATATTTATTGCCTGAAGCTATACTGGTAGGAAAACTAATTAATTAAAAGCATTAGATAAATTATCTATCTTAACTATCACTAAAGGTACTAGATTACAACAGGTACTATGTCGTTGTTAGCTTCTGATTTACACTTTTATTGTTAAAGTTATTAGAAAAGTATGCAAAAATACTAGTGTACATATAAGAGTACAAAATTAAGAAGACTCTTTGTGATCTAGCGAAGTGAGGTGAGGAAAGATTGTAGAAAAATTTCTTAAATAAATAAAAAATGAAAATATTGATCTTTCTACTTCTATGACTGAATAATTGAGTTGGTGTCTTGTGATATTTACTTTGTTCCGATACACTCCGGTAAGATCAGTTAGAAGATGTTTCTGCAAAAATTAAATATTTGTATTTCAGTAGGCCTTTTTACGTGGCTAAAATTTTTGAACTCAAAATCAACGAAAACTTTATGTTTAAAATACGTAAACACTACTAAGCTTATGATACTTACTATGAGGAAAGCTATCACTGACGATTTCTACAAAAATAAATTATATTAAAATATTATAACATAGAATGATTGTAAAAATTCACGCTGCATACCCTGAGCAGAAAGAAATAAAATCACTACCGCAATTAACACCATTGTGGTGAAGGTCGACTTTGAAGTGACAAAATCCTCATAATTACGCAATTATATATCCAACTGGATACCTGATCTTCTCTTCGTTTATAAACAATACACACGAGTTTTTGCTGTTGTTTGTCTAAACGTCATCAGGTGTATTTGTTTCAATTTGAACATTCGCGGTAACGCAAAGTAGAGATCAAATATTAATGCGAGAATTTTCTGTTTTTACAGCTTGTTTTAGTTCAATAATTCAATCGACAGAATTTTGCTCAAGGAGTTCTAGCCGTTACTGAGTTGATTCGTAAAAGGTCATAAAAGGAACATCTACTTTATATTCTTTATTAATACGATGGTTGACTGTAAACTCTTAAACTAAATCTGTGCAAAATTTTATATAATATCTAAGGCTTAGAATTTTTCAGCCGCTTTCGTATTGCTTTTTCGTATTTGATTAATAATGAAAGTTGAACAAATAACAAACGTTATAGGTATACACTTCAACAATTTGATTACATGTTTTTGCGGATACGACTGATGATATTCTTTGGATTTGGAAATATGGAATATATTCTAGATTTGCTTTTGTCCATGATCAAATCAATTTACGACAAGTAGAATATTGTTTTTATTGGCAACTTAAAAAAACGAAAACACCGATATTACCCAAACCCGAAAAAATAAACACATAACTTTTTCAAAAATAGGGTCTTTGTCGTTGGAATATTTGCAGCCAGATTTTGAAATTCTATAGAAGCTAATGTTCCCTTTAGTAAATAATAATTCTATACACGCCAAAATATTATAAAGTTGAACAAAGATAAGTGTAATTGAAAAATACAAATAATTAATTAGACTTACTTTTCGAATTAAAATTTAAGTGTTTTTGCATAGTTATAGATATCGGGCCTAGACTATTCACAATGTCTTTAAAAGTATTAGATATACACTCATTAGTGCTCTGCTGTAAGTGAACAAATGACGGTTTCATGTTCTCTTGTCTTTTACAGTTTCTTACGAAAGTTAAAAGATTTTTAATAGCCCCATTCCACGAAACTTCACTGAATGCCTCCTCATTGGACAGTGACGTGTAAATCGCACGCCCTAATCTTATAGCTTCCTGAAAGGAACTCTTAATGTAAGCGCGGGTGTTTTCGTATAATGAGAGGGGTATTGTGAAGCAATTCTCGAATCCTGACTTCAGTTTTTCAGTAGCCCGACGCAACCTGCTTATATCCTTGTATATGTAATGCGTGAAACTGTATGCATTCCTCACGTTGTAGATCATTGTTTTCTTAAATGACCGCACAGCTTTTATCTGATTGTCCACAGCAGTTGAAAAATTTCCGAGAATAGATTTCATTTGCTGGATATCCTCGAAAAGCGTCGTAAAACAGTCCTTAAGTGTGCCACCAGCATTGAGTAGTTCCTTCTTCTTATTATATATCGTCCTATTACTTTCTTGGTCCACTTTGCCTTCCAATTTTCTCCGCTTTTTACCAACGTTAGTAGTTCTCTTTGTGTATTCATCGGAGAATACCGTCAGATCGCTGGTTTCATTATTCAAATGTGTTTTTAATGATCTACAGGCGTGAAGTAGAGGTACATATTTCTCTGCTATTAAGTCTGTTATGTTCTCAGCCATGTGTTGCTCAACTTCGAAGTTTGAAAAATATGTTTCTTTATTGTCATCGTCGTTATCCTCATTGTTTTCCTTCTTTTTCTTCTTCTTATTTTCCTTATCATTTTTGTCTTTGTCTTTATTCGGTTGTTTTTGATTTTCATTGTTATTCTCTTTTTCTGTTCTTGTTGGTGTTCCCCCACTGTTTTCAGAATTCGCAGGATTTTCGGGAATTGTTGAACCGCTACCACCGCTTCCTGCTGCTCCTGCCGCTCCTCCTGCTGCGCCTCCTGCTGCGGCTCCTGCTGCGCCTCCTGCTGCGCCTCCTGCTGCGCCTCCTGCCGCCGACACTATTGCTCCTACGACTGTTCCTACTGCCCCCACAATGGCAGCTGCAAGTGAAAAATTTAAATAGCGAAAAATTTAGGAATAGCTCCAAAAAAATTACTAAAGCCACTACTGCTTTCACCAGCTGTTACATTTTCCAAGCCGTTTAAGGGATCCAGTGTGGTGTTCCCTGAAAATTTCTTTGCGTTATGTGTACTTTCACTGGCATCTATCGTTGATATCGTTGTGGATATTGAAGTAGACATTTCTGTAGCTATTTCTCCAGCTCCTTTTATTGACTGTTCATCCCCATTGGTGGAATTCGAAGTAGAACTGCTTTGAGCTGCACGGTTTTCGTTAAAAGTTTCATTTCCTTTATTATCGCTTGTATTTTCATTTATTCGCTCAGTTGTTGATGTTTTTATATCCTTGCCTTGCTTTGAATGTTGATCCCCATTCTTTACACCAGTGTCTTGCGCAGGTGACTTGGTAACAGGTTCTTGCGATATTGGAGCTGTAGAATATATAATATCGCTTATTTGGAATCACTGCATTTTCGACAAAATTAAAGCATCGAATTTAATTAAGTATATTTCGGTTACTGATAAATTATAATAAATTATCATATATTCTTTTTGTATAGTACGGAATACTTAATTTATTTTTCAACATAGCGTATTATAAGCAACTATACTTACGACAGTAAAGATGAACAATTTCAGGCATTATTATTGACTGAATTTTCAATGCTATATCATGTGGTGGCACTGTTGGTATTGTAGGAATAGCCGACTTTATGACTACTTCTTGTTGGTGATTGCTCGGCTTACCAACTGGAAAGGAAAAGTATTCGAAATATGTTCAAATAAAGGAATGAATTTTAGATTTTCACAAATATTCCAAAGGTATCATACAAACTACTTTCATATCAATTTTATCATTGGTCCCAATATGCGAATAAAATAATAATGGAAAAAATAGGCATTTTACTACTATTACAGTGTGGATCAAAACTGATGTCAACTATTCATTCACAATGGTTGACCATGTATGTTTATGTTTAATATTTATACCATCTACTTACAGCAATGAGTATATACGAAATCATAAGCAATTAGTGACCAAACTTTTGAGGTAATTTCACGTGGTACCATGAAGGGTATACTGCCCGGTTTTCGGCCAGTTTCTGAAAAAAAACATACTATTGAATTATACTATGTTTTGTTTGAAAAATATTTGATATAAGAAAATACATTTGAATGCATGTGTTATCTTCTGCTATAATAATACTTCGCATTAGTATTTTATACTCACCACAACAACAATTAAATATATCAGGAAGAACATACGTTAAATCTCTTGATATTAGATCTAAAATTGTTGACTCGGAAAATGATTCCTGGCTGTCATTTTGCTTTCCTTCAAAAAAATAATATTGGAACAAAAAGGAATCACATGGAGTAATCGAATAATTAGTAATATAAAGTTACTTACTCGCTTGATCCTTTCCAGGCGAAATAACAGCTAGAGCTTTTGGATGGAGCAATAAGAACACTTGCAATTTTGTCACAGTTTCGCTTTGCGCTTCTATTAATAATAAAATAAGAAACCTTTCTCAGTTTATCACTAGATATTTTGAGTTTAATTTTGCCAAAAATATTTTATAAACTTTTTATTTACCACCACAATAAAATTTTACAAGAGGGGGAATAACAGATGACCAAATTTTTGAAACTATATCGGTATGAGGTAGAACCACTTGATGTTCTGGGACGAACTGTTGTGATTTGGCTCCAGTATCTTCTATAAAAAATATGTGTAATGTAAAATCATACTAAATAAATAATAAAACTACTAGAATATATTGCGTTAATATATAAATAAAAATTGTAGCTGAAGTAAATAGCACCAAAAATTAATTTTCAAACCCAACTTAACTTACTTGTCTTCATAGGAACATATCTCTTCTGCCTGTGGGATATTTCTGGAAATATAATGAATACATATGTACGTAACTATGTATGATTATCAGTTACTAACCGAGATTTCTTGCAATTATTTTATAATTTTTTCGAAAGTGGCAGTTGGTTAGAATTTTTAAATTTATTACCTATGGAAACAAACCTATCATAAATATCTATTAAAGTATTTTGAATATTGAAGCATTTTGATAATTCAAAGTTCAAGACACAAATAAATCTTTGATATTATGACTAAAAGACCACAAATCTTTTCCATATTGTTAGTCGTCTATTTTTATCTTTCTAACCATGTGAGAGTATTAAAGATTTAATACTATTTAAAATTATAATAAATAGTTAAAAAACTGAAGTTTCTATGAGTAAACAATTCAAATTACAAAGTATTAAAGTTTTTACATTGAATTAAATGTAAAATCCAAAAGATCGACAAATAACTTTGTATTAAACGCATTTTCTAAACGTCGAAATTCTACTGTATTTTCTTTAAAAAAGTTGATTTTTTGATGTTCAACTTTCAGTCAATTTTTATTTTAAATTAATTATTCCTAGGAAGTTATATTAGTTTTATAAACAAATGTTTGTGGTACTTTTTAAATATTGCACAGAAAGAATTTATGGCTACACTTTGCATATTCATGTTGCTTTACACATCAATCAAATTAATTATAGTCGAATTATATTAGAATTACTAGGGTTCTAACGATTTGATCCGGAAAAGTAATGGCATTTTACTACATTTGTTCATATGAAGTTTTGCTATTTTGCATTGTAAATTTTTTTCAGTATGCTTAACTACTTTCTCTCTAAAAATTTTCACAGGCTTTTATTCTTATACGTTTCTAGTTGATTTCAATTTTGTTTCCTGTGCAATAATAAAATTATTAAGTAATTCATCACTTATTATAAAAATATTATTTAATATTTACTTACCGTGATTAATTTTATTATCAGCCAGAATGAAATGAACTGCTGTGAAATATATTTTTAATTTGTCAGCTAACAAAAGTAGATTTATACAAGGCATAGCTTACATCCAATTAGTTGAGCAATCAAAAGGAACACCACAACTTTAACTAACACCATTTCGGACCCTAGACAATCTACAATGCTACTCCGTGTAAATTCACTACGTTTTATATAGAAAAAGGAAATTTCTGTGGACCGCTTTCTTTGCATCAGTAGGAGACTTACTGACGCTGCCATGACGCTTTTGGAACAATAATTCGTCAGAATAAGCTGCCAGACATTTTTGCTTGCTAATAGAAAGAATTTTTTGTTTATACTAATTCAATTCTTCGTACGTCACGTATTCGGCATTTTCTTTTGATTACCGAATACGTGTCTTGGATTTTTCATATAAAATTATGATTTAGAGCCTCCTTAGTAAATTGTATTAAAAGGCCGATGTTTTATAGTACTTGTTCAGAAAAGAATCCGGTTTTCATTTACTTAAGTTGCGTGTATTTTTCCATAATTATAGAAATAATAAACGATAAAAATGAAAAATAAAAAAAACGAAACCGACTTGCTTTTGAATACGCGAGTGTAGAATTTAACCCTTTGCGATCCAGTGGCTCCGCAGGGGCACCACGCATTTTATGACTTTTAGGCGCATCAACGGAGTAAACGCAGTAAACGGAAAAATATGTGTCGCGAGTTGTAGTTGGTTCAGCTTTCATAAAAATTAAAAAACAGGCTTTTTATTTAAGTTTTAAACATTAATTTTGCTTTCCCGTGCTGAGGCGTGAAAAAAAGGTGTTGGAGTGCAAAGTGTTAAATTTTTTTTTTATGTGTGATTAATATTAATTGCCTATAACTAGGCGTACAATCAACCATTGTCGGAACGCGAAATGTTTTAAAAAAGATTCATTTCCGAAAAATACAAATTAATTGTGCATGCATCTAATCAAAATGCGTTGACAAATTAGATTTCTAACAATTTCAATGGAAGAACTAGATTTATAAAAACGGTTTAAAATATATCTCGAACAGTGTAAAATAATGGCCGAGCTAAGAAAAAAATTTCTGAAAATGTTCTACACTTAGCCTTTTTACAAATGCTATAGCCACAAAACTATTTGACCACGACCGGACACCCATTTATTTCATTGTAAGATGCAATATAGTAATGTAATTACTTTAGAAATCACTTATAATCTTTAACAATTAGACAATTCCTTTTCGCTAAAATTTTCCAAAATATAAAGAAAAATTCAGAGTAAATAAGACACCGTTTTGAATTGCCTTTTTTGCAGAATTGAATTAGTTGAATTGTTGGGTAATTCAAGGATACTTTAAATTTTAATAATTTAAAATTTTTTTTTCCATTTTTCGATTAGCAACAACAACATGAAAATCCGAAGTTTCCGCAAGACACACAGCATTGTGCAATAATGCATATTATGGATCAGTTAGTATTAATAAAATCAGTATTTTATCGTATTTATTCCTTTAGTTAATAATTTAATACAATAATAGGCAATAGGAAGCCAAAAAGTTAAATAATAAATAAGCCTAAAATAGTTGTAATTATTTAAAATATCAATTATCAGGCTTCAAGTGTTCCTGGACTTGTGCTATCGTACCTCGTACTCTGTTGGATATGTAAGAGGAAACATTCTTGGCACAATGGTAGACATCATATCTCATAGCCAAGACTTTTTCGGCTTGCTGATTCACAAATTTATCAACAGCTTCAGTATAATTTTGGAAACTATTCTCCAACTGGTTCCATGCACTTGCATTTAAGTAATACTGCTTTGCTAATGACGAATATGCTTTGCGCTCTAATGCAATTCCCTCCAGATAAAGGCTTTTCATACTTTGAAGCCAGTCCTGATACGCGGAAATAACTTGACCAAAACAGTCAATCAATCTAAAACCAGCGATTTGGGAAATCGTAAACACCTTCCATATGTCTCTGTATATGAAGTGGTTGAAATTTAACGCTTTTCCTAATTGATTCTGTGTATGAGTTTTAAAGCTATCGGCCTCATATTGAACTTTTTCGGTAACTTTATAAAAGTGAGTGAGGATTAAAATTACTAACCGAATGTCCTCATCGAAAGTGGAGAAGCGAAATTCTATGGGCTTTCCAACTCGATACCCTTCTAAGTCTCCCTTGTTTCTTATAAAATCAGACTCAATTTCGATTCTCCTGCCGAAACTTCTGCACAGCACCCTAACACGAAGAGCCATGTGGTAAAACTTTAGATGGATCCTAGTCAAAATTTGAATGTCGTTAGAAAATGTAGTCTTAAACCAGTCACAAGCGGTTCGCACACTTTTGAATTTATCGGCAAACTTTCTCCGTGAAGGGATCGTAGTCTAACAATTCGTCCAAATCCGACTGTGACAAATCATTTTCTCGTTCTTCCTCTACAAAGGTGAACATTTTTCCAAAGATGCCGTCGTTGCTATTTTCAAACTGATCCCCACTTTCTTCAGCACTTTCTTTGTTGAAGGAATTTGTGTCGGCAGTTGACATGTTATCACTGGCGCTAATTTCCTCTTCAACTTTCGTTGAATTTTCGCTTATATTCCCAGTTTTTGACTCGGCTGGCTTTGGGGGGAGTGCTGTTTTATTAATATGTCTCTCGTCAAGTTCGAATTTATTGGTTTTATTTACGTTTGGTGATCGTAGAATTTCCGAGTTCTTTTTTACATTGCTTCTCGAGTTTCCTACCCCTCCCTGACCTTGTTCCAATGGTTCGTCTTCCTTCCTTTCTTTACCCTTTTATTTTGCCCTTTTGTTCCCCCTTTCCATGCTTCTCCAACCTCTCCTTCTCTTCCTTTTCCTCCTTCCTCTATTTTCTCTTCTTCTTCCCCTTCTATTCCTGCTTCCCCTTCCCCTCCTTCTACCACACCTTTTCCTGAGTCTATTTGTCTGTCACTACTGCTACTCCTTCTTTTCCTTCTTCCATTTCTCTTTCACCCTCTTCTTCCTCCCCTTCTTCTACTTCTTTTCCTACTTTCCCTTCTTCTATATCATTTCCTTGGTTCTCCTTCGTTTCGTAATTAACTGCTGTGCCGATGGCTTGGACTGATGATTCAGGGATTTCAGAAGGGCTAGAACTAATAGTACAATTTTTCGATTTTAATTCCTTTTGAGAAGCATAATTTTCGGCTTCCTCAATTTTTCCGTTCTGAATATCTGTAAGCAAAAAAACACACCTGATAGGAGCCTAGAGTTTCTGAATTTTGAAACAATTAAATATACCCTTTGCATGTACATTTTGATTTGTACCATCTGTTGGAGTCGATTGTAATATTTTTCTAGTGGTATCAATCTCAGACTCTGATTTAGGTGATAGTGCCTTTAGAAAATGCTGAATGCGTTTCATTCTCTTATGTATTACCCTTTCGGACAAGCGAAGAGCTAGGTCTCCGAAACAAAAGACTGTACAAGGAATATCAAATGAACACGTCAAATACTTTCCTGATCGCAGATTTTTCGACTCCTTTGTCTCAATTTAAGGAATAGAAAACAAGTCTCTTAAAGTCAAAACCAATGAATGGATTATTTGTAAAACTGACGAATAACTAAAGAGTACTAGTTCCTAAAATAGTTCAGAATTGTACATTTTTAAAATATATTTGCGGTTTTATTAAATTTATGGTTATAATTGCAAATATTTAATTCTCGTAATTAAAAAAGATTTCAACAATTAAAAAATGTTACTTTTCTTTAGCATTAGCATACAAGTGAAAGGAACTTAAATTCTCAATTCATATTTTTAATATATTTAGAATCTTACTAGAAGGAAATCCACTATCATCATCGCCATTTACTGTACTTTTATCGGGTGGTTCTAGTTCGGATTCCTCTGAAAGAAAATGTTCAGAAATCCCACTTTTAATTAAAGGGCATAACATAACTATGATGTAAATATTAGTCAATAATTAGTCTAGTAAAATACAAATTAAAATATATTCAAGTATACAGTGCGATATTTAACCCTACGGAGCGCTTTATGTGAATAAAATGACAAAGTAATTTATTCATCGCTATATGTTTGATATACTTTCGAAATGAATTCAAATTACTTGATAAAAACAAAATAAAATTTTTTTTATAAAGAAAATCAAACGTTACATTCAAAATGTATAATTATGTACTAAAATGATGATGCTTTAAAATTTATAGAAATCGTCTACATCCCGCATGTATGTCAACAAATATTTTCACATGTGCCACTTAACTACTTACTTTCACATGTGTTCTTAAACTGATGAAAGACATGAACTACATTTTATTGAAATAACTACTTTAATATTAGAATTAAATATTTTCAAAATAGTTAAATAATGATTTAATACAATAATTTTAAAATTTAGAAAACTAATACCTATCTATTGTCTCGGTAAACGCGCTAGATTTTTTATCTATGTAATTATACAACTTTCAAAGACTTCAGTTTCATAAAAGACAATTTCTACGTATTTTTAATAAAATTGTTTATAGGTGCGAAAACTTGAACACTTGGTTCAATAGTGTACTATTTCCAAGCGTTTGCAAAATTTGGTTTAGACGTATTAAAAGTTCTAGAACGCCAATTAGAAAACATTTGACAATTTAAACTTTTTACTATTACTACTGTTTTATTCTTAGCTATAAATTAATTAAAGCTATAATTGCCTAAATGTCTACTGCGCATAATATAATTAATTTGCTAGATAAAAAATCGTAAAAGTCGTCAATCCACGCATGACCCACTGATCAAATCTTAGGCATTTGCGTAGTTAGTTGCGTAGGTTTAATTCATACACTGGATGTAAAACGAGATAGCACAAAGTATCATAAACTTATATAGTTAACAATTTCGCGTTTATAGTTAATTATGGTTACAAAATACAATGCATTTGCCACCAGGAATATTATAAATGACCGGCATAGTGCTAATTCCTACAAAATTAAAATTATTTTCTTCAATTTTGTCCATTTTATGCATACAAAAAAACTTACTATTTAATCCAAAAACAAACAGAAATGCGATGACAAATTTATTTGATACCATGTTTAACACTTCCAGCTCCAAAATGCTAGACTGAGAAAAATTCGCGTACCATATATTGGACGCAGACCAAAACGCTGTACTCAGAATTTGCATGTTCTAAAAAATAAACTGTTCACACAATTTTATTTATCACATTTAACCTTAATGTACTTCAGGTGTTTAAATTAATAACAAGTGCCTAACTGTATGCATTAAAACTGTTCTAATTATTTCTGCTAAAAAGTCAATTTTCTTAGGCTTGTCCATCATTAATATAATTTTAATATTTAGTATTTTGGAAACACAATATCTGAATGGGACCTTATAAATTCATTTGGAATTTATGGATTACAATGTAATTGTATGGACAGTTTAAACGCAGCTTTACCGAAATGTATGATCTATTCATTTGAAATACATTTTAAATATTTAATATTTCTCTTTAACTTTAAACATTTATTTTATTTCGTTTGGGTATGGGCCCACTTTAACACGCATTTAGCTGAAGTACTGAAATACGAATACAAACTGCGTGTTGTACAGACCATAGCATAGCTATCTTTTTACTTATATCTAACAAACACTGCTCGATGCGCTCATTTATTTTAACAAAGTTTAACAAAGGCATTGACTGAAATTAAATAAATATTCTAATCCAGCAATCTATTGGGACATGCCGCAGAATAGCACTGTTTCAATATTACAATTTCTGATTTGAGCAAATTATGTTTCTAAACCCTTGACTACTGCAGGAATGTAATTAAATTTAACAAATTTAATTGATTGCTGATTGAAATGCTGATGGCTTTTTAGCTACCAAATAACAACCTGACTTACAAGTGGATGAAAGCTGGCGATTAAATGGTTGGCTACTTAACTTTTGCTACTGAAAATTCTAGTCAAGCTAATTTCTTTTACATCTACTGAAGCAAAATTAATAATGAAACAGTTTTGTTTGCAGCACAAGCATTCATCAACGCTTAGAAATAACGTCATTAGAAGTTGTATCCATCTAACATAGTTGTCGGGTATAAAATAAAGTGCCTTGTTACAGGGATAGTTAAATTGCTTTAAAAAATGTTGCACTATTTTACGTACGAACATTTTAAAAATATGCTTGATGAAATTTATAAACTTTAACAAAATCGTAAACAATTATTATTATATAGGAGCATTTAAAAACTTCAAATTCATTTTTTATTAATATATTTAAACATACTTGCTTATATAAGCAAGTATCTTTATCTTTATCTTTTTTTACTTGCTTATATAAGCAAGTATCTGTATCTTTAGATGTATTTAGATCAAAATACATAATATTAACAATACGTGAATAGCATAAACCCTTTTGTAGATATTTTGAATAATAAAAAAAAAAAATATTTTGAAAAACTCGTGCCCATTATTTTGTTTTATACATCAGCAGCCATTCGGCGAATATCTTGTCCTTTTCAACACTAACGTAACGTAACTAGGCTGGTTTTCAATTGTTTCCTAAAATTAAACGCTCATTGTAATTTATTTTATTCCTCTAACTTTATATAAATTCTTGCCTGATTAATCTATTTTCCAATTTTTGTTTGTTTTGACAATTTCTTTTGAACAAAACGTCTTAACGGTTACGGTAAGAAGATGTAGGTATATGTGAAGTGCCGGTATGGTTAGTCTTAAAGGCTTTTATTAAAAACACTTACCAAATTATAAATTTACGACTACTATTTATCCAATGTCAACAATTATATTCAAAATAAAATAATACTGCGATATAAAAATGTTCTTATTTAAATACCTCTCTGTTTAAGAAAAGCTCGAAACTAATAAATCACATGCCTTGAAATTTCCTCTCTAGACGTTTTCGTTTTCTCAAACATATACGCCACAATTTTAATAACACAGTGATAAATGGGATCCCGAAGACTTGTAACATTTGCTGTCAGACCACTAAGCTCATTGCGGGCACGCTCAATAAAAACTGCGAATGTTTCCTTGGTTCTGTACCACGCACCTAGATCGTTGAAGGAGTCTCTTAATAATGACCCGTAAGTTTCGAGATCTAACTTGATGCCTTCCAAATAAAGCCTCTCAATAGTGTAAAGCCAAGCTTGATAGGCGGGGACGTATGAATTGAAACAATCAATAAGTCTGAATTTAGCTACATTCGTCATTAATCGCACTCTACCTATATCTCTATATATGTGATGGGTGAAACCAGTCACATCCGAAATTATAGCCAGAAGATACTTCTTGGAGCGCTCCATCTCTTCCTCGGCTATCAAACGAGCGTCGTCAAAATGGGTTAGGATTTTGTAAATATACGATATTTCATTGTCAAGGCTCTCCAAATACTTCTCTATGGAATCACCTGCATTATATGCTTCTATTTTTTGATTATATACTTGAAAGTCCTCTTCAGTCTCCAATAGTTCGCCTAGGTCGTAGCGTACTAGTTGAGCATCTAAAAACATGTTTTTAGAAGCCCTCTGAAAGCGTTTTAGTTTTCTCAGTACTTTCGTGAAATTGGTTTCAAACCACTTACACACGAACTCAAGCCGTATGAACTTTTGTGCGAACATGTCAACGATATTTTCAACGGTGTGCTGTTGGATATTGAATTGCTCGTAATCCTTGAAGTCATCGTCGTTTATTAAATCGTCAAAATCTATGCCATAATCGTCGTCTTTCTCATCGTTTTTCCTATTGTTTTTACCATCTTTTTTCTTCCTATCATTTTTCTTGCCACTTTTCCCCTTTTCATTTATCTTATTTTGCTGTTTCCCTTGGCTTTGTTGGTTCTTTTGGTTTTCTTGAATTTTTTTATTTCCATGATTTCCAGTCCCCCACTTTTCAGTCCCTTTAGCTCCACTACCTCCTGCACTTGCTGCACTAGCTGTTCCAAAGCTACCTGCTCTACCTGTAGCACCCGCTGCACCTCTTGCACCTGCTGTGACTTCTGGAGCACCCGCTCCACCTGCCGCAGAACCACTTCCCGTAGAACCAACTTCGACACTTGCTGACACAGCACCCGCTCCACCCATCGTACCTGTGACAGTATCCGCTGCGCCTATCCCCCCCACCGTACCTGCAACAGCGCCCACTCCACCCACTCCACCCACTCCACCTAGGACAGAACTTACTGCACTTCCTGCTCCCCCTATAGCTCCGCCTGCAATTGCCACAGCACCCACGCCTCCGACTCCTCCTATTACACCACCAACACCCGCAACTTTACCTAATCCGCCGAAAACCTTCCCAACTACACCTGCACCACCTCCACCAAAGTTTTGTAAACCTGGCGACTCAGGCGGTGTGGGACCACTTTTGCTGTTCTCTTTATTGGCTTTGTTCCCGTTATGCCCTTTATTTTCCTGACTGGAAGATTCTGCAGTAGCTGTTTTCCCCTTATTTTCATTTCTCGGTTTAGCAGTGGTGGTGGTATCTGTTCCCCGTGAGTTATCGTCCTTTACTGTTTCTTGTCCAGCCTTGCTACCTTCCTCCGATCTGGTAGGCTTAGCAGCTGCGCTTTTCTCCGCCTCACCGTCTTCTTCGGCAGTAGCACTGCCTTCAATTTCGGCTTTATTCTTACCTTCTCCCGCTGGCCTTTTAGCAGCAGAAGCTTCGGTTTGTCGTTCCTCTCTGGCTTCGCTCTCGTCTTTCTTAACCGATTTAGCAGTTGTGGTTTTCGCTTCATTGCCAGTCTTTTCACTGGTATTTTTATTCTCTTTTGTTGTTGGTGCCTTACCAGTTGAGGTTTCCGATGTTTCCCCATTATGATCTGACTTGTGTTCTTTGTTTTCGCCTTTGGATTTACTTTCGCTTTTGTGTTTTGTGGTTTGTTCAATGTCAGTTGTATTAGAAGAAGTTGTTTCATTTTCTCTAGAATCCTGAAATGAACTATCCTTCGCATCCGTGCTAGAATTCGGCACGTCGAAGTCCTTGCCAATTTTTCCAGAACTTACTTTTCCCAGTTCAGAATCGTTAGAAACGCTGGGATTGTTTCTCCAATTTTTGTTTTCGTCATCGTCCTGTTTCGTGTTACCTTTGGGTGAAGGTACATCATTTTTTTCTGTAGTTGAAGACACGGATGAAGACGCAGTTTGTACTGGCGTAGGCGTTGGTATAAAACTTGTAGTAGAAATAATAAGTGGATTTTCGGATGGTGTGGTATCCAAAGGTTTTGGTGAAGGTCTAGTCTTTGATGTTACTGGGACTGCGGTTATCGTTTGAGTCGACTTCGTCTCTGCAAGCTTTTGCGTAGTTTCCGACGTTGTGGAGACTACAGATGTGATTTCGGTTGATTTCACTGTCAAAGTTGATTCCGTTGATGAAATTTCAGTAGTTTGTCTAGGGGATTTCGTCGGCAGTTGAATCCATGGTTCTGGTAATATTGCTTCTGCAAAAATACTTTGTTTTAAGTTTTATATTTAAATTAGCGGCGACTAGTATATTTCTTTTAAATTTCGTTTCGAAGTGGGATCGCTTCTTTACTTACCACAAGTATAAATTTCATTATCATGATTTTTTGGTGGTTTCTGAGCCAAATGTGGTGGCAGTTTTGGCACACCAGGTACCAGTGGGACTACTATAACATCGTCAATTGGTGACTGGGTTGTAATTCTTTCTAGTAAAATAATATCATACTTGATCTTTCTTTTCTTTTTACATTTAGAAATATTAAAGCTAAATGAACGCTAAAAGCGTCATTTGATTTCCGTGACATAATACTAAATACAGACATAAAATTATAACATTTGGCTTCTAGATTATCAAGTATCATTAACTTATAGATATAATGTCAGGCACTCACTTAGAAATAAATTAAAAGAGAATCCGATCGCAGAAGCATAAGTAGATTACACAAATCAAACAAACGATTACTTCCTTACACAAACATATTTCCGCGATTCTAATTATTTAAAAGATCACCTTAATGCCTGTATTGTTTGAGCTTATAAAACATTATATTAAAATTATACACAGCAGAGTTTCGAATTGTTGACACAAATCACTTACTTGGAAAGCTTACAGCATATCTTCGATATCTAGAAAGTACTCCTGAAGAATTCTCACAATCATTTTGCCTTGAAGCAATGCCTATGAAAATGATATAGTTGGTTTAACTTAATTTACCAGTATTCCAAGTGCTCATAAAGACCTACAGTCTACACCAACAAGAACAAGTATAAAAAATTTCACAAAATTGATGAAGATCATCTCAACGTTACCATCCCACTACTCGCATTGTTATTAAAGATCTTCTGTTATTATACATATGAGGAGTAAAAGTGTAATCAGCTTTGTTTGCACACTACATGCATTATTAATTCAAACGGATCAACCATTCACATATCTCTTTGTTATCGTATGATGTCATTAAAATTCACCACTTGTATTTATTTTGTCGTTGTTACCAGGTAACACAGCGTAGAGAAAATTATTACAATTTACCTAATAGTTCATGATCCTTGACTGTAAAGTAGGCGATTTTATTAGATATTTATTAAAGTGGATAAACAAAAGTCTTCATACTACTTTCAGAAATTTAAGAATTGTACTATTTAATCTACAACAATACGAAACTTCATGCAGATGTACAGTAATAGACCTGAAATTTTGTCTAATTTTAATAATAGAAATTCAGGACTATAAAGTACAACCAATAAAAGAAATTAATGTGAAATGGAATTATTTTAATTTTACTAGCTTAATTTATGAGTAAATAAAAGTACATAGAATTTTATAATCACATTGTTTACTTTACAAAGTCACCTTCATACAGAAATAGGGTCATATAATTAGATGCTTCGATATTTCTTCCAAAGCATTTTTGATTCTACTGAACATATAAATAAAAATATGAACAATAAAATGTTATGTAGATTACAAAGATATTTCCCTTGTTCTAATAGCCTTGAGTTGGGTTCTAGTGCGGTCAAAATATTTTAGTTCAAAAGAATACGAATTCAATTATACACTCGTCTCTGGAAGATATGTTCAAAGTAAATCGAAACTAGACACAAAATACACAAACTTGGCATGTGGATTTTATTACTCTGGCTTACCTTATCTCTTTTCATGTTTACTACTCAGTCCAGAAACCTCTACGAAAGGTGGTAAAAACAACACAATGGATCTATTTCAATGGTGTCAAGGTCTATCGCATTCAAATAAAAAAGCAGACAGACTTCTTGCTGTAGACATAAGTCCTCAAAGTGACTTTTATAGTGAACATATGTGTAAAGACTTTTTTAATGAAGTACTACAACTAGTTTTACGTTTTACGTAAGTTAATTTTCCGTAAATTCTATTAATTATATGTTATATAAATCTGAACTTCGGTTAAGATTTGCCAGCGTTACTGCTATTTATTTTGTACTGTTATTTCTTTTTTCAAAAACTAAAGGATTTTAAGAAATCCATGTATGGTAGAAAATAAAAACTCTTTTTCATACTTCAAAAATTGAATTTCGAAAAATCTCTGATTGATTCGTCTTCAGTTAGTTAAATTATGCAATAGACAAGATATCCGCTTATTTCTCCAACCCAAAGTAACAAAATTAAGCAGAATAATGTCAACTTTTACGCTTTGGTCTGTGCAATAAGTTCTCATCGAAACCTTAAGAAATGCCTAAACGGCTATGTTTGCGCAGCATGCACTTCTACGATTAATTCACCAATTTTATTGTGCACATAAGCCGTCGAGATATGACGTCATTCACATTTAAAATTTAACATAAAATTTATAAGTACAATAACTAGGACTTTTTTATTAGTTAATATGTTTCTTTGATGGTGGGAGAATCTTCAAAAGGTTTAGGTTCGTTTTAAGTTTTCATATATCTTGATTTAGAAATAGAATGACATAAAAGAGTCAGAGTAACCCAATTTTGTAATCATTACCATGTTGCTTTAATAACGCTTGCCCATACATTGCCGAAGTATTTTGCTTGAAAGAATATAGTTGAAAGTCCTATTTACGAAAAGTCAAATGACGAATGATTACAATGAATAGCATTTGGTTTTGTACCATCAATGTGCACATACGCATGCACAATATACTATTGGAATAATTCACCAAGAAGAAATATATTAAAAATAAAATTTTATATTACTTTTATTAGTTTAATTCTTGGAGTGAACGAAAACACGTATGTACAATCTTACAATCATATTTATATAACCATGTTGCTATTTAATTAGATGTTTCGATATTTCTCTCGAAGCATTTTGAGTTCTCTTGGCTATGTACAGAGCAACATCAACAACACAATTATAAATGGGATTACGAAGATTTTGAACCTCGTTTCTAAGACCATCAAGTTCATTTTTGGAACGGTTAACAAAAACTTTAAATGTTTTTCCGACTTTCTTCCAGGCATCTAAGTCATCAAAGAGCTCGTAACTTAATGCTCTGTACGTTCCCCGCTCTAGTTTGATGCCCTCCAAATAGAGTCTCTTAAGGGCGTTACGCCAAGCCTGGTAAACGGGAGCATAAAGACTCAGACAGTCAATAACTCTGAATTTCGCAACATTCATCATCATTCGAATTCTTCCGATATCTCGGTATATGTGGTGAGTGAAATCAATTGCCTTTAGAATTGTAGTGACGATGAATTCCTTGGCACGGAATGCCTCATTCTCGACTATTAGACCAGCATCGGAAAATTGGCCGACAATTGTGAAAATGTCCGATATTTGCTTGTCAATACTTTCAAAATATTTCTCCAGAGCATCACCAGCGTTGTATCCTTCCAATTTCAAGTTGTATATAGTATCATCTTGTTCTTCTTCCAGTTTGTTACCTAACGTATAACGCTCCTTTTGGGCTGTCAAATACATTTCGTAGTACTTTTCCTGGAACTCAGTCAAATTGTTCAATTCATTTGTGAAATTGGTTTTGAACCATTTGCAGACGTATTCGAGCCTTGTGAACTTATCTGCAAACATGTTGGTTATATTGTCGATAGAGTGCGGTTCAACGATGAACTTTTCGTAATCTATGAAATCGTCCTCATCAAATAATTCATCAAGATCAATATCAAAATCTTCATTGTTATTGTTATTGTTGTTGTTGTTGTTTTGATTTTGCTGGTTTTGCTGATTTTGGTTACCTTTCGCTTCAGACGGATTTTCACCGGGATTTGATGGATTCTCGGGATTAGGATTGGATGGACCTTGAGATGATTCAGGACCACCAGGGCCTCCAGAGCCTCCAGAACCACCACCTCCACCACTCACTCCGCTCAATGCACCTGTAGCAGTACCTACACCTTCTACTGCACTCCCTGCTGCAGATGTCCCTGCTGCTACTGCACCTGTCGCAACTGCGCCGCCCACCAATTTCGCTCCACCTTTAGCTGTGTCCCACAAATTTCCCAATAAACCACTTCCTCCACCTGGTGGCTGGTCTGAACCCTGTTGCCCGGGCGTTTCAAGAGAATTAGAAGTCTCTTGGGTCGAACCATCTTTGCCTGTACCCTTGTCCTTATTGTCTGTGTTGCCTTTAATTTCCTGGTCGGACGACTTTTCTATGACATTTTCTGATGTTTTACCATCTTTGCTTTTATCTTCTTGTTTTGATGTATCTTTACCATTTTGATCATAATCTTTATCTTCGCTTCCCTTAGTTGGTTTGGATTTAGCAGTTGTGGTTTCCTCTGTCTTACTGTTCTTCTCCGTTGTGCTATTATCTTTTTGATCATCTTTTTCTTCGTCCTTATCCTCTATCACTGGTTTCTTGGTAGTAGAAATTGTGGTGTCCTGTTTATTATTGGTCTTTTCTGTGGTATTATCATCTTTATCAACTTTATCTTTGTCCTTATCTTCTTTTTCAGATGGCTTAGTAGAGGTTTCAGTTTTATTGCTGCTATTTTCAGAGTCTTTATTCTCTTCGTTTTCATTTTCACCTTTCTCTGTTGGTGATTTAACAGTTGTACTTTGATGAATTTCTGTTGTCCTAGGAGAAGTTGTCTCAATACCTTCACTAGAACTTTGAGATGAGCCGTCTTTTTCTCCGTTTGTAGTATTTGACTTATTGGTATCCTCGTCAATATCAAGGGCACTTACTTTTCCTGGCTGGGCGTTCGCACCATTGGTGGTACTATTTTTTTCAGCTTTGCTTTTATCTGTACGGTGACGGGGGTTAACATATTTTAATGAAAATTAAATAATCAAACTTACCCTTAGATATAATTGTGGGTGTAGTAGTCTTCTCCGTTGCGGAAGTCGTAGACAAACTTTCAGTTGATGTAGTATATTTAGGTTCAGCTGTTGATGAATTGTTTGATGTTGGAGAAACCATTGGTGCCTTTGTAGGTCCAGTTTCCGTAAGCTTCGGTGCCGGTGTAGCTTTTGATGGACTTAGAACCACGGGCGTAGTTTTCGTTAACGTATTTTCTGCAGATGTAGGTTGTGGCGAAGTTTTCGATACAGATTCAATGGATTGCGTCGTTGATGTCACTGTCAAAGTAGATTTCTCCGTTGGAGTTGGATTCTCTGATGTTGGTTTCGCTGAGGTAGTTTCTCTAGAAGGTTTTGTCGGCAATTGATTCCATGGCTTTGGAATTATTGCCTCTTTAAAAACAATTTGTTGTGATCAATTTTCTATTTATATAGTAGTAATAATGTTGTTTTTATTCTATAAATATTTCATTTTGCGGAATATGAAAGTTCATTAAAAAATAGAACTTACCACAAGTATAAATTTCATCATCGTCATCATTATCTGGTGGTTTTAATTCCAAATGTGGTGGTAATTGCGGTATACCGGGTACCAAAGGGACTACTACAACGTCATCACGTGGTGTTTTGGTGCTAGTTGTTCCTAATAAGATCAAATGCCAAAAATGTTTTAATACAGGGAAATTTTAATAATATAATTTATATTATTTTGTAAAAATGTATTATTTAGCACTTACTTGGGCGGACTGAAACAAATCTTCGACTTCTTGCAAGTTTTCCTACAAAAATTTGTTTATTCAGAATACATATGTACATAAAACTAACATAGTTTGTTTATTTCCAAAAGCTCATTTAAAAATATTTATAAATAAATTAGAGCGAATTATTTTTCCCCGTCTAGTATATAAATTAAACTTTTAAAAACTTACCACGTGATTCAATTCCATTGAAATCGTTATTCGTCCAAAGTTCACGATTTAACTGATCTACATTTTCTAAAACGGAAAAGAAAAAATAAGTAAAAAATGTGAATTCAATCTCAAGTACTAAGAATTCTGTGTACGTTGCTTAAGTTACTTACTTAACTAGACAAGTAAATGTATAAAATGGCTTCGTTCCGCATATGACAGACTTACAAAGTAGATAAATTGTGCACAGAATTGCTCATGTGTACCTTAAACGGCGCACGCTGTGGCACGAGCGTTTTCTTCTTCTCCGATTTAGCTTACCTTTTTTGTTTGCCAGTAACCCGCCTGAAAGTCTATATGGAAAGCTAACGAAAAGAGTACAATTGGCGGTATCGAAGCTCATCGGAGTTACACAGGTATGCAAACTGCTGTACACATATGTTAATTATTTTCATGTCAGTGAAAAGTTTATATTGAACGCGTAATCAAATACTTATTTTAGCAAAATACCATAATCAGGTATACTTTTCTTACACCTAAATGTATATAGCCTCTAGATTTTATTTAAGTCCGTAGTACTCTAATCTAAAAGATAATGAACATATGCTTAATAAAAAATTTTTAACTCCTATTCAGATGTGCACAAATGTAAATGTTAAAACAATTTTCTTACCTATAAGATTACCGCAATGATTCGGTCTTGAACTGGTTTCTGTTAAATTGAAACAATTTTTTATTTAATCCGTCCGCTTGTGTATAAAATGTATAAAAACTTACGTTCTACACTAAGAACAAGTATAATTAATACCACGAGGTTGATGAAAATCATGTTAACTTCGCCACTTCACTCTGCGCAGTAACGTGTCAATGAAGTCGTACCGTTATATATCCAAGAACCGTAATATTTGAACATCTTTGTTTGCGCAGCATGCACTTTTACCGCACATCTGAGCTGTTAGCGTATAATGTCATTTAAATTGAACACTTGTGTTTATAAGGCTAACAACTATATACGGGTTATTTTTGCTAATTTAGTTGAAGTAATAAACGGTTACTAAAGGTAAAGTCTCTTGCATAAATTTTCGTTTAACTAGAATGCATAAAATCTTTTTTTTTTAAAAAACATAAAAATTTGCATATAACTAATACATCTGTGTCCTTTCGCATTGATTTTTTTCTAGTTCCTACATGTATACATACATATATACATATACAAATACATTTTAATACCATACTAATTTTCGATATTCTGTCGCATAGAAAGAATGCAATTATCCGTTCCAAACCATCGTGTTTTCTTAAAAACTGTAGTATTTTTCAATAGAAGTGCATTACTCATTTCATATTTCAATGAAAAAGAAAGTTTATGAATTAATAAGACACAAAAAAGCAACATTTTCGGTCAAACCAGAAACACCTATTTCTCAATATTTTGTCAGCGCCCCTCATTTTTACAACACTGACATATTTTTGTTCGGAGGAGCTTACGGTTTTATAACTGTTGACAGTTTGACAAATACAAGAAAAATTCATTTTACGCATTTCAATTCTGTCCCGTTAAACAAAAACCGACTATCGATTTTGCCACCTTTCCACGTTTTTGTTACGTCAGGATATTACAGTTACGTTCTCGAATACGAAATACAAATACGAAAAAAACACTGAAAATTAATAAAAATGCTTAAATTGATCGTTTACTTTATTCTAATAACTTTAACAACACAAATAATAGAGTTATACGTATATATAAAAAAAAAATGCCAAAGTTATTAGTTTATTTGTTATTTGCTATGAACATTGACTTTATGTAAATGTTTTAGTTATTATTTATCCTATAAAATGTTCTAAATTAAAAATTATTGCACTTACTATTACTATTTGGAATTGTTTCAGTCTGTCTGCTATTACAAGATCTTATTTATTTGCACGAACTAAATATTTTCATTTTAACAAAAAGTGCTCTTCCTGATTTCAATGAGCGATAAAAGTCTTGTTCGGGACTATCCACATGCAAGGAAATATTTTTTAACGAGTGTTGTTAATTAAATGCTAGAAAAATTAAAAATTCATAATACTCCTGTAATCCAATTGTTTTTAAAGAAAGCTTGCTTATAATTTTAGGAACAACTGAAATATTAGCAAATGTCAGATTTTAACGAATTTTGAGAGAACAAAATAAAATTTCAATAGACCTGAACAACTTTTGACGCGAATTGGAATATAAAAAATAATTTTTTTATGCGATGAATTTAAGAAAGTTTTAAGAATGGAAGTGCATGGAGTCAGTAGTTCTTTTTACACGTATTTTTTAGGAATGTATTTATCGCGTAAAAAGATATTTCAGTGTATTGTAATTCACTAATTACATTTGGAAATGTGAAGAAAAATCCAATTAATTATAGTGTTTAACTAATGAGTAGCCATGTACAATTTAGCTAATAGCACAATTCTAGGCACTGGCTATGAATTAATTAAATAAAAAATTAACATATATTCAGGTGTTGCATGTTTAATTTTATTGTATATTATTTTTACAGAAGTATGGAAATTTTTATCATCATAAAAGTGTGATCATGCACACTTAATTATACATTCACAAGTTTTCAGTGTCTTCAACTATTCAAAACGCCTAATCTCCCATGCTAAAAAAGATTTAATTAATTAAATGTTCACATTCGTGAGAAATCCTCCGACAAAAGGCATCTTGAGTTGGGTGTGTTATTGAATAAGCCATAGAATCAAGTAATTTAAAAATAAACGAAATTGTTTAATATTTTGCATATTTCTGATTTATTTTTTCACAAAAGTAATAAAACCATTAAACTAGTAAACGTTTGCCTTAATATTGTTTAAAATTGGACCCTGCTTTTGGTACATGTAGCGCGTAACGTTGTAGATACAATTAAGAGTGTTATTCTCCAAATTCACGAAAGATTCAGTAAGATTTATGTGCGCTTCGGCAGATCGAATAAATTGCGTCAGTTCTTCAATTGCCTGCTGCCAATCGACTGGATTGTATTCCTGTCTTAAGAGAAACGAGTACGTTCTGCGACCTAGCTCAATACCTTTAAGGTAGAAGGTCTTTATCGATGCATACCACTCTTTGAAGATAGAGAGAGATTCCCCAAAACAGTCTATAAGTCGGAATGTTGCGGCTTTAGCCAACATCCTTACTTTTCCAATGTCTCTATATATGCGGTGAGAGACGCCATTAGATACGACCAATATTTCACTTATATTGTACTTGAACTCATATTCTTCAGATTCTAAATATTCTATGGCATCTACATAAGTCATAAGGGTGCTATTGATACTAAAAACGTTATCATAGAACGTGTTCAAAAGCCCTGAGAGCAAATATCCCTGGTTGAATACCTTAATCTTCTCATTGAACAAATCAGCAGAGGGCTCATTATCAATTTCATCTCCTAACCGTTGCCGAATATTCTCAACCTTAGACGCCATAGCGTCGTATTTCTCCTGAAACTCAGTAAGGTTACCACTTTGCTTTGTAAAATTCGTCTTAAACCATTCACAAGCTCGTTCAAATCTTTTGAACTTGTCCACGAATAGCGTCGCAATGTCCTCATTCGTATGCTGATCGACATTAAATTTTTCGTTATCTGTTAAGAGATCTTCTAGATCTTCGAGTTCATCAAGATCAAAATTATCAAGATCATCATCCTTTTCGTTTGGATTCTTTTTATCTTTGTCCTGTTTCAGTTCCTCCTTATTTGTGTCCTTTTCCGCTTGCTTTTGATTCGGTTTTTGATCGCTATTATTATTTTTCGGTTGATCTGGTTTTGTATTTTGACCAGATGAACTTTGACCATTACCATTAGGATTGCCTTGTACAGAACCTGGACCACTTGTACCTCCTGCACCACCTGCACCGCCTGTACCACTTATACCACCCGCTACACCAGCAACACCATCTATGACACCTTTCCCAATACCCACAGCGGCAGCTCCTCCAACTACTCCACCTAGAATGGTTCCAGCAGTACCTGTGCCAGGCAAAGAAAGCCCACCTCCACCTCCACTCACAGGGACGTTGGGCTCTGAAGATGTGTCGATTTTGTCATTTCCATTATGACCATTGTCGCTTTCACTATCTTTCCCCTCATCTTCAGGCCTTTTGGTGGACGTAGATTCGCTCTCGATATCCATAGCACCAATCTTCCCTAAGCTTGCCTCAGTAGATGTTGATTCCATTGTTGTTGATGTGGCTTTTTCAGACGTTGTCGACTGTGTTGTTGATTGTGCAGTTGATTGTGTAGTTGGTTGCGTTGTTGATTGTGTTGTTGATTGTGTTGTTGATTGTGTTGTTGATTGCGTTGTTGATTGTGTTGTTGATTGTGTTGTTGATTGTGTAGTTGATTGTGTTGTTGATTGTGTTGTTGATTGTGTTGTTGATTGTGCAGTTGATTGTGTAGTTGATTGCGTTGTTGATTGTGTTGTTGATGGCACAGTTGTTGGTATTGTCGGAGGTATTGTTAATATTGATTCCGTCACTAATGCTTCCGTTGACGTTTGCTTTTCCAACTGTTCTTCTTGCTCTCTTCTATTTTTATTCTGCTTTTCTTGATAGTATAAATACTTTATCGCTTGTATTACATACTTAACATCATTTTCTATGATTGGAAGTTCCAAAATCTTTTTAATAGTACGTTCAACATATTCTGGATCATCGATACTTTCTTCTGGCTCTGGGAAATAATTTTCATAGCGTATTTCTGAAAGAGGACTCTTTAGGTCGTTTATAACTGAAATAATAAAGGTTCTAATAAATTTTCGAAATTATTTTAATACTTCTCATATCTTACAAGTAGGCGGCGCTTTTGGAACATCAACTTTATGCCACATTTTTTGATATATTTTAGCACCCCCTACAAAATGCATAAAAGCTTTTTTATTTTAATATATAATACATAAGAGTGTAAACTATTAACTTACGTGGGAGCTTTGGAGGCTCAAGATATGCCATTTTATCAAATATTCTAGGCATCAATAACGCTGATGCAACGGAAATTTCTGTAAAATTATTTATTTGATTTAATAGTGATTACTTTATTATACGTTTTTTATAATTACTATGTCCAGGCACCACTATATGGTATATTGGCTTGGGCGAAACTAGTTCGAACCATTGTTTCATAGAATTACCTCCCGGATGAGCTATGAGTTAAAAATAAAAATTCATGTAACGAAATGATATATTGAAATAAAGTTTTAAAACTTGAGAAAGATATCAATTTGAACATATTGAACAAATTATTCAAATTACTCATTGCTTACTAGGTCTTTTCGATCCGAAGGGGATGTCTGAAAAACAGAAATAGAAAAAAATTCAAAAAAGAACTTTAACGTTATTTTATAAAGTAATAATTTTGTATTCAAGAAGTTTAAGGATGTTAATTTCTAATATAATTAAAATTAAATGATATCTACATAACTTCTATTAGTAGTATTCTGGTTTTCTAAAAGTAAAAAGTACACGTAATTTTAATAACGATGTATTATTACTTATAGGTTCATAAAAAACTTACTTTCGCTATTATTAGACAAGGCAGCTTCATAGCTATATGGCCGAGTTTTCAATTCTCGAACTTTAGAAGAAAATCTTGGGGGCGGTCCAAGCAGTACTGCAATTAATAGATAAAAATTAATATACGAAAAGCTCAAAAGTATTGCACTTTTTTTTAATAAGGAGGTTATAAGGCTCAGAAAAATATTTCTATTGATCTAGTGTCTAATTGCCAAATTGAGATTTATTTATAAGAAAAAATTATAGGAGATATCTTCATTAAATTTTGTATTATTTCTTTTCTTAAAGGTTATCAACACTGTGTGCATTACTGTCTACAATTTTTAGAAAACGATTAAAATAGTTGCACTTGGCGCATATATTCAAATTAAGTTGTCTACAACTATGAACCCCATTCTTTTTGCTCTTAGCCAAACAAAATCAGATTTTCATTTGATTAAACACAGCAGTTTACCTTTACTCCGATTGAACAAATACAAAACACCTGACTGGCGACTGGCTTTCAACTGCTCCAGTTTTATATGTTGAAACCCTAATATGTTGACCTTCAGTGCGCTGTTACAAACTTATTTTATTAAATAAATAATTTTTGCGAACTTATGTCTATTTTACATCACTACTGATTGCCTACATAACTTACGATTAGCATGTATCGAGGATTCCTAGTATTTTTCTGATATCTCTGGCGTTAGCATTCAATTCAAAACGAAAATATTATATAAATTTTAGGCACACTAGTAAACACTGCGTTCAAATGCTATTTTTCAGAATTTCAAACTCAATAAGTTTTTAAACTCAACTAAAAATATATGTAACTTTAAACGGGTAATCGAAAGAGCAAACTTAAGTTTTGTTTAAAAATAAATTAACCACTTTGTTTTTCATAATTTCATAATTCGAATTAGAAACAAAAGCAGTAAAAAAAACGTCAATTTCGAAGAAAATAGCACAAATTCTGATATTTTTATATCAACCTGAACACTTAAAGTTCAATTTTTCAAAATTTCCAATAGAATTTATTTAAAATGTGTTGGTATGACGTGAGAAATGTACTAAAATATAATCACCACTTTTACATCTAATTTTATCCAACTTTGCTTACCGTCCATTACAGAAACAGGCATTACCATACCATCAATTTCTGTAAAAATATATTTTTACTATTTAAAACACTATAACTCGTTATATCAATTGTTTTAGAAAACTTACGGTCTACTCCCACCCCAAACAAAGAATATATTAGAAAAATCAGCAAAATCATTTTAACAGTCTTGTAAACTCGTCAAACTCGTTTCCTTTAAAAACGTCTTACTCTTATATGCAGAACTAACCGCGAAAATGGATTTATTTAAACAGGTTGCTGGTGACTTAGACTTAGATAGTCTCAATATTTCAATATCGTTTAAGTCGTCAAATTCCTATCTAAATGAACCATTAACCTTTAGTGTGTAGTCTCCAACGGTATTAACAATATACTAATCCAAATATTAACCGGCTGATCAAATACAAGATACATAACGCAAATTGGCAGGGTTTAGAGAGTTATAAAGCAATTGCATTCATGTATGGAAGTTGTTCATTATTACTGAGCATAACTCTAGAAAAAGCTGCTTTAGTGGTCTAGTGGTCACTCCACTACAAACTGAAACTTTCCCAATTTTTATGTGGTTGATTAAATTTTAGCAGAGAGACTTTTTAACAAAAAGTAGAGGCGTTGAACATGATAGTGTGGTTTATTACCACTATAAAGCAGTTGTTTGTATGCTCAATAACATTTTATAATTACTTTTTTCCTTAAAATGGCAATAAAGAATGGTCAAAACTATACTTAGTATACTGCTTACGTTTCGAACCCCTTTTCAATGAAAAAAGACTGAATATCTTTATAATGATGTAGGAATTTCAAAAGAGTTTTTTAATATAAAAAAATATTTTTGCTACAACAATATTTCTTTGAAAAGTTCAGTTCAATGAAACGTTTATAAGCCATTAAAGAATTATCCTGTAAATTAGTAAGTATCAATAAAATTGATACTGACAGTCATTAAAATTTAACTGAATTTTAGTGAGAACAAATAATTAAACTGCGTTAATATTAACGTTAATTTCAAATGCTTATATCAGTCCAAAAATGCCCTTTTTCTAGAGTAAAAAGAAAAACAAATAGAGAAGAAATCAAGAGAACAATTTTATTACAATAATAGTTATAAAAGTGGAAAATATACTTTATTAATAATTCACAGATAATTTGTATCAATATGAACCAAAAAGAAGTGCTATAAAATTGCAATGGAGAAAATTTATTTTATTTCAGTCAAACATTTTAATGTTTTATTCTAAAATAATAAAAATAAAGTTATCAAGAAAATTGTTTCGTCGAGGAATAAGGTTGTACTTTCTCACTGAAAGTAGTGTCCTTAGGTCGATACTTTTTTACTATTTTTCTTTTGAATTTTTCAATCCCGTCCTTTTACAAAATAAAAAATAATATTCCTACAAAAAATAGATTTTCTGAATTCATACTAATCTAACTTAGAACGATAATTGCTTAAAATTATTTTATTTCATTAAAATTAGCTCTATTATTATATTAATTCTATCTTATTAAATTGTCATATAACGCTATAAATAACTATAAAATGCTAATGCAGTTGTCAAGTTTTTATTTTCCAGATAAAAATTAATCTCTTTGTCAATTCTTAAATTTTAAAAATTCGATTTCAATATTTCTTAACTTGCTGTCGGCAGTCCTCTCGAGCGTAGTTAAATATTCCATAAAAGAAATTTAATTAGTATTTAGGTTTAACCAGTTATTGGATTATCTCGAAATGTAATTTGAATTTCGTTCACGAAAGTAAGAAGTAAGGACTAAATTTTTGAAAAGTTGCTCTCTAAAATTATCAAAATAAGTAAATCAATCAATCGATTCTTTACTCAATAAAACTCCTTCGCTGCCTCGTAATAAATTCTATAATGAAATTATTTCGCTTGTAATTCGCAAAACATAAAAAAATTATACAAATCTCTGCACAAATTGGCAAAAATCGCTTCACACTCCCCGATCTCGACGGAATTACCCGCGTCTGTACAATTTGCCCAGAAAAATTTATGCATGCCTGCAGACGTACGGACCGCACAAGGCCAAGCGCATACATGCGCGCCGCGAGTGTCGCGACGCAGCAACGGTACTTCTCTGCTCTTTCTTCCGCGCCGTAGTCCGGGGTCATCCTTCGTCGCAGCTATTGCCGAGCACATTCTTCGCGTCGCTCCTCGCACAGCTGCTGCGGCTCGCACGCACCCACCCACACGCACGCACAAGTGCGTGGCAGACGCGACTGTGTGCGACGAACCGGCTCTGCCGCGGCCAGGACGCGACGAGCTGCGACTCTAGCGAGCAGTGAAGAGAAGACCCTCGCGCGGCATGGAGCGCTCTGGCGGTTGTCACGCGGACGGGAAAAGCGCTCACTTCGCCTTTGGCCAGCGCGCCATGGACGTCGAGAAGTTCATCGGGGCGGTGTACATCCGGACGGCGCTCTGGGACAAACGAGACATCAACCACCACAACCGCTACATTCTGGACAAGCTCTGGAAGGAAGTCGGCCGGGAGTTCAGCGTCTCAAGTAAGTGGAGCCCAGCCCCATCTCTCCCTCGTGCACCCTCGGGAGCATTCTAGTTCTCCTGTCTCGTAGCTTCGCTTTGCGGTTTGTTTGCTTCCCGCTTTCTGCGCGCTGTTGCTCGCTGCTCGTCTCTAGTGCGTCGTGGGAAACCGCACGGCCGACGGTACAGTAGGGCGCAAAAGCTTCGAGTGTGCGGCGCGGACCAACCTACTCGAGCGACGGACGAGACGAAAGACGCGGCGCCATCGCGTCGGCCGAGACCGCTTCTACGGCGTGCTTGCGTTTCACTCCCGCCGATCTCGCGACTCCGCCGCGTGCGTTTTCGGATTTCTTTTAGCTTCTGTTGGCCTGCGCTGAAACCGAAAGAGAAGCTAAATTGACGTCTGGTTCCGCGTGCGAATTAGATTTTATGCATCTCGATTCGGGAATTTGAATGCGATAGCTGCTTTAAAATCCAGTGATTAAATTTGTTTGCCTTAGGAGGTCTCTCCAACGGGCGAGCAAGTCCATGCTAGTTTTATTTACATAAACTTTAGGAAATATTCTATTTTTAGTGATTTCAAAATTTCGAAATTAATATACCCCAGTTTTATTTAATTGAATTATTACCTAAATGATACTTTAGGATGGAATACTCACAAAAAACGTAGACATCATCATCAGGGTGTGTCCCCAGATACCTGACTCACTCCGACCTCCCCACTTCTGAAGTGAAATGATTGCAGTTATTTATTTATTTATAATTCCGGCGCGGGGGGAGGGAAGTACTAAATGCCCATATATTTGCGCTCATTTCCCTTTTTTCGAAATAAAATAAATGAAAGATACCAAGTTCGAGCAAAATAGATGAAATGTCTTCGTCTAAATTATTATTTATTCATTTATTATTACAAATTATTACATAATTACCATTAATTATCAATTCTGTTCGGGGTATTTTGCCCTCAAATATATAAAAAATCACCATTATTTTGGCCTCATTTCTGGCTTACATTTGATTTTAATTTTATTTTATAACAATAGATGTAATTGCTGTTCCAGGAGCCCCAATTGTAAACAAGTACCGACCGAATTTCAAGTCAAATATGGCAATTCCTAAGTGAGCCTCAAACAATTCAACACTTCACGCCTTTGAAACTTTTTCTGCATACGACAAACTTAAAAGACACTTTTCTAACTTTTGTCTTATCATAAAATATCATTTAATTAACGATTCGATAAAAATCGTTGTGTACGTCAAAAGAAACATATTCTTTAAGATATATTCTAATTTTAATGCAATGAAGAAATAGTAGCAGTAGTAGTAATATAATTATTTAACAATTTCCAAAATATTGTAATTATTTATGTCAAGTAATTAATAATCTACAAAATCACGTATTCAAATTTATTTTCAAATTTTTAAAATGTCGTTGTAGCCGCTATTTTACTAGTCTATGCATCATTTACACGTTTGAAAAATACACGCTAGCATTTTATTCAGGTCTCTAGAACACGAATTATAAAAGACTGGTATAAGACTAACAATAATAATTTAATATCTTAGTAAAAATAAGTAGCATTGTGTGTTTTAATGTTCTTACTTGTTGCTTTATTGTTGTATTTAATGTAGGATTGATGAATGTAAAAAATGAATGTTCATTAAGGGTGATTTTCCTAGGAAAACATTCATTTATATCATCGAGAAATGATATTAATTTATTGCAGGAGATTGTGCACGTGGGAGATGGAAGGCCCTTAGGGACAAATTCCGGAGTACATTAACCAAAATGTCTCACAGACAATTAACTGGCGAGGGTGATCCAAATGATTGTATAATTTCATGGCCATACTATAGAAGTCTGCTTTTTCTCAAGGAGCAATTCAATGATAAGAAACTATTGCGAGCCTCCTCAGCGTACAGTGACTCCTTACAAGACTACAATGACGATAACGATAAAAGCAATGACAATTACCATGACCCACCATCTAACAGCGTTGCAGAACACGATGAGAAATCACCGCCTTCGGACTTTCTGCTGCCTAGAAACAATATAACATCACCTGGTCCACAGGATGAAAAGCCTGCAGATAGAAGAAATGAACATGGAAAACGGCATCGAGAAAACGATGATCTCGTTAGTAACATAATGCAAGTCGAGAAGAAGAAGCTAAAGTATTTAAAGTCACTAAAAACTGAAGTCGAGGCAACTGATGAGGACATGAGCTTCTTCAAGAGTATTATCCCGCATGTAAAGAAGCTGAACTCTATGGACAAAATGACCTTCAGAATACAGGTGCTCAAATGCGTGCAAGACATTCTTGCGAACAACACCTCATCTAAGCAGCAGAAAAATTCACAGGATCAAAGAGATAGCCATCAATTAAATGGTCAGACGTAGATCTAGAAATATTTCTGTTTATGAATCCAGTAGGTTTATAAGCATTTTTATGTTTTATAAATAAATGTTTGTCCTTTACATAAACAAGTCGCCAAGGCACAGAAATCAATTACCCTGAATTTCAATATTGAAAAAATAATTTTGCAGGTAACGTAAAATAAATTCAAGGACATTTTATGTTGCGTAATAGTACCTAAAGGACGTTGTTTATTGCGAGATTTTCTTCTTTAATAAAAGTCTAATTGCGAAATGGATCTAATTTACGAATTAGTTAAATTTAAATAAAATCAGTACATCACAAAAATCAAACTCATTTAATGTAACGTGTCGCATGTCTTTTCACACACATTACCGCTAATAATGTGTAGTAAATTGTACAAAACCATTTTACATTTTCTAAACCTGTTAATAAGTAAATTAATAACCTAAATAGAACTAAGGATATTTATTCTTTAACTTAACTTTTCATTATCGACCTTCTAAAGTGCAATATGAATGTTGTACAGAGAATAAAAATCTTTGAATCCATCTTATAATAGTTACGGCAGTCTAAATCTGATAGCTTAGAAAGGACGACAATAAAATTGGAAATACCTCTATTCTTGGAAATAGTTCACACTTAAATTGAAATAGTATATTTTCAAATTAAAAGACATACTTGTACTTAATCACGTATTTTTTCATTTCGAACTTGAATTCTTGCGCCTGTAGGATTTCCAGGATCTTGTCATTACGTCCTACAATTAGTTACGAGTTCCTATACGTAACAGATTTTACTAAGGCCCGGAATGAACAAGTGTTTCTATAACACGTGTTGACACCATAGTGGGACAACAGCACCAACAATGTCCTCTGTGTCCCCAGATACACCTCTGCGTCTTTGATTCTTCGACAGCAAATTGCCAAGTAAGCTCCTTACTTCTCATTTCGCCCTAATGTAGCAAAATAAAAGTGCTTAGAACGAAGGGCATCACTTCTGCGGTGGGTGTTTGCTTTTTCTTTATACGTCGTCCCCTCACGTGGCCGGGTTAACCTTTGTTAGAGATTTTTCTCGAGCTTCGGAATGTATACCTGGAATCACGTGAACGTTTTGCTCATACGAGTGATGATAAAAACAGGAAAAACATCGCTTGACGCACCTCCGCGAAGTCACAGCTAGGAGAAAATGTCAAGGGTAATTTTATAAAACTCATGTCTCGCAGAAATGTAATTTTTGTGTAAATAAATTCGAAACGGGTTGAATTACCCTTACCGTAGGTGGCTTTCTCTCGTAGTGTATGGAAGAATTCCTTATTGTTTTTATGTAATATTATTCGGGTGATATGCAAAAGTTATTAATGTAATATTATTCGCGTAATATGCAAAAGTCAAAAGACTGAGTTTCAAAAACATATGCTGAAGAAACTGTGACTTTGTTTTTAAAATATTTGGACTACACTATTTCAGAAATACAACTTTAAATGAACATTTTGGGCTAGGTATCAATAATGCACATGAAATTTCAATTTAAGAGGATGTTCTTGTGAATCTGTTACAATAATCCATTTTTAATGACCCGTACGTGTTTTGGAAAGACAAGGTGGAGATGTTTTGAATTATTCTGATGCCTGATCATTTGTATGTCATGGCCTTTTTTCGGATATAATTCGTATTAGCATATAATAATACTCGGAATAGCATATTAGCAGTGTTATACATTTCTTTATAATAAAAGGATTGGGAAATATCTACTTATGTTAATAAAGATTTATTTCATGCTTAATATTTAGGCAATTTCATTTTAAAAGTGTGTACTATTTATTTTCTTATTTTCTTTTTGAATAAAACCCTGGAGTTTACAGGTTTATTTTTTTATATTCTATTGAAAGTTGTTTCATAATTGAGTTGGAGAACAATAAGAAACAGACGAAAATTAAGGCTCAATACACCATACACTTATTTTTACTTCAATAAGATATTATAATTAAAAAATTATTAAAATATTTTTCGTATGATTATCATCAAGATAAAATTCTCTACAATTAAATTCATTTAACTTTGGAGTTGTTGCTTTTAATATTCCTAGCTCCTTTGAAATTATTTTTTTTTTTTTGAAAATGCTGCCAGGAACTGTTGTATATATTTTAATATTTTTAAGTTATTGGAAACAAGCTTTTTCATATATTTTTAACTTGAAAGTGAGATAAACTCCAAGTTTGCAATGGTCCTTGAATAGACATAAAACAAAGAATTTACAATTTACTATTTAAAGAAATTGTATGAACTTTAACATTAATAGCTATGAGCGACTATAAAACCACTAAATATAAAAATTGTTTACAGGGCAAGGAGCAAAGGGCATGTGATATTATACAACTGATACGGTTGTTGTTTTTGCGGACATATAAAAACACCTTCTTAGTGTTTAGTAATAAGCATAGAATGCGAAAATTAGAATGAATCTTCGTGAAAGGCCACACTGTCCGTCCTTCACTTGCAGAGTCTAATTAAGTCTTCAGCAATAAGGCGGTACATTACAAACGTGATTATACCCTATAGCTTTTTTATCGAATATTATCATACTCTTTTTTCGGAAATAATTGTGGTAAAATGCCATCGTTGAAACGAGTCCTCATTAAACAGGGGAACAGGTTCCAAACAGATGTGCACTGCATCATGCAATAAAAACACTTCGTGGCAGGGGTTTTGAACAACTCTAGGTGATGAGGTGGATCTTCTTCATTGCTAAGAACGCTAATAACAGGTTTGTTTTGGTCTGTAATTAGCATAACTTGAACTCGGGGCCAATGGTATCCTGTGCAATCAGTCCAAGGACAATTGTTCCAGTTATCTTAATGAGGGCTCCGATTCAATAGGCTTTGGACTATATAAAGGATGCAATCTTCCCAGAATGCGAACAATTGTGTTTACCCTTTTCTGAGGTACACAAAACCAGATTAAAACAATCGCAATGCTGAAACTTGTAAGTTTTTACTCTAAGTGCTTGCAAAATTTACAATAATTCTGTTTTTCTTCAAGTTCATTTTCGCTTGCCTTATGGCTTTCGCCATGGCCAAGCCCATCGAACTGATCAGCAGCCCAATCACCTATTCGGCTCCATTGACTTATTCATCTTCTTTGCTCTACAACACTCCGCTGGCCTACGCTGCTCCTTATGGCTACGCCGCCTATCCAAACCGAAACGATATCAAGCCACTGGCGTACATCTTCTAGGCACGGAAACCTCCGCATCAGATACACTTGGCGCGAAAAATAAATTACTGCCTAATTACTGAATTAGTTGTTTCATTTACTCATGCCAAATATTCCTGCGCGAAGTCTATTTCACATTAGCATTGTTCTTAGCCTAAGGCTTAACAAACGTCCATCATGACTTTCTTTCATTTTACTTTTTGAAATTCTAACACTCAAAAGCCAATAATTCATAGTACGAGTAGATGGGAACATGCATACTACTTGGCATCTGAATCCACTGAAGATCAATTGACTACAATCCCTGAGTTACTACTGCATGCAACTTTCGCGAAAGTTGTTGCGTTTGTTTAGCTTTATTTGAATTGGTTTCCTTTTGTATTCAATATAAGCTTAAAAACAGCGTTTTTTATTTATACGCGGGTGCTGGTTTGCGTTTTTCCAAAAAGTTATGTTTTGTTTTGAGACAACAGGTCAACTGAGTATGCAGCAAATGCGTTTTTTGTTTGCTTTTTAATTAAACAATTCGTGTTTGATATGGTTTCATTTATACTAATCACTTTGTCACTCTAGAGCTCTAGAGAAGCAAGAGACGGGTTTTATGGATTTTACAGTGGACATTTTTTACTTCAAACGTATTCTGCGCTTCAAAGTAGGTATTTCATATCTTTTCTAATGGATATCGCTTTCATTATACTTCCAAAAAAATTTTGCTATCAATATTTTCAACATTAGTCCTTTTTACTTAATGATTTTGAATTCCTTTTAGAAAAATGTTTTAATTAAAAATAAATTGTTTTTATTGATATGTTTTAGTTTCAAAAAATTTATATAGTTCTAGTATTTTAGTAGTACTTTGAGTTAATTGTTTTATCAGACTACTCCGTTTGTTATATCCTTTTTCCACGAGTGAAAAGTTCATGTGTGGGAATTGTTTGTAGTGCAATTAAATACAATGAACAATAACTTACAAAAATATTAACTTATGATAATTTACAAATTCTATTTCTCCTTTCACGTTTTCGTTTTTTTTACACTCTTCCCCCCTTTTTCCTTATTTCATTTACATATTAAATTTGATTATAAGAATCAATTAATTTTTTTTTAATTTTAAACAAAAACCAACTTGTTTGTAAATACATCGCATAGAATTAAAATTTCCTCCAATTGAACTCCTGATATTATTATTTTTAAATATATCTAGTTCGAATAATGCTTATTATTTCAACATTTAGTAAATGCACATATGTAATAAGAAATATTTCTACATGTCTAAATAAAAATGTAAACAATTAGTTTGGTAATATATTTTTTTTTAATACATTTGTGCTTGTGTATGATAATCAGTTTGAAATTAACACACAATACAATATTTAGATTTTTCCACGCGTGGCAAGAGATAACAACCGGATCCTCACCAGTCGATGCTATCGTGAAAATTTTAATTTAAATTGAAATTGACTTTCTTAATCCGGGCCCATAAATAAAAACAAACTCGTGAGTGATTTGTTCGAGCTGGATGTGCGACTAATGGTCGTAGTGTAAACAAGTGTCGCCTAACCTTGACGAGACCTTAATTAAAGAATTACGCCTTCGTAGTTTGATGGGTTTCCTTCAAATTCGTTAAATGAAAATAAATCAAATATATTGATTTCCGAAATTTTTCTAGGATGAAGGAGAAGTGTATAGGAGCGCCCAAAATAAACGAGGGACAAACGTGTCAAGGCAGCAATGGGGGGTAAATGCGTAAAAGTAAAGAAATTTTCCGTTTCGGAAAAATTTGTTATGTCCTTTTGCCTCGCAATTAGGCATAAAAGGCAATACCCGAATAAGACAATTTATATTAAAAGCTTACAAATGCACTTATCCCTTTGGTAATTGTACATATGACATGTATAGATGCAAGTTTGACCGCACGTTTGGAAATGAGCCGCACGGGAGGAGATATCATTTCAACTCTCGAGCGAATTGGGTCCAGTGTCTGGTTTCCGCTGTACACCTGGAACAGATTGAAATCTGGGATTACATAAGACAGTATATCGCGAGAGAAGCCTACAAGGTCAAAATAAGTCAGGCTAGTGAAGCAAGAAGCCGCCGCCGCATGCGGATGTCTCAGGTTCATGCTTGAATGGAGCTCCATTCCGATTTTGTTGCACCTGAAGCCTTCCGGAAGAGCGACGGTGATAGTGAAATGTAAATAGCCGACCCACAGTCTACCTGGTGCCCGGATGACTTTGTTTCAATTGTCAATCTCGTTCTGATCTTCTTTTTGGTTCTGCCTGCGGTTACCGGTAAGTTTCAATTAGTCTTTTTTTCTTCATCTACTAGATCGGATTTTATATAAAAAGCGGGGCAACCATCATAGACTTCACAGTTCAGCTTTGGACAATATTTAAACATATCGTGTTCAGACAAATTCATTAAATCTGCCTAAAATGTTCAAATACGTAAGAGGACTACCCGGGGTATAATCGTAGGAGGAAACAGTAATCAATTTCAATATTTCAGTTGGTTTTCGCTTGCCTTTTGGCTTTCGCCGCTGCCAGGCCAGGACCTCTTGTGTCTAGCCCAGTTATTTCTACCTACGCCGCTGCCCCTCTGACAACCTACTCCGAGACTCTACCTTTAACCTACACCGCCGTTCAGACTGCCCCAGTTGCCTATACCACTTATGGAGCAGTTAAACCGTATCCGTACGTTTTGTAATCTGGATCATTAAAAGGATACTCGAAAGTTTAAAATGGAACTCTATTTTTGGATTTGTTTAAGTGATTATATTTGTTAATAAAAATACATTTTTGCGCAAATAGTGTCTACAGTTATTTTTTAATATGATACTTAATAAGAATTTGAATAACGTACAGTGGTCTTTACCTTTACGGTGTATGTACGTACTTTTTACAATCATGATGCATATTTAAACTCAAGTTAATCCTCGAGATATCAAAATGACCAAACATCTTGAACCAAAATTCCAAAACTCAACTATTGAAATAAACAATGTTTCGAAATACATTAAAAATACAGAATCTAATATGAACGATGCATTAAGCACCTTTCCAGAATTTAATACTTTTAGAGTATATTGTCGACGCATAGACCGTAAAATGAACATACATTATCCTTTTTTCAGAAAACAAGCATACAGCTGTGGTATTATGTGTCTTGTGTCATGTGCTATTTGTCCTGTGTTACGTGTCTTGTTTCATCTAGATCAGGATGAAAATATTGTTGTGTGTTAAACCAGAATACAGGTTATATCTGCGCCAAATTTCACATCAATCGCTTCTTTAGTTGAAACGTGATTGAGGAACAAACATAAAAATTCTTCGTGTGACAGTCACTAGATTTCATAATCTTGATGATGTCTTTGTATTTTTCGTATGTTGATTATGAAATATTCTTGCTGTTAAAGCTTTTCTCCGCTGCAATTAGGTGTTGATGTTATTGATGAGATTGTCCTTCAAACTGACTCCCGCTTGCCTTCGTCACTATTAAAGAGTCAAAATAAGTGCGTGGCTTCAATACGCTCCACCGCGTAGCGTGCTGCCAGTGCTGCGAACATTCATTCAAAACACCTACTCCGTCAATTGTGAGCGGAATTCTTAATGATCACGTTCTGTAAACAGTGTTACATTGACCCTTTTGTCGTCCGTTTGTTTTCGAGCTGCTACTGGAGGTGCTTAAAGTTCATCTTGACCAAATTGCACGGGAACCAAAGGTTACTCTACCAGACGACGTCTGAGGCCTTTAGTGTGAGTGGATTGGGCCTTAATTGGATTGTTATGATTAGCATTAACACTGTCTGTAATATTAATGGCTTAAACTTAGCTTTGAGGGGCAACGAATTAATTTAATAATTTATTTACTGTCTAGTTTAGATTACTGCATGAATTAGACACACGGGTGCGAAATAATCGATAACTTAATGAAATTCGGGGGCGTGATGATATGATTCTCAGGAATTTGGTACATTTCATCTAAAACGGGATAATCTTATAAGTTTTAAAAGAGAGTTCAATTAACCCGTAATTCCTCTTTTCACTAAAGTTGGTTTGATTTGTCGAGTGTAAAATCAAGCAATTTAACAATTTAAATTCCAAAAATTGAAAAAAAAATGCTGCTTTTTGGTAATAGAGAGTAAAATACAAAGACTTAATTTTCATACCTATTTATTCTACACTCTAATTTTCTCGCTGAAAACCAGAAATCAAATAAAAAATAAAGTGTTAAATAAGCAGTAAAATATTTTCAAAGCAGCATTTTTATTATACTTCCACTTTTCAGATCGTATTATTATTCAAATGCATTTTTATTTAAAAAAAGGAGTTTTATGCAAACGGCAGTAGGCCATAATTAATATGACTTTCGGAAAAGAAAATAATACTGCTTGAATTTTATTGTTTATATTTTACCTGATTCCTTGAACACAGCTTTAATAAGGGGAGTTCATCTGAGAATCGTTTTATTATAGTTTTGTTATATTCAAACGCTTCTTGAGGCAGGGCCATTTTTTCACTTCTCTTAAAAATTTAAGAAACCAAAGAGAAATTGTTAAAAAAGTGACAATTTGTTTTTTTTATGTAATTAAAAACATATAAAGAAAAATAAAATAAGAAATAAATAACTGATAACACTTTTTCATATTGTACTATTTTCATGTTTTCACTTCAAATATAAAAGGTGAATATTCTTATTTTGGACATTTTGATTTATTATTATTTAATTTTTTATATGTCGCATGCGTAATTAATAAGGTTTATAGCACTTGATTTATCATTACCAGCCAAAACGAAATTATCAATGCCAAAGAAATAAGGACACCTGCATCTAGGTAGAAATATATACCTTAATTAAACGAAATTGGACGTATAATTTTAATTTTGTTGTATAAATTATCTTTTATCAGATTCCATTAAAAAGTTACAGGGCTACGCAAATTAATATTCTTCCGTAGTATACCAAATTACATAACGCCAAATAAAATTTCAGGTGTGGCTGTGAATACAAATTTTCTGAAATTGTGTCACCTTACTTCTGGCAATGAGTACTTAAAACATTTCAAAAATTTCTCTGACGTACCTCACGGTGCGTTACCCACTTGAGTGTACCTTCAAGTACTCGGCTAGTAAGAAGTATAAAAGACAGGTAGCACACTTCTCAAAATCAAAGCTCAGTCACTGCTTCTAGGACTACTACACCTCATCAAGATGTTCAAGTTTTGGTTCTTGGTACTCGCCATGATTGGACTCACTGCCATCGCCTCCGCTGGCGTCGTGGCTCCAGTCGCCTATAGTGCTCCTCTGATTGCGGCACCCGCCTCGGCCGTCGTGTCCAGGGAATATCACGGGAACGGGTTCGCATTCCCCTACACGGCCGCCTACACCGCTTACTCAGCTCCTTTGGTCGCGGCACCAGCTGCTTACTCTGCACCTCTTCTCTTCAGATAAGATGTTGGCCGGATGTCGGAGGGCTACCTGTTACCTTGATCCTCGTATTACTTTTCATTTCACCTGATGCTTGTGAAAACTTTGTGAAATAAAAATAATTTTATGTGAAATAAGTTCCTTTCAACGTGGTCGGTGCCATGTAAAAAATCTGGAAATTCCCTTTCCTTCCCTATGCAGTAGAGCAGACTAGTCAACCCAAACAATTTGTAAAAAACGTGTATCTAGATTTTAAACTTTAGATACATAGTGTATGTGTTTACGTTTTCGTTTCAGCTCAACGTGACTGTATAATACATTTTTATTTTTTATTTTATTTTTTTTTATTTTGTAAATGTTTCTTTTGTTAACAAAATAATATACTTATAGAAAACGCAACTTTGTTTTAATTCCGCTTAAAAATGAATACCATCAATTCAAGGACTTTTATAAAATACAATTTCAATTTCAAAAATATCACACACAAATTTGAATATTTTGGATTTCAAGAAGAAACATACACAAGCAATGGATAATTTTGAAATAAAAATCAATGGATGAATAAATATCGAAGTTTTATTAATGCGATTATTATTATATTATATTATATCATAGACAAAGATCTGAATTACGGAATTAGTTGGTTTTGAAATTCAGCTCTAACGAAAAATTTATATGAAAAGAAAAAACTCGAAATTTTTTTTTATTTTTCGATATTTTCCTAAAATCATATCACAAAATTGTTTGAAAATTTTTGAATATGGAAAACCGAGTAAATAGTCATGAGAACATGTGAAACCTTTTCTCAAATTACATGTCAAGAAGTTCGACAAAGCACACAAAAACGTGTAACATAAATTCCAAGCGGATCTAAAAGCCAATGAGGGTTCTGCAGGCGTTCATCTAATACTTTTGGCGCAACAGAGTAATAAGTACATACAAATAAAACGAAAAGATAGCCTATACTCAACTAAGAGTGAAAGTGTAATCAAAGCCTGTGAAAATTTGTGTGACAGGAGAGCTAACTGCTCTGGCTTCTAGATAATCCCAACAATAACAATGAAGCTAATAAGATATTCAAAAAGTATAATAATGAATCCGAAACGTTTTATATAAAAGTAAAGAAGTGCAGTTACCCAAGAAAACATTTACAAAGAAAAGAAACTTTAGCATTCTACGACAATAGTGATTTATTTTTTGTCGAAATTATTTCTCAGTTTTATCTATTTGCAGACCTGCCCACCATTTAGTTATACAAATTAAAAATACAAACACATCCACCGTATCCCAATTTTCGGTATTCCCTAAAGCCTCAAACCACTAGCAATGTTTGTTTACCCATTTATGATCAAAAAGCCATCAAACCACTAAATAAGTCATCAAAAAATTCTCTTCATTCATTCCCCAAATTACCTAAACACTCATCCATCTGTTGCCCTTTTCGAAGGCGCAATTATCAGAAAATACGGAAAATATCGCGGACCCACGTGGCTCATTGTGCTGGCACCACCAGAAATATCCTCGTTTTATTTATAAGGCCAGGTCACAAACGTGCAAAGTGGTGGACCTAAAAATATGTCGTCAGAAACATTCCTTATAAATGAATATCCATGGGATCCAGTCCTCTTCCCGTTCTTCAAGGGAGAACCTTCTGGAGGGCTCACGCGTATACCCCTAAACCTTTCCGGTTGCCGAAAGCGAAATTGAAAACAATCCGAAATTTTAAAGGCAAAGTGTTTCGTTTATTGGCAATAAAATTTACAGACCATCGAGCCTACCTTAAGACTGAGTATTCTTAAAACAAGTTTCAGGCATCCATGTTGGTGCTAACCGTTGCCGTCGAACGGTAAGCGATACTCCGGATCAGGGAACTCTTATTAGTCGTTACCACCTTACCTACGCGGAAGGCGATATAACAGATGATCGAAGCGCAAAGTACTCCCACGAAAACTTTCATCAAAGACAGGTGGAGCATCAACTGGCTCTCGTGTAACTTCAGTCTGTAGATTAGTCCCGTAGGTGTGTCTAAACTTAAATCCACTACTTGGGCTGTCGAGTTCTCTAAAAAGTCCTTGTCGTTGCGACAGGAGATCCCCCTGATGTGTGTCACACTGTCGCCACTGCTCTCAGCCTCAATGTGTAACTTAACGAACGTCGACAGGTACGGCGGGGTAAGAATGTGATGCAGGTAAGAACAGTTGAAATTGTTATTGGATAGCCCGATTGTCGATAGGCCAGGGAACGCGTAGGAAAACATTTTCCCTTTGATCTCGGTCAAGTTGTTCCCGTCAACGTAGAATTCCAGAAGCTTTGATAAATAGGGCACGAATACGTCCAAATTAAGCTGTCCCAAATTGTTGTAAGATAAATCTAGCACCTCAAGGTTCGTCTGTTTGGAAAAGGTGCCAAAGTCAATTCCTTTGATATTCGTCTTACGTAGGTTGAGAGTTTTTAGCCTTTTCAGTTTGTCGAAGGTCGTTATGTTCACCACACCAATGTTATTATAGGATATGTCCAGCGTGTTGAGGTTTGTATAATTTGTAATGTTCTGAATGTTTGTGATACTGTTGTTCGATAAATACAATTTTTCGAGATATTGCGGTAACAAGGACGTAATGGAGCTAATATTGTTATTGTTAGCTCGAACATTTTTCGTTGCGTTTATCACTAGAGAGGACAACATGTTACCATCCAGTTGGATGAGGTTGATTTGATTTTTAATGTTCAAATGAAAGTCCTTGAGATAGTTACCCGAAAGCATAATAGACTCAAGGCTATAGGCGCTTTGAAACGTTTTTGGATCAATCGCTCTGAGCTTATTATTGGTCAAATCCACATCCCTCAGACGGAGTAGCTTGTTGAACAATTCTGGTTCAATCACTTCAATTTGATTGTTATCCAGTGCAATTGACTCCAAGTACATGTTGTCGATGAATAGGTTTTTATCGAGCGTTCTAATGCGATTATTGGAGAGGGCTAGACGATCTAAAACGGTTAGACCCTTGAAGGCGAATTCATTTATTGTTGATATATTGTTATGACTCAAATCTATCCTCAGAAGGGAAGGCGCTCCGATGAATATCGATGTTGAAATCTTGTCAATGTTATTGTGGCTAACGTTGAGATAGGATAAATTATCAGCACCAGTAAATGTATTCCTTGGAATATCAACGACCCCAGAGTAAGCCACATCTAAATTCTTTAGATTGAGGAATACTTCGAACAGTTTGTGGGGTATGTAGAGAATATCCGAATCATAGAACTTCATAAATTTTACGTTGACAGTTTGAAAACTTTGGTAGGAAGAGATTTGCACTTGTTGACTGTGGGTCACGTGCAGGTTTGTAACAGTGCAGTAAATATCATGGTAGTCGAAAGTCCGTTCCACTTCATCACACTTAAGAAATACATTCTCACTTGCCCGGGCTGTTGAAATGATGAGGATAGAAGCCCAGACCTGAAGACACCTGGATACACGGGCACCGAACGATTAGCCTTACTTTTATGGCTTGAATGATTATAAAAAATGGTAATATTACCTTTTAAATTCATGTGCTGCCTTCATATCCTCCACAAGGACTAACACACTTCTTCAACCACAGTCGTGGACTTTCTGTGCTAGACTACTGGAAGTAAAGCATTCAATAGTAGTTCGAGCGCAATTGCAACGGCTTGAAGAGGAAGTGGATATAAAGACATGAGATAAAATTAGTCGGATGCAAAGTGGAGCTCTTGTATTTTTGCATAGCATGCGATAAAGGTCTTGTATCAGTCGGCCATAATAAAATGCATTCCTTTTGTAGAAGGTTTTCTTTGTTTCTTTAGAACATTGATAACAATAGGGAAATTCAGAACATTTTTACAGAAGCAAAAGAAAAATAATTATTTTATAGAAAATCCATTTTCTTAAGTTTATGCAGAAGTTAAATATGTAAAATATATGAAAAATAGGCTTTATGTATCGTGTTTGCATTATATTACTGAATTCAATCTTTCTAAATTAAAAGAAAGAAAAAAACAAACACAATACAATACAAATTTAGCTAATAACAATCATATTTTAATTTGGACATACCGAAATAATATTCAAAAATTAGTAGTTCATATTCCCATAGAGAGGCTTCAGCGACAGCACTGACTTTAGCAGCACAAATCAAAAGTAGTTTAGAATTTAAGTGATTAAGGAACTATTAAATATGTCGCAGAAATGGATAGATAAAGAAAGAGCCTATAAATGCAGCGAGCTGGAATGTTCAAGTCAGGCTTATTTCAGACTACATACATATCACAAATCCCTTACTTTATGGTAACAATATTATTGTTCGCTGAATTCAAAACCAATATTTAGTTGAGCTAAAAAATTAACTACAAATCTGATTAATATAAACAAAAACGAGAGATCACATTCGTGAAAATATATTTTCCACAAAATATTACCATAATATATTCTATAATCTATTCTGTGAATTATGTTCAACTTATCTATCTAACTCCATGTGCAAAAAATTGTTACATTTTAAAAAAAGGCTTTTTAATTTATGCTATTAATTTTCCATTAAAAAATTAAGTGGAAGCTATAAGTTTTGTTCATCTGCAACTTAAGCGATTATTCTATTGTAAAAGAATGAGCTAGAAACTTCAACTAAGACCTGACCTTCCCTTTCATCACTACTATCGTTAATAATTCACGCAGAGACCATTAAACCTTATCGCAGAGCAATCCGCTGTATTGATGCAACCGAGAAACTTTTTATCTAGACTAAGGCGTCAGTTCCTCTAAGCGTCCAAGGTCTCTTCTTTCCTCTCCTTGGACGATATCTTTTTGCCACTCGATTGTCGTAGGGCAGGGTTCACTATCATTATGTAAGTTGGCGATTGACCGCGTGCAGTGTGGCGGCGATATGTCAACAGAACGCATATTTGTCACAATGCCAACCACAATGGAGCAATGAAACTCATGCCAGATACGATCGTGCCAAAACTGTTAATAAAATAAAATTGAAATGCATTCGATGCATGGAAATCGTTGCGCCGGTCCTACCTTCATTCTTGTAATTAGCTATTGAAATTGACGGGGCCGTAAGAACTTGTTGTAATGTATATAAGTCGTTGATGCGCCTACGGTCAGTATCAGTTTTCTCTGGGAAATTTACAAAGCAATTTCAAAATGTTCAAAGCGGTAAGAGTTCTAACGAACGACGAAACGAACTTTTAATAATTTAATATTACTTTTATTTTCTTAGTTCTTCTTCTTCCTGGTAGCTATGGTTTGCGCGGCGTCGGCGAAGCCACTGGTAGCCTACTCCGCTCCGTTGGTGGCTGCTCCTGCATATTACAGGAGTGCCTACGCCGCCTATACTGCTCCCTACACTGCTGCTTACACCGCTCCTTATGCGGCCACCTACACCGCAGGCTTCGGATACGCAGCTCCTTACGCTGCCTACACCGCCCTCATTTAATTTGAAAAAAATTGGATTCAGGATTTATGTACATATCAATAAAGTTCTTAAAGCATTGCAATAAGTCTATATTTTTAAATGTACCTGATCACTTTAAAAATTTGGCAATGTGTGTTACTTCCTGTAGTTATGGTTTTATCCTTATTGTTGTTGTAAAAAGTGGTGTTTCTTCAAAAAAATTGTTATTGTATTCTTCAAATTAGGTATGATTTTTAGAAAGTCCTCTGTGAATTTCGTATCTCATTTCTCCATTGCAGTAGAATTTTCTGGAATTTGGCATAGTATTAGAATTTACTAACCCTTAAACATTTCAGAAATCAAAACCCAAAAATGGCTATAGATAGTCTAACTTTGATACGAATACATTTTGTGCATTCGATAATATTGGGCATTATTTGGAAAGACTCTTCTTGAGAAATTAAAGACTATTTCTTCAGATAGCACCTACTGAAATGAATCTTATAATTACTTTCGATAAATCTCTAAGTTACAATAAGACAGACATTGAATATAATTTATTAAAAATCACGCCATACACTAACAGTTTTATAGAAATTAAGAAAAGGAACATATTATTATTTTAGATATTTCTAAATTTAATTCTTCTATTTAACCTAAAGCTCGATTTGCATTTCTCAGCCTCGTATACAAAATTGACTCATTTTCTAAATATTTAATCTTCTTTCATTTGAATTTCTTTAAAACATTACCCATCATTTCAGAGTTTTAATGTTTTTTTTTTAAAGCTGCGAGAGACATAGGACCAAGGTTCAAATTAGGACTCGATTAACAAAAAGTACTTCTAATAGTCCAAGTTTATTACTACCTCACAACCGAAAGAAATTTCAATATATTAATATTAGTATAGATGAAATATCTATATTATAATATTGTTTATTTGAATAACTTACTTTTCATTTAATAAATTCTCTCTCTTTAAATGTTTCATCAGTAAATCTTATCTGTTATCTAATTTGCTTCTATGGGTCATCGCCAGTGGAGGACAAAAAATGCTATCATTATTTATAAACCATGAAAAAACATCTGATTGCAATAAAATTCTGAGCACATTCTTAAAACTTGCACAAATTTTACCACAGTAAGAAAACAAACTTCGTCAAGAGCCTAGACCATTTAAGAAGTTCCTGAGAAGATTACAAATATATGCCTGTATATAATGGAGGTGAACACTCCTGTATTTAAAATAACTAGAAATATAATTAAATTACTATGTTCGCAAAGTCCAAATCCAGTAAATCGATGAACATATGTACATAAAAATGTAAACGATTTGAATTAAAAATAGCGTCCTTTTTTAAACTAATTAAATCAGTTGGAAATATAAAGAAGTGTTCGAAACTTTCCAAGTTAATTTGTACGGAATCCATTTAATAGATTCCAAAATGGGATTCACCAATGTGGAAATTGAACCATTCATTATCTGCTAAATCTCGGTTTATCTAGTTACAATGCTTCACAGAAACTGGCGATTTTAATTCTAAAGAAGTTATACTCAAACCCCGCACAGAATTATGGTAATTCTATAGAAAAAGGCACCAAAATTCCATGAAGGATTGATTCAGCATCCTAAAAGCACTTAAATTGTGAAATTTTACAACATAAATGGCCTCAGAGACAGATTCTTCTCAGTTTCTGCGAGGTAATGTTCCCAAACTGCCTATTGACGTCAGATAGGTTATTTAATTAGTTTAATTAATGGTTGACATTTTACTTTATTAATTCAGGTAGGTACTACAGGAAGGGAATCTCCAAAAATAACATCCGACGAAATCTGTCTATTTTGGGATTCAATTGAGACAACGATTCAAAAGTGGCTTTATGTATATAAGCGGGTATATGCGGTAAGGATGTTGAATTGCTCATTTACAAGTCGCATGCGTGTTTCCCAGTTTTGCAGACATCGGGAAGTTTTCGGTTAGAAAATTTTGTCTTTAAGATGGTCCTATAAGCAGACTAATGTAAATTAAAAGATGTAATAGCGCACGTCATTGGTACTTCACGTAGTGCCATATTGGGCAACTGCTTAGCACTCCACTCAGCCGTTGCCTTACATTTTATTTCGAAAATCCAGAGACATGCGTTTTGCATACGAAAAATGCGGTGCAGCTTGAAACTAAAATAACTATAAAAGCCCTCGCTGCAAATGGTTAAGCATCGCAAATTTCCTTCGCACCTCGTTCGGGAAGCAGCACAACAACGCACAGCGCAAAAATGTTCAAATTCGTAAGTTCCCTTCTTTCGTACTTAAGAAAGAACCACTTGCTAAAATTCTCCAGACATTTCTAACTTGTTTTCTTTAACTTAGTTCATCGTCTGTTTGATGGCCGTCTCCTGCGTCGTAGCCAAGCCAGGAGCAATTGCAGCATACTCCGCACCTTTGGCAGCAGCGCCGTTCGCTGCCCCCTATGCCGCCGCCCCAATTGCTGCTGCTGCTTACACCGCCCCTGTTGCTGCTGCTGCTTACACCGCCCCTGTTGCCGCTGCATATTCAGCTCCCTTCGTCGCTCCCTATGCCTCCAGCTACAGTGCACATAGCATAGCGCATGCAGCAGCATTCCCCGCTGCATACGCTGCGGCCTCTCCAGTCGTTGCTGCTGCTCCCTACGTTGCCGCCCCCGCTGCTCCTTACGTTGCCGCCCCCGCTGCTCCCTACGTGGCTGCCCCCGCTGCTCCTCATGCTGCTCCATTTGTAGCCGCTGCTGCTCCAGCAGCACACTTACTGGTAAAATAAGCACTGACTTCGATCCCCCTTTTTTGTTTTGTTGTAAATAAAATGTTACGGACTGCAATATGTTTTTTATTCCACATAAAAGTAAAATAATAGTTCAGGATAGGCTTAAAACGTAAAAAATTAAAAATATCTCTAATTTGTAAATAATGCAAGTGTAATTATAAAACAATGTGACAGCCTGAGACTGGTCTCAGACACTTAATCAAGCATCGACACCAAGTCTCAGTAAAAGTACCACATGGAGTGCAAGTTGGACAATATCTATCCAAATACCCATTACCAAAATTTGTAATTATTCGTAGATTTTTCTGATTAATATTTTTCGGAATGGTGGGGAAAATGATTTTTAAAAGATTTGTAATTTTTGTTTTCGCAATCGAACGGAAAACCTTTGAAATATTTCACCGGTTGCGTTACTACTGGTCCTCTTACCTCCGTAACAATTAAGACCCATCAAAGTCGTACGTAGTACGTAGTAGTACGGAATAATAATTTCCAAATAAACACCAAATAATACCTAGAAATATTTTCACTGTATTGGGATTTGCTTGTTTTCTCAATTTTAAATTAATTATTTTATTATTCTAAACAATCAATTTTCTGGATAAGCAGACAAATTGTCGCGTCCTCCGTTCAACAAATTGTTGCCTTCTTTTCCCTTATCCAACGATTTGTTTGGATCAGGGTTTACATAAACAAAAATCCATAATAAACCAGAGCCAATTATAGTCATTAGTTCTCAGAATGCAAATACTAGTCGGGCGCAGAGCTGCAGATAATTCTATTATTTCAGATTATTAGCAAAGTTTTAAATAGATACTTGCTTACAAAAACTTGCGTAATTAGTTTATTTTATAGAACATGGAACTGTCCCTTTTCCTTATGAAATGATTGCAAAGACTTATATTGGGTGAAAACACGATTTAAGTTAGATCAAAATATAAAGTAAATATCTTAGGAAATTCATTAGAGGGTGAGGAAAAAATGACTTAAAGATCATCATCCTATGAAATTTCCGGGAATCACGTTTTTGAACAAATTCAATCACAACTTTCCTGTTACGCCGTCAGTCAATTTCAGTGAAATAATTCAAAATTAATTCAATTTCGCTCGATTCATCTTACTTCCAGTTCAGCTTCGTTCAGGTGGCGAGGTCAAACTCCGAAGTCATTCAAAAAATGGACAGGGCTATGCGGTGACACTTAATTACCTTGAGTTCGTTTTGCTCTCGAGATGTCTATCACTCATCCAGGTGGAGGCTCAATGAGTTTCTTGCTTGAGCTATCACAGGATAAAACGCTGGGCAACGACCCCTTTGTTATGCTAAAAATACCAAGATATTCGAGAAATGCTCCCCAACGATGGTCGGGATTCGTGCAAGAGCATGATTCCCTGAAACCGAAAACTTTACTTGATTTATTCCCGTGACCCTTCAGGATGGAGAAGAAAATATTGCGGTGCGTGAATTGAGTTGGACGCAGGACATCGACATCATTTTCTTCCGGTCTAAGGAATTTATCTGCACAATGGCAAATATAACCTTCCTGTTATTTCTTCAGCTTACTTCGGCTTTAATTAACTAAATTTATATATTTCTTTTATGTCTATTCATGCATAATTTTTTGCCAGATTGACCAATTTAGATAATTCCATTTCCATTTGAAAAGAGGTACTTCACAGGTGGTCTCGCTTAAATCATTAAAGTCTTCGCAATTGCTACGACATTAGTCAGTCTTTCATCAACTTTAAACAACTCCTCGAAATATAAGCTAAAAAATATGCTTTCAAAAAAAAAACGAGGAGGTTATATTTAATTCCTTTTAACACTTAAGACTTTCATGAAATTCTATTAACATTCATTTCTATTAGAGTCTTATACACAATTTAAAAATCTTATTAAAAACATTTCTTTGTCACAAAAAATGCTGCGAAAGAGTTCAACAATTACAAGGGGTATTGGTTCTAGTCATAAATTACTCGATTTTTGCCTGATCGAATTGTTGGAAGTCCAGCATGTGACACACGGTAATAAAATTTATTTATTTATAAGAAAAAGGAATACAGGGGTTGGATCTCTAACCAAATATTTTTCGAAATAGATCAAGCAATAGACTATATTACTAGTACTATATTTTTAGTATTATATCTAGTATTATCTAGTATTATATTTTTGTATAATGCTTGGAATATTCCTTTACAGTTTTAGACACAGAGAACCATACCTGAATGTAATAATAATGGTAATAGCAAATTTATTTTTCGACAAAATTTAAAATGTTTGTCATTATTTTCATTTTCACTTCTAATAAAGATTTTATGTGTGGGAAAAGCAACTACATGAAAATCATTGACGTAGTTATCAGTAAACAGCCAGATAATGTCAAAAAGTACAAATTGCTTTGTAACAAATATTCAAACTATAATACGAACGTATATTTAAAATTATTGAAAATTTTCACTCTTTATTAGGTACTATGAAACTCTTTACAAATTCTAAAGTTAAGATTATTTGTAAATAAGAATTTATTATTTTATAAAATACTATTCAGGTAATATATTCCGCGAAATAGATACAAGAAACTAAAAAAAACGTTCTAGTTCTATACAAGCACTGGAATTCCAAACAAAATATAATTTTTTAAATTAAATCAAAAATCAAACAGATTGAAAAAGGTCAATTCAGTGCGGTGTAGTAAAAACCCGAATTACGCTGTTTGATAACAATCGATTGCCTTAATTTCTCTTTATGGGAACTAACTTCGCATTTTTGGCACAGGATTAGTATTCAGTGCGCATAGACCGCCGAAATCGAAAGTAAGTTTGCTCAGCTCGACCAATTTATGAAGGCAACGCGTCACACCTTTCCTAATAAATAACCACCTGCATGTACTAAGAGATGTGCTGCGTCACATAAACAAAGCGAAATTGCTTATTACGATAGCTTTCCGTCACAAAAACACATTTGAATTGCTTTGTAGAAATTATTTAAATTTCCGAACCCTAATTTATTAATCTCGGAAGAGTGAAAAAATTGAATTATTTTTAAATCGATTACCACCGTATCTAAGGGTGCTGAAGGGAGTTATTTTTAACTTTAGAACTTTTAACTTTGGACAGTAACACTAAAAGTTGATTTTATTTCCGTTGAGGTTTCATAATTCACTCAAATGTTCCAAAATAAAAGAAATCATTCTGGGCCAAATCTTTAAACGTTAATCTTTTAAAAAATTTACGAAAAGTATTGTTTTGCGTAATTCCATAATTTAATCATATTTTTATATACCAATAAACTTGAATTCGACTTTTTACCACTTTTCTAATTTTAAGCATGACTATTTCAATTAATAAAAAAAATTAATAGCATTTTTTTGTAGCACGACGGATTTAAAAGTAAAATTTTCCAGACAGATAATGTTTTAAAGAGTTTAAATAACATTTTTTATTTCTCCAAAAAATTAATTCAACCTATTTTATTTTTTGTGATAATTAAAAAATTACTTTTTTTAAATATGTTTCGGTTTCGAAAGGAAAAATTTATTAACATTATGTGTTCATTTTTTTTGATAACATTGAAACCGAAATTTTGAAAAAAATAAATATTGAAATCTCTCTGTGTATACATTTTCCATTTCGAACTGCCGTAAGTAAATAATTTCAAATTTTTAATTGTATACAATTGGAGAATATTAACGAATTGATATAAATCACATGGCTAGGTGCACGCCCTTTCGTGCCTATGTCCAGAACCTTTCAATAAACCTGCTGACCCTTAAGCAAATAAATCCTCCAAAGTGCTTGGTCTGTGCAAATTGTATACCACGTGCCAGTCAAATCTATCGGAAATTGGTGTCCAAAACAATTGTTCACGTCGACGACCTCGTAGGTGTCCACACGAAGGACTCCCTATTCCTCAGCCGAACTGTGCCAGCCGGCAAAAGGGTGGAGATTACAAAAAGGGTGCTTACCTTTAACACGTCTACGACGTTGCGTGTGCCGCATTTGAGTGTCTTCCGCTATCCACAAAAAGAAATAATAATTAAAGGGCTAGCATGAATTGGCAATTATATAGAAAAAATAAATAAAATCTATCTACTTATACCTAGGTAAAACTAAACCAATTCGAGCTTTTTTTTTATTGTTTCTTCTATGAACACGTTGGGAGAATCTTGAAGGAGTACTAAAATTCCATGCGGTTTTTAAAAAATCGTGGATAACCCATTTGTTCTCACGGCGCGTGGCGAAGCAAGCCCCAAAAGCGACAGAGTTGGAAAACCTTGACCTTGTAGACCAAATCTGGCCTCCAGCGGCTATTTCCATTTTCCCAATCTGAAGAAGGAATCTCAGAGAGGACAGGAAAAAGTGATATATTTTCAATGAACTTGAGACTGCTTATGCCAAATGTGAAAAATCTTTCTAAAATCCTATCTAAACCATAACGGAGCGGTAGTAGCTAAGGGTTTCAGTATATACAAATTCTCAGATAACAACTAGTGTAAAAAAATAAACTCTTTTTAATTGTAATCTTCCCAAAAGTTCTCTCAATTTTTTCTTTTAAATTCTACAAATAAAATATTTAACTTTTATTTTAAAAAATTGTATATATTATATTTATTATTATTAAAAATTGTATATATTATAATTATTATTGTTATTAATTGAAATCCCCATGTATGAATTAATCCAACCGTAAAATAATCAATTCTTGATACGGCCTACTCTTTCAAAATAACTACACGTTTCGAATTAAATAGAAAACAAAACAAAGAGTTCGCAATATTCAGGATATTCCTTATTTGTTCCCAAAAAGCCTCCGTGCCATTATTAAATTCAAATAAAGCATGGAATAGTGTGTAGAGTGTAAACCATCTGAACTGGTATTATAAGAACAGTAAAGTAAACCAAGTTCAAGTTTGCAATCTGCTCGGAAAATTGACGACACGTGCCGGTTCCTTATAAGGTGCGACTCCAACAATGGTGTGAAGTATGTCAGAGGCAAACGCCTTGGTGAATCACTTAAAATGCCATTTACCTTTTTCAGCACCGGCTTTGTTCTCATGCATCTCCAGCCTGATCCCAAGGACTGAAGGAGTGACAGCTAAATCGAACAAACGCACCACTGCCTTAAAACAAATACGACCCTATGCCCCTGAACGAACGACCAACTCCACAGGATTCTTGAGGGAGCCAGAACAAGCGTCTTGGGTTGCGTTTTGATATAACCACTCAGGCAATAGGCTCTAAAAATAGTCGACGCAGCCAAGTGCACGTTCCAAACGAGTTGAATCCTGTAATGTGAAAGAAATTAACATAGAGTTTCAGGCGACCAGGTTGGAGTAGCCAGTTTTATAATTTTTGTCAATACATGGAAAATTCTTTGGACTTCCTTGGGTTTCCGAGCAGATGGGTTGGATGGCTAGTTTTCCCAAGCTTTCTATTTTATTTTAGATCGGAGATAGGGCATCGACAACCCAAATATAATCAGCACGTGGAGCAGCACTCGAAAAGGAGGTAGATATTCGCGGATCCAGGTAAAAAAATGTGCGGGAACCTTGCGACCTGACAATACCACTGAACGAAAGGGACATCTTAAACGTGTTTTCTTATTCGCAATAAAAATAATGTGCGTCCTCTGGTTTACCTTGTGTGCTTTCCTTTGAATGAATTAATTCAAGAGGGCGTGCAATCACATTGCTGTGGACTTCACTTGTAGCGTTGCTTCCGTATTATGATTTATCCGAACACGTGTTGAAACACAATTGCTTTTATTCTTTTATTTAGTTCAAAATAATATTTCAAAAAGTTTGATTCACTGCAATTCTAACACCAAATTAACCCATATACAAACTTTACTGATGTCTGAACCTAAAGGACCCTAAACTTATCCAAAAATTCGCTATATATGTATTGAAACTTATGAACTATGATCGAAAAGAAGTATAATGAAATTTATTCAAAATTGTAATATCGTTCCATAATTACAAAAACAATAACTTCTTTCTAACAGCCAAAATACTTATCTATCCGAAAAATTACGATTCATTTCAAAATAACAAGAAAGAAACATAGATTTAGACCTTTTCCTGAAGCGACTATACACAAACTATACACAACTATATATACATAACTCATTGTTAGAAAAGTTCTTTATGGGAAAATTTTAAATGTTCGTTTCACGACAGCGCACTAGTTAAAAAATTAAAAGCCTATCATAATCAATCATCAAGAATGCATAAAAACCTTGCGGTGCAGTGGAAAGTTGGAAAAAGCATTATTTTAAATAAAGAGAGTAAATCACTAATTGATTTATAATAAATTTACATATTTCTACAACAATTATTTTTTAACATGAAAAACTTGCACATTTAAATTTAAATTTACTTTTATTACGGCAGGTAAATGTTCGTACGTGGTAAGATTTTATTGGCATTATTCTTATTACTCTGCCTAACCACAAAAGAAAAGTGTTTACGTAACGCTTAGGTATATTTCTCAGAAAACGTCAATAATTCATGAAATATTTTTATTTTCTTACATTCGTATCATCAGCATTCACGTTTCCCAAAATCCTTTGTCAAAGCACCCTTCTCATTTCACTATTAATATTAAATTTATAAGCCGGCTTACGCTACTAACGAACTTACTTCCAACAAAAACACGTTTAAAATTCCTAGAAACATTTCGAATACCTCATTAAAATTGGGTTAAAAGTTAGAAAGGAGTTCAGGAGTTAGTTCATTATTGGCTAATGCATTAACATTTTAAATCCCTACACTTGTTTACAACCGACCTTTCCTACTAGTTAAATACATTTTTCTGTGAACTAGTTAAATAGATTTTTCCGTTTTATAAACAATTCCTTGCCTCATAAAAATTATGAATACCTAACATTCTACATACACTACTTAGTCACTTTGAAAGATAAACAGATTTTATATTTTATGGAGTATAGATTTATTGTTTTACTATAATGACGTATATACATGCTTACGACTTGAAAATAAAAGAATTAGTAGTCATTGTCTCCGTCTAGGAACTTAGCAGGAAAAGCCACAGCTACCCAGGGCGTCATAAAATGATTAACAAGTCCATGTAATATAATCTTCTAATCACAGCGCATAGCATATTTCCTGAAAATTTATGATGGAGGAATCCGCAGGGAGCATATCTTGCCGAGAACATAATAATCCTTGATTAGCCGCATTCATCCACAGCCTTGCCGCGTCATCTCTGACTGCCGTCTCCGATTCATGTTTGTGCCGAGTAACGTGAAGTAATGCCAGGTACCTGTTTTCCCGTCACGGTTTTAAGTGCTGCACCTTCTTTGACTTTTCACCTTTGATTTTAATCTATTTAATAATCGTTTATTCAACACCATTGCAATTAAATAGATTGCCTTAAGGGTCCTCTTAGGTAAATCCGATTTAAATCATGTTGTAACAGATCAGCGGCAGTTTATAAAAGGGATTTCTAAATAATCAATCAGATTTTCCTTAAAAATGTTATTCTTACATAAATTGTACTGCATAAAGACCTTTTGTCGCGTATTTTGTTGGTTATATAATTCATCGAAGGACAGACATAGGCAAATTTGAATTCGGAAGAAGGGTTCATTCAAACATTACGTGAGTACTTTAAGGCAGGCGAGAATTTTGTTACGTGTTTATTTTTTTCTGTACTCGATAATAGGAGTCGTAAGACACTTTTGTGGACCATCAGGAATATTTCTATAGAATATTTATCAGCATTATTATTACTTAGTATTTATTTCATGGTTAAATTTATTTACACTATTTTTATATTTCTATCGTATTTCCAAACTTATAAAAAATGTTATTAAATGCTTCAAATAGTTTTTCCAGAATTACTAGCAGAAAAATTTCCGCGTACAATTGAAATAAAGTTTTTTTTTTTAATTCCAAAGTGTTTTATAATAGAATTTTCTACTACAAAACGGAAATAAAAAAATTATTTTCATTTTAAAAATTATTCTATTCCAAAAAAAATATCGTTTATTGGATAGTCTGGCCTAATTTTGTAATTTTAATTTCGATAATACATCACTAAGCTCCTACTACTAGACCACTCAAATAATCAAATAATACTAGTAAATAATATTAAATTTCAATAACTTTATCCATACAAAGATGTGCCACATTATTCGAAATAATATTAAATAATATTAAATTAATAATTTAGGATTTTTTTACTAGTTCACAATGCTGCTTTTCATTCCAAGTCTTTATAAAAATTGCAATAAATTTAGACAACATGTAAGATTTTGTTTAAAATATCACTATTATTTGCAAATTAATTCCAACAATACATTTTAAAAAGTTTAATAAAAAAACTGTAAGAATTAATCTATTATTATATAATAAAAAATACTCAATTTTTCAAGCATCAGTTTGCAATTAATTGCGCAAACGAGTTTAAAACATTTCGCTTTGACGCTTGGAAATTATAGCCGCACAAGTCTTTCTCACGTTTTTCTGCAATGCTGAGCTGTTTCGAACTTTACCAACTTAATTCCCTTAGAACCACATGCATGCAGTTCCTTGGTCCTGTAGTTTGAACGTATCACGTTTTCGACATCCCTAGACTTAGCCAGGTAAGAAAGGAGCGGAAGGCATTTCTCTACATCATCCGCACAACGCGCCGGCGTATATAAAAGATTTTTAAAGGATTCCGTCAAAGAAAATAGTATATAAGGAGTATCGCCACTAGAATGATTTATTCAAGTCTTGACTTGTCTAGAGTTGAGTTAGAACAGTATTCTAGTAAACTAGTGGTTTAACTAATTACTCAAGGAGTATTATATCTGAAGTGATTAAAAGTTTCAATCAGGAGTTTTAACATGGAAGACAACCGAATTGGATTTATAAATGTGTCAAAATCAAAGGAGGCTATTTCACCTACCCGACAACGGACATTGAATTTCCTGCAAAATCTTAGTCGACGGTTGGGACGCCGGTGTAACAATAATCTGATTTACAGCAGTGAAGAGGATCTCAGAGACATTTCATCTGATTCATGTTCATCAAGTCTTCAGCGCGAAATAAAAGATTTCCACACATCCAGTTTTGATCTATCAAGTGATTCAAGCGACCTGAACTGCAACGAGTGCAACTCCAAACAGACCGACTTGAAGTCACGTTCTAGAAATAGACTCACGATGTCGTCGTTCAGCAAAGCACTTCAACACTTGGCACCGTCGACAAAGTCTACATCGTGCACCAGTTCACCCATGAAACAGCCGAACCCCAGCAAGGCTAAGAAGCAACCCCAAAGAATTCTGCGACAACCTGTAAATTACGTCTACCTGAAAGGAATGTCTGGTCTCCCGACAAGGAGGGTCCCACGGTCTTCTCTTTGCTGCCAGTACAGTCACCGGTGAACATCTTATCCTTTTGCAAGGACCACTGTTAACTTTTTATAGGCATTCCTTTTTCTTATTATCAAAAAACTATTTGAAAAAATTCATTTCCTGGTGCCTTTTTAAGTGTTTAGATCATAAGAGTTTTGTACTGTAGGATTAATAAAATGTAATTTATAAAAACAAAACAAACTCTCTTTCTCTAAAAACCCTCCTGCTTAAGATAAATTTATTTCTTTGTATGAAATTCCTTAAAGAGAGAAAATTGCAGCTATGAGACGTGACAAAAGTTCTAACTTTTAAATGTCTAGCTAGATTTCCTAATCTTTCTGATTTGGGCAAAAGTCTATGCTTTCTGCTTCCCATAGGAGTGTTTGCCTTAACATTTAACCCAACGTCCAATTATGTTTATAAAATAAAATATACATACGTACATGAACTTACAATCGCCAGTATTAAATTTTGCACTTTTATTCTGAGTTGCTCTATTAAGACTAAAATGGGCTGATTCAAATCGCCTCCATTTTTGGTAAAAATGTGAAGGTTTAGCTGCAAAGCAGAATATTGCACTTGAAAACTGAGATAGATTAAGAAAAGTTACGAATAAGAAATCCGATGAGACGATGAGACGTTTAGAAATTTGCAAAGATGAAAGCTTCCATTTTAAGACTCCAATGATTCTCGTTCTGTATACTCCTTAATTTAAGTACATTTAACTTTCAATCCACTGTAAGTGGGTTTTGGACTTGAAAGTAATTATTTTCCGAATTTAAAATTGCAACATGTAACAACCCTTAATGCTCCCAAACTTAAAAGCACGTTAAAGCACGCTAAAAACATAAGTTTAAGAAATAAAACGAAAGACTTGAAATACATACTTTTTCGTAATTGTACTTTACATGGAACTAGTTTTTAAAATTATATCAAGGCTAATAATTTACACTTAATACGTTCTCTTGTTGTTGTATAAAATTAATTATGTTCCCACATCTACTTGTTCCTAACTAACAAAATAAAATAAACTTAATAAAACTTTAGAAATGTAATTTATTTTAAAATCTACTTTATTATCGAATTTACAGGTTTATTTAACCTTTATTTTTGGAAAGATAAAAGAAACACTGACATTCTACAAAAGGTAATTAAAATTAAATAAAATTTTAATAAAACCATTCGCATTAAAAATACTTTCGAAATATTTAGGAAAATTCAAATAAAACAGTCATACATTTTTTTTGTTTATTTATTATCTGCTTATTTCAACACCAACGAAAATTACCGAATAAATTTGGTGTGTATTTTCACTAAATTTTAGAGTATTTAAAAATTAGTTGACGAATTCGAAATTTTAATACCAAACCAGGGAGGAGATCAATGAATGAAATAGCAGCTAGAAAAAACGATCGCATCGGATAAGAAAATATTTTCAAAATTCAGAAAAATAGAAGTCAAAAGGCCGAAGTTATTGTAAAAATTATACGTACTATTTCCAAATAATATGTTAGAGAATTACTTATAGTAAAAAGTGGAAAGTGTTTTGGAACCTGATCCTGTGACTTTCAAGTGCCTTTTTATAAAGAATTTAAATTATTTCGCACGTGTATTATGTGAGGTATCTAAAGAAATAATAGAAATATAATTCAGGGTAAAGGATACAGTCCGTTTTATCACTAGCGTTGCGATTACTTCTCCTTAAAGTAGGCCTGTCGAATGAATACCTGTTTCTATTGAAATCTCTTATACCACCCCCGTTCGGTGGACTTTCCCCTTCAAGTATAAGAGAAAGTGCGGCGCAGATTCAGTTCATGGGAGGAAGAAAAAACACGTGCTTATGGTAAATACTGGGGACATCGACCCCTATGCTGCACTTTCCGAGGAAGTCATTTGATATCCTCCGCGGAGAGAGTTAGGTGCGGTCTGAACTCCCAGGTATTGCATTTCCTTCACTAACTGAAAGCAAATAAAGAAATTTTGCAAACATTTTATATTATTAAATTTATTTATTTATTGATTTTAAGTAAGTATAAATAAAGTTTAAGCATTAAAAATAAGTTACAATCAAATCTACGTTACTACTGTGAACTTAAAATATATAAAATTCACACAGAAGCTACAGCTTTATCATGCCATGTAGACTTTAAAATCAACCAGAACCTGAAAGCTCATTAAAAACGCATTTGTTAAATATGCTCCCCCAAAAAAACTGGAGCCTTTGATTTGAAGTTTCAAAAATTTATGCAAAATCATACTTAGTTTTTGTCAACTACGGTATATCTTCAACAACGATTTAAGTCCTGATGTTAAAATGATCTATATAATTATGTATAACTATGTTCGACGTAATGTACTTAACACTGGATTTTCAACAACGCACAAAAGTTTAAAACTGTGCATCCTAAAAAGTTCTTGACTGCCTTCATTTCTCATTTGAGATTCGTTTGTAAACCTTTTTTTGTATAATTAATGTAGACAATTTATGAATGCTATTTTAAACTGAACACCTCTATAATCTTCGAACATTCCACTCCAGAAAATTTCCACCTGGCATTTGATTTAATCCCTCCAACCAGTTTACGAAAATGGGCAATCGATAGCAAGACCATTTAGAAAGTTCTCGCTCTTATGTGGTCAACGACACGTCGAAGGTGCGGACAGGAAGCGCACCTGGAATGAGTTATTGCCACGACTGCGACGTGGAGGTGGGGCGCCAATTGCCATGTCCTTGATGAACCGATGCAACTGATTGTTTACATTTTCTCTCCATGGTCTGCAGCCTTTGGCGCTCTTTCCTTTTTGTATATACATCTAGCAAGAGTTCGCGCTTGCTCACTAATGTATTCCAAGTCAAGTTTCACGTGGATCTCCTCTCTGGTCGAAAGTATAAAAGGAAGTCTATTCCTGGGATTTCTCCATAACTTTCACGTACCGCCAACTGCTCGTTTCGAAGTGCCAAATTTATGAGTTATCTCTTAATCCAGTGATAGAAAGGTGTCATGGACCAAAGGTTGATTAGTTGCCCAATTGTGTCAAGGGACTAAAACCTATACCAAAGGTGTGAAAAACTTAAGAATCTCAAGCGTCCATATCAGTGATTTTGTCATGGAAGAAAATCGCGTATGTTTCATCGAAATACCTGCTGAAAAGTCTAGAAGTGTTTCACCTCTCACACCATCACCCCGATTGGAAAGAAATTTGGGGTTTTTTCACCAACTTAGCAAACGGTTTGGTCGAAGATCAGACGACAATATCATGTATACCGGGGAGGATGACTCCAGAAGCTCATCTACAGACTCTTGCTCGTCGACGACAGGTCACCTACGTCAAGTGAACAAAGGTGTCCACAACTCGAATCTGGAGTTATCTTGTGGATCAAGCGATACTAGCAGTTCAGCGGATGAAACAGAAAAGACTAGTGTGTCTACCAGCCCTCTGCATAGACGATCGACTTCAACGATTCGTAGAGCTTTCGAAAATATTTCCATATCAACCAGATCACTTTCCTGCAGTGGAACACCTTCCAAGGAATCTAAGTCTAAGAAAAACACCAAGAAGCCCCCTCAGAGGATTCTTAGGCAGCCTGTATCATACACCTATCTGAAGGGTATGTCTGGTCTTCCGACGCAACGAGTACCTAGATCAGCAGTATGTTGCCACTACACACATCGGTAAAAATTTCTAGGATGATGGTAGTAGAATCAGACTTCTTTTAACATCCAGCCAAACTCCGTAAATTAAGAAATCACTTGCACTCTCTACATATTTTCCTTATAGCAAGATTACCTTACTTCCACAGTAGTCCAGAATTCAGAAGATTTTTAAATTTATACAATAACGTTGCAATACACCGGGCGCAGTGTCTCGTCTCAAGGAAGCAAATGAATAAAGTGTAGCTTGTAAGTAGGTAAAAACGAATGTATCTTTGATTTTGAGGTGATGCACATGAAGACTGTCCAGATTCTACTTGTATACGTATGGATCGCATTAATCAAAGCATGGCTGCCAAGTTGAAATTTGTGGTTTTGATAAAACTCTTCGCAAATGCTGCTCTCTACAAAAAATTTATAAAAGTAGTTAAGATTTGTTTTCAAAATTTACTGAAATCAAAACTTTTCTAGAGGTCTGAAAAAAATCAGCCTTGAGGCCCTTTCAAATTATGAAAGAAGGTTTCGCTAGGTTTTGAAAGGGTTTTTATAAATCTCATGTGGAAGTTCACATTTGAGTTTTATCAAAACTGATCATTTCAGTTTACAAGCCTTACGAAACCTTTTGTATTGTGTTCTTAAACTTAGTTCGGTTAGTTCATAAAAGTCGTAGGCTATGAGATTTACACAGATCAGCGCTGGTGAGCAACTTATAACGATGTTTTGAATTAATTGGAATTTAAGATCCAAATTATGGTGCCTTTTTATAAAATATATTTAAATAAATTATAAATATCTTGAAAGCGTTTTTCATTTATCCATTTATAGTAAATTTTCAGGCAAAGTATTCGAATAAAGGTTTTGAAAAACAAACGTCCATTTTGTGGACTTTATTAAAAATTTTTTGATTTATTTGCTAAATAATATCAGATTTTAATTTTGAGAAGCCTATTTGCAAAGAAAAATTGAAACTTCGTGAAAAATATTTTTCTCTAGATAAGAGACAATCGAGCTCAAAAAATTTTCTGAAAATGATTTATTGTTAATCTGTTTAAAGTTTTGTTCACAAGCTTCTTTATAAACCATACTTTAGAAAATATGATTAAATTTAACTTTTTTGTTAACAGTGAAGGTTAAATATCATGGGAACTATTTAAAAAAACAAAAAAGCTTACAAAACCAGATGTGCAGTCCTTGATTTTAGTTATGCATCAAATAAACAAATTATTTTGAATAACACATTTATAATTTTTCTTTTAATAGATCAGCTATAAATTTATTTTACATTAATGTCATAAATTTAATATTACTTGTATAATTTAAATAGTAGAGCTGTTTTTCATAAAAAATAGTAAAACTCGATCTAAAAAATTGTTGTTTCACAAGAACTTTCTTGTTGATGGAGCATTTACCAGACAAAGTAAGACTTTTCTTCATATAAATTTTGTTTCAAATTTTTTATTATGGTTAGTGTGAAAAACAAACAAACACTAGCCTTCTTTTTTCTTTTGGATTTTCCACCATATTTAAATCATATTACAAATAAATAGTTACTTGATTTCAAATTCTATTTGATAATTTTTGGCTTGTTAAATTATTATTAAATTAGATATCAGAAATATTTTAATAAGCCTTGGTTTAATTAAACTTTTAAAACCTATATCTTCTAAAATCACATCATTTTTCAATCAAAATAATTTTTTAGCCGCACTATATAAAGATATACAAGTTATGTTTTTAAATAATAGAATAATTCATTGATAAATATGTTTCAGGTTTTCTACAAATGTTCTCCCCATTTTTCACTCTATTTTACATTTACCTAATTATAAAGTGTTTTTCTGTGGCATTATGAAGTGAGCTTTAAAAATACTATCTCTATTTATATATAAAATACTAACTCTATTTATATACAGCACAGTACGAGATCCCACAGCAACATGTCAATGCCCTTTATCTCAAGAAAAATTAAAGTCGTCTACTTTATCAACCACCCACATTAACAGTTGACATTCAGAAATAACAACAAACTTGATAAACGTCATCTATCTCACTATGTTTGACAAAAGTATATATTTAGAATAATATAAGTGGCTTCATTAGTCCTATATACACGAAAAGCGAACCTTCTGACGCAATTATTGCCACAAAGTTCATTCCAAGTTCCACAAGTCAAAAACCTCCGAAGCGTTACTGTACAAACATTTGCTGAACTTTATTTTGGAACAGCGAAAACGCCTCCAATGAGACCTAAATTCTGAGACCCTTGCCTTGTCATCTAGCTAAGAAGTTAATTTCTTGCAATATACGAAACACCTTTAACTCTGCCAGCCGTTGGGACTAGAAGAGCCTACGTATCTTCCCAGCATTACGCTCTGCTGAATTCTTTGTTGGTCTACAATGGTCATGACTCCCTGGAACATAGCCCGACTGCAACCAATCGCCAAGAGAAACTTCCCTGTAGTAAAGACTTATTTATAGTCCTCTTAACGAAGGTAATTTTAAGCACTCTTCCCTTGACCTAAGCCAAATCCATTGTTTCCTGCAAGGCGTAAACTAATTTGCTGTTCTCCTTACAATTAGAGCCGAGAAGGTGTCAATGAGTTCCAAAGGTGTTGAAGTGGTCCCTGGAGAGCTGTCCATTTCCAGATGGTCCTGGAATTTTCTATTAACTTCAGACTATCAATCAATAGTTGACGCCCGGATACACTCTAGAGAGATTTTACGAATGTTTTGGTATTTTCGTATCTGGGTCATTCGAAACCCTAAACGAATTCGACAATGGTTTGACCTCGTTTTCATATTTCTTTTTTCTCGAATGAGTTTCTGGGTCGAAAGGCAACAATTTGTCAGAAGCTAAGTGAAATTTAGTTTTGTTGTTTAACACGTTAATGGGTGAGCAAATAGGCACGGACAACTTTTGCAAATGGATTCTCTGAAAAAAAGTTTTCGTTGATTTGGTTACTCTGTTTAATTTGAAAACGAATATTTCAGGTCAAGGCAAGAGTGTCACAAGTTTTTTCCCCGCATTTTAGTCCTTTTCTTCTAATATGCATTATTTCGTTAAAATCGTTCAACTCATTTGTGGGATATTGTACTTTAATTGCTATTGTTATTTAAAATATATTTATAACCACCCCAGAACCTTCATTTAAACATCAACCTTTCATTTAAACATTAACCATATCTGCAACACAGACTGTTCCATTAATTTTATTAAATCAAATTTTGTATCGTCAAATAGGTGCTCTGTATTAAATAAATTGGAAACACTTTTTATAATACATTTTCATCAAATAAAATATTTTGTACTGATATAAAAAGTAAATATCAATTTTTAATTTTTAATAATAATATGTAATATTACGTAAATGTATCCAAAATAAAAATATTTTTGTTTAAATTGTTGAAATAGGCGGTAATTATTTCTCAAAACATCCCGATTGTTCATATTCATGTTCATATAATTTTCTTATTTTTGTCCACAATTTTAATTTTATTCTTCACCAAGTGCACTATTTTACTTAAAAAGTAAATAATTTTATGTACACAAAAGCTTATTTTATACGGAATTTATATAACTTCATAAAACTTAAAATTGGTTTTCATTAGAATGTAATCTCTTAAATTTGTTTCTACCTTAAATTAAGAATTTAATAACGATTTCTACTGAATAAAGCCTGTTACCTACCGTGTGGTAGATAGTGCGATCCTTTTTCACGCTTAGTGGGTGTACGCGATGAATTAACCATTTTACAGAGACCGAATATTAGGGAATTTAATTTTAATTTAATGGATAAAATAGTTTCATGGCTATTTATTAATCATATTACATCATCTTACAACATCAATTCGTTTCAGAAACCTCCGAGAGTAATTTTGACGCCTAAGAATTGCCTCATTCAATTGAAAAGCACGTACGGACATAAAGACCCATCCACCTTTCCGCAGTAACCCCGTGTATAAACTCGTTTTACAAGAAGTGCTTTCATAAATCTGCTCAGAACAAGCTCGATTATAGTATTTTATGGCCGGAAATATTTTACAAACTCATCTAATTACAATTTCCAAGAGTTACCTTACTTTATCACAACAATGCTATCGTCCTTTTGTTAGGCTTTTAATCTGAAGGACATTCAACCTTCGATTATACGACCTTCCACCCTTAAATCCGAAAGAGTGAAGTGTGCCTGTATCATAGATTCTTAGCATATCCCGAATCCCAGCATTGGTGAGGCCTCCGAAATAATTATTTTTCAGCAAAGTTTGTTCACCCCTTTTAAGGCCGAAGGCAATGAACCCGAAACCTCAGAATAAGAAGTACCAGCTGACGGTATCGCTTTATCTTGAGGAGCGATGATGGATTTCCTTCCCACATCCTTTGCTTTGTGTACAAAGAATAACATTGTTGTTATGTTAAGAAATTAATGTTTCATGAAGAGTCCCTCAATTGTTGGGATACCCCAGTCTCCATCGACTAGCGAGAAAAAAAATTGGTCACTGATAACGAGACGTTTTTGTTCTTCCTAAGAGCTTCCGTGAGCTAGCAATAAATTGCCATTCAAAATGAAATCTTTGCTAGAGGCATTGCCCGAAAATGGCCTCTGAGTTTTAGCCATTTAGCAATAGCCCATTTAAAAAAAAAAATGCTTTGAATTTTCTGGGCTAATGTCCCAAAGCCGATTCATCTAATGTGCTGTGATGCTTCTCGCCCATCAGCAGGCCAGATCTATCGAAGTGGAAAGTTAACCAAGAAAGAAAGTACCTAATACAAAAATTTTTCTCAATAGATAAGGAAAATTAGAGCTGTGAAAGATTACAAAACTAAAGGATTAGCAACATCTTTTTCAAAATTTCGTTTTCGCGCTTTGATTATCACCAGTTTTTTGACAACAAACACTTATTCCATCAATAACCAAAGAAACATTGTTTATCATTTTTATCATTCCAATATAATAATACAACAGGGATGGTGTGGCATAGGCTTTAATATTGTTAAAACTTCAACTTTTTAAATTTCTTTGAACATTTGAAAAACTGAATCTTCAAAATTTTTTAGGAAAATAATAAACATAAGATTAAAGCTGCGATGTCGACAAACATTGACTAAGATGAGTCAGTCTTGTTTTCAAAATACGATGAACGAAATATTGATCAGTTTTGAACGTGAAATGGGTCTGAGTCTTTTTCATAAAAAAAAGAAACTGTTGCCTGTTGCTTTCTACGCGTCGTATATTCGTACATCTAGAGAATTATTATCACGATCAGAAAATCGCCTCAACAGATAAAAGCGAAAATATACGCTTGTTAAATTTATTCATGTATTTCCATAGTACGTTCTTCTACATTACTTATTTTACAAATCTTGAAACTTTTCTCTCTGTCTTATGAAATTCATAAGCAAAAAATTGTTTCCTAATCTTAAGAGCTTGAATTATGTCTCCCTGAAAACTGTTTGTATCTTAAGAAGCCACTCGTCTGAATTCAGTGCCACACCTCCACGCACTCGCCGAGAAATGCCAGCCTGGCAACGCATCTTATCGCATCTACGTTTTCATATAAGTTATTAAAACAGCAATCGCTGTGAAAGAGCGTTTACTCAATGATTGCCCATAAAAACCACACGGCACCTGCTTAGAACAGCAACGCGAACTCCTTAAGATGCCATAAGAGACATTTCATAAAGTAAAAGAATTAAAAATAGCCCCCAGGTGTCGTAATTGTTCTAGTGACGCTAAATGTTGTTAGAATTCCTAGAGTTAGCCACGAAATACTCTTGAAGAGGGGGTTCCCCCAATTTTCGCATTTAGTGAAAACGGAAATTCTCAAAAGTGTCCTTCGGAGCACTTGGGACACCAAAGAAGCTAGGCCAGCAAAGCCCCCCATCTTAAGTTTAAAGAGCACACAGACGAGAACTACTTAAGGACGATGAATTGATCTCAAGGATAAAAATAGATAACTAACTCCCAAAGTAGATCTTGTCTAAAAATAAGCGTGGCACGTGACAAGCTACACGGAGGCCACTGCTCTAAAAATGGGGCATATGTAGTCACGTAGTTCAAGATGAGAGTTACTTTTTCCCGCTAATGGCTACTATTATCCCGTGATGTCTCGGTTAAATGGAATGATTTTACTGTAGCCTATAGTCCCGAGTCCCGTCCGTGACAATTACTGCGATTCACAGCCTGTTCAAGAAGTGCTCTAATTCCACGACGACCTAGATTTCCAAATGAATTACCAATTCCATTTACTCCCGGTCGGTCCTGCATCCATTAAACTCACAAATCCGACCGCTCCCCCAACTAAGCCCTATGTGACGTCATTGCTGACGTCACGGGAATTGTGAATGGCCTTATCGTGCCTCCCCACCATCAGCCGCTCCTGCGCCCTTATGTTCCTGAGAACCGAAAGTAGGTCACCGGCAGCTGCTGCACATCTCGAAAGTAGGTCTTGTAGTGAATGAAAACGGCCCCATTACAAAGCGCTCCAGGAACAGAAGGGCTGCTGTTAGAAAGCGCTCCGGCTGGGTCTGAAACTTGGGAGAATGCCGGGGTCCCGGGTTGGAACTACCGAGGTTACGGAATTCAAGGAGAACCGGTGGACTACCTTCACCCCAGTGTTTTACGGCATAGGAGCAGCAAGAAAGTCAAACTGCAGTCGCCCTACCCCGACTGTGCTGACTATTCTAGTACATTTACAGGATGCTGCGCTGTTGATTTGCATACAAAACAGAAGAGCAACCTTCACTCAATCTATGCGCTCGGAGTACAGAAGAAGGGATCCTTGTTTGACTTGCAAAAACCGTCATCGTACGCCTCTCCTTGACTTCCTGGTAAGAGCAGTGTAGCTGTGAAATTGGATGAATCTAATCTATCCTGACCAGCTGAATGGTCTAGTTCTGTTTCCGGAATCTGCAGGATTCTCTATGTTATACAGATGTCTGTAAGGCCCTCTAGAATTTCCAGAAAGAAAAATGATTGTGTCTAGAGGACGAGGAAATAGTAAGACAACAAGAGAATGATAGAAGTTATTTATTACACCCGCACACCAAGTGCCCGACCGGCCTTTGCCAAGTTTTTCAATCATTAAGAACGAGGAACGGAAAACTGTACGAAGAGTTCCATAGTCTCCATTAGTGAGCTTCGTAAGCATAGCACAACATTTGCGAAGGATAACATATGCTGCTAGACCATCAATAAGAATCCAAAAAGGGAAAGCGTTCCCACAAGAAATTTTACTATGGCAGGAGAATGTTTGAAAATGGTACATTTTATGGACTGGTAACATTTTTACCTTAAAGGTTAGTATTGTAGACAAATTGGCGGATTCAAGCATATGTTGAAAGTTTTCAGAATTTTATAAATTCTACAAAATCTGTGTACAATTTCATTACAACTTCTACTTTATGTATCAATCCAAGAATAAACAGAAAATATGTAAAATTGCCTAATGCTGAAATACGTCTTGGGTGATACTAGAAATATTAGTTATGCTATAAATAGAATAAGAAAAAGGTGTTATAAACAATTAATAATTACAATAATTATACTTTAATCCTAAAGATTCCTATAATAAAACAATTAATTCTATAAATTAGGGATATATAAAAAAAAATGCAAACAAAACAAACTTAACAAAACTTGCAAAATTCGCGTATTTCATAAGACACTCAAAATATAAATGCCGTTTTCTTTATGTAGATATATAAATCCAAACACTCCAAAAAAATCGATAAGATTAAAAATATGAATAATTATACACATCTTAAATAAGTATTTTAATATTTTTACATCGCATATGCGCAACTCTTTGTAAAGTGACAAAAAAATTATTTTAAAAATCTAATAATTACAATTTTCGGTAGATTGATAGTAACGTTTGCGGGCGTCTACATATCTTGAGGCCATATAATGCTTGACCGCAGTCTAGATGTTAAGAATAGGATTCAGAATACCCCTTGGCGTCGTGCGTGCAACAACTCGCTGTATCTATACAGGCGTAGAATGAATAGCTCCAATTTTTAAACATTCACAAGCTGCCCTCGAATTGTAATTTACAATATGCGTCTGTCGAACATGTTCACCAAATGGCAATTTACTAAAATTAACGTCTGGAACGCGGCATACACTAAAAGGCTATTGTTAAGTGGGTAAATCCGCCATGAATAAATGATATTAGGCATTGCCGCCTGCTCGAAAAGCAATTCGAAAGTTTGCCGATTAACGAAGAAACAGAGCCGTACGGTATAAGAAAATTAAAACACCTGGAACGCACCTTCTTGCCAAATATTCATAAGGGACAAGAACCAAACTTTTCTAGGAGGACATCCTGGGTTGGCGCACTAATTCTCATCCCTCACAGGACTTAAGACACCCAAAAGGGACTGATAGGGGGCTTCCTTATGGTGAGCAGCCCTAAGAATAGAAATTAATCTAGGGCTGGCACGTGCCTTGCGCCACTTGCTTTTAAGTAATCAATTTTGGCTCTTCGACCTTTTTGCATTATAAGAAATCGTTGAGACTCTACAAGGTTTCCTTGCTAAGATAATGAATTAATAATGGAGTTATAATTATTCAGCACGTTTCGAAATTTGAAAATTTTCCACATACGACATACATCGATCTATTTCCTTGCATCAAAGGTATGATCTTATTCGAATTCTATTCCCTCAAAAGGTAATTAATTGGCCCTCAATAGTAGGAGAAGGTTTCACGTGTGACAAGTTTACCCAACACGTGCCAAACTTTATAATTGCAGCTCTTGCAGGGCTTTCTAAAGTAGGGGGAATCCGGGAGGGTTTAACAGGTGGGAGAATTTAGTCACTCTCAATAAAATTTTCAAATTGCTACCTAATGCGACGTTGCTGCACTTCTCACGCGTGTCATAGACTGATCGTCTCGCTTACGTCACAAGATTGCTCCCGCAATATTTTTTCTTGTAAAAGAGTTTTTATTTTTATTTTAATTTTTAATAGACTAAAGAACTTCTGGTTTTTCTCTTAGTTTCAACATTGTTCTCAAATTTATTTTTGTCTTTAAAGTCTGATTAACCAAATATTTATACAAGAAGATCTTGAATTCATATTTGTTTGATTGTTTTTTCAATTTATTAATTACAGAGGAAGTTATGGGCCCTAAGCGGACTCTCTGACCACCCAATCTTTTCGTACAAAAAGTACGACATCGGGGAAAGTATTTTTTTATCGTGTCGTTTAACCGACACCCACATATTGTAAAAGTATCAAGAATTATTAATAAAATATTTAGGATATTAAACTAGATTTTAGGAAAATGAAAAATAGATACAGAAATGAAACAGAAATATTTAAAAAAAAGTTTTTTTTTTTTTATAAAAACATGCCAACGTAATAATGCGAAAAGTTAACCCTTGTTATTTATAAAAGATACACTCTTCAAAATAATATTAAAAATCTACACCAATCAGCATCTATTTCGCCCAAAACCGTGAAAGTTTTGTATACATAAAGTATTTAAAACAATCAGTAGATTTTAATCCAATTTTTATATAACACATCTTAGTATACAAATATAAAAAAGAAACTTTCTTAATGAAGTCCCCAAAGAAAATCGTAGAAAATAGTTAATCTATTTTAAGAATTTTTTTCCCTTTGGAAGCTTAACGATTTACCAGTAAAACGGTCAAGCGGGCAGCCCACCAATGGTTGGACAATCTTTTCCTTCCTAAATGTTTAGACATCTGCTACAAAAGCCTATAGGTTTAGATCTTAAGTTCATTATAGTGAAAATTTGTCGCAAGGGGTTAAGATATGAAAAAAGACATTTATATTTTATATTTGAACCAAAAAGGTTACCTTAATGTAAATGTTATTTGTTGAAGCTGTTTTTAAAAACGCCGAAATATCCTAAACTTTTAATTGTATATAAAATCATATTGAGAGTAAAAAAAGTCTTTTTAAATTTGTGTCTCAACCAATTGTGTGTTAATTGTGTGTGATTTGCGTAAAAATATTTAATATTTGATATATTGGAAAATTGCAAACTTAATTTGTTTTTATTTTTAGTAGTAATTATTTCATCAGTTGTTATTCCATTAACAAGAAACTTTCCTTTCTTATATTTCTCACGTAGAACAGATTTCTCTAGAAAGTACTCCAACCTTTAAGTGCTCAACAGCAACGTCAGTTTAGCTGGAATGGTGATTTTCGTCCTTCTACCAGCTTCCGTGTTAGGATTCAGTTTTGCGTCACTTATCCTTGACTGGTGCTGCTCTAATAACCTTTGCACGGGTCCTTCTACCGGGGGATGTGATTCCTCATAATCTGAAATCCATCAGAGTTCGGGAGTTGCAATAATATTCGCTAACTGGTGCATGTGTGCGATTTCGATTGCAATCACCACCGATGTAAGTGCAAGCTCCACCGAACTTTCGCTGTATAAGTGACTGCAGGTTTATGAGTATAGACCTGACCTGCTCGCTCATTGAGAATAAAAGGAGGTCACTGAAGGTTCATGACCCTGGTTGGTGACGTACATAAGTCGGTGTGGGGGTCATAAAAATAAACTACACCCTTTACCCTTCGACTTTGTATAGCTCTTCAATGAACTTTGGGGGTGCGATATGTGGTTTTGCAACACCACCTTTCCCACTACGATCGCGCTCTCCTGAAATTCATCAAAAGCCCTGGAAGAGGGCCCACTTGGGCTGGAGAGGCGTAAACATTTCCCACTCGGATCGAACACGTGAATTACTGTGTAACGCAAGGGCAATGCAATAAACATAACGTCAACATAGCACTAGAAGGACACAAGGAAGTTGTCTCTGGATTCTGGATGCAATAGGAGCTGTGCACCCGGAGCGCCTTCGAAGGCCGAAGTTTCCGTCATCGCTATACATCGGGTCACTGGGTCAATTATGCCTGAAATTCCCGAGAGATGGATGGGTCCTTGATGGGTGTTTTGTTCTATCGAGAGATTTACACAATGCGTGCAAGTTGTACTCGCGGTGCAGTCCTACGAAACTCGCACATCAATAAACCGACAATCGAAGGGTGCAGCGCAAACAGCACGTCCCTAGATTCATTTACCTAAGATGATGCGATTTTTAAAACATAAACATCTCTGTTTTGTGGTCGTACTCGCCTGATGTGGTTGCGATAGGTAAGGCTACAAATGGAATTAGGGCCAAGGTGAGAACTTTAAGCTCCGACTGCAGAATTTGTTGTAGAGAAGAGTTTGTTCAGGTGGAATCTTGATAAAAGGTCTTTTAATAAAGCTGTCGACTAATTGGAAAAAATATAAAATTAATGCTAAAATGGAAATTGGTGCTTATTTCATCACCATCAGAGGAATCGCTAAGATTTTATTGTCTGCATAGAACAAAGTATAAAAAACAAGAGTTGTTATTGCATGTCGTTTATTAAATTATGCCAGAACTCAGATAGTATTATATTTATACATATTTCTGACATTATCTGAGTGAATACGAACTTAAAATCAATCAATTCATATAAAAATTTCTCAGGTTTCGTATCTCATTTAAGAAAGAAAAATATTAATAAGAGCAGCATTTTTATTTAAATATGCAGAAATTATTAAAATGTGCAAAGCTGTGTTATTTTGAGTGTTATTTTGAGTGTTATTTTGTTATTAAATACTATATACAAATTTATTAGTTAATAAAGCTCCCTACACATTGCACATGACATAAAGTTACTTCGAAGAAAAACATGGAGTTTAAGCTGTAGTCTCGGTGGATCAGTAGCAGTGCAATTTGTGCATCATTCTAGAGGTGATATGTGCCATTCTTTTCTTAACTAGTCCTGGAGATTGTTGGACCAATAAAAAAGGGTAATTTTTAAAAAGTGAATAACTCTTTAAATACTTCAGGCACTTTCCTTAATTCCAATAGCTATTTTTGAGTTCTTTATAAGTTACTTTGAAGTTATATGTTTTTGAATATCTAAGTATTTTTCATATCATCCAAAAAGGATTAACTCAACCAAGAGAAAGTAATTTCCTTTACTCTTTTCCTAGAAAGTATTCTACAACTTAGTTAACTGGAAATTTTGTCGTCGTCTCTGAAGCTGACATTACTTGGCAGTGTATAGGTTTCAAAGGACTGCTATTTATGTAATCGAAATTAACACCCAGGTTGCTGTAGAACATGTTTCTATGAATTCGAAAGGTTAGCGCCCTTAGAATCGTTTGTTCGTGTAAATTTGTAAACAGAGCAATTCATAAATTAAAGCATAATATATTTTGGTATGAGGGTTTCGACTATAGGGCGTTAATCTCACCGCTGTAAAAGGAATTCTTTTAAACCCGCCAAAAGCGCTTACAACACCAAAACGACCGAATCCTGAATCGAGTCTGAGAGTTTTCAATTATCAGCAAGCCCGGCGTTAAACCATTGTTCTCCGGAAATGGCTTCAATAAATTTGACAAAAAGTCGTGCACGCCGATTTAATTGAATATTTCCGAATACTATTGTTTTTGTTTTCGCTAAAATAATTTCCCCGACATGGCGGTGGCGGCACCATTAAAATTTCATCTATACATCCTTGACAAACTCGGGGCAGGTCGTCGGCCTTTGTCCCACTTCCTCTTAGGAGATGCTTAAGAAATCCTTGAGCTGCTTCACTGAAATGGCGTTTTACTCCTAATTAAGTCTATGCGCTACGAGGGTACTTTCATATGCCTAAATCAGTGGCTTCGTTTCATCGCAGAACAAAACGCGGGGCAAAAGCGCGCCAGAGCAGTCTCTTGAAATCTTCAATCAGGCAATCAGAAGATGTCAAGGATTTCCCAAGGAACACTTAACGCTGTTAGAGTCTGCAACTGACCCCGTACTCTTTATGTTCTCCCAATGGCATCGTCAACTCTTTGTTTCACTGCTAGTAGTAAACAGGGTGAGTGTAGGGCTGTTTGCCCTAGTTCAGGCTATGGAGCACCCGGCGCTCTAAAGGTTCTAAATTAAGCCTCATTCACACTGGAAACGAGAGAAGGGTGGGTTTTTTCACCCGACGCTTAACATGCACTTAGTGCAGGCTCACGTACAAAATTCTCATTTACTAGCATCAGATATGATTGCCTACCGCAAGGATATCTCGACCTAATAAGAAGGTATCCTTGACACACTAAAGATAATGGCTACTGAATGACTTGCTGGGAAAACGAACGAAGCCCCCAAATGCTCCTTATCCCTTCCTCCAACCAAGCCGGCTCTAATAAGCCGTCTTTGCTCAAGAAGGAATTTATGGGGAAGAAAATCTCTTCGAGGCAATTTTCCCAAAATTTGTTGCCTGAAATTCCGATGGCACCTCATGAATACAAATTAGATCGGAACACCTCCTTTCGTTCTTCTTAGACGACGGACAATGGACCGTGGCTGGGTGAGCACTTTCAGCCTTGGTTCAACCTTGGTGGAAATCTGCGGTGCATCTTTGAATTTAAAGTAGTTCCTATCCCCAGCACAGGGGAGACTTGGGATCTAACGACGGTAGGTTTATAGCAGAGAAAGTAATGTCAACGCCGCCCTTGTGACAATCGTAGATAAGGATTAGGGTGGTGCCTCCAAATTTCTTCAGAAGAAGATCATTGCTCAAAGTTCAACGAACTTGATGCATACAAACCTTCACAATTTTCGTACTAACGAACGAAAGAGTTGGATTTTGAGTATAAGGGAGTTCTGACCACAAACACTCTGAGGTTTTATCCCTTAATTTAAAACTTCTTGGAATATACTCTTGTCTCCTAATGGAGCTATTCAAGATTTTCAAGTATTCCTCATATTCTGCCCAAAAGTTGTGCATCGAAACCTCCAACCTCAATGGAGCAGTGAACTTTGTCGGTTTCATTGGGATGTAGTAAAACAAATATTTCAGTGAAATAACTACCACAATAAACAGAACCAAGAAATATTCAATTATCCACCACAATTTACCCACGATATCAAATTAAACAGAGTACCCTGAGAAGACCTGAAAAAGTACCACAAGAAACGATGACAGTATAAACAAATTAAAGGATTAAAGTTAGTATTTTAAAATTTATATTGCTTGGATTACTTTGCTGCACTGTACTGCATTCAAATCAGAGTTGGCTAATTCATTATCACAAAATGTTTCTTTTCTTCTTTTGATTATTGCGGATTGAAGATTCTAAAGAAAAACAATATCTGGGAAATCTTACAGGACAACTACGAAATGTAAATGTAAATGTAAATAAATTCAAATGAATTCAAAACACACAACACAACAAAACGGTTCACGCGCGGAATTTCTTATCGAAAATTGGCAGCTAGAAATTAGGTACTTGTATTGCAGGTTGTTAGATGATATAGGCAGTTGAGTTGTTCGTTTTAAAAATAGTGCAATATGGGAATTTTTAAGTCCTTGTTTTATAAAGTTAATATATAATATTCTGTATTATATGATATATTACAGCAACTCAGCCAGTTTTCAATATAACACTAGAATTTATACGGAAACAAGCAAAACTTACAGATATGACCTTTTGAAATTATTTCAGTAGTTAGACCAAGTAAATACAACAACAAACAGTATAAGAAAATATTAATGAAGAATTTTAAGAAAAGCTAAATATTTAACATGCAATAAAACAATAGATAGTGATGTAAAATAATGATAACAAAATTTAATTTAGTCTTTTACAGCGATAAGAATTATATATTTTTGATTATCATTCTTCATTTTAATTTTTTCATGTTATAATAGTGGTATTTATACAAATAATTACAAATGTTTAATCTTCACTGACTTTAACTTATATTTGCTTTTGAAGTAAAAATAAAGAAAAGTGGTAATAATATTCAAAAGAAGGACATAGAAGTAAAAAGCGTGATATAATTTTCTGTTAATTTGTTGAATAATTTTTTGTATTTTCACTGTTTACAAATCCATCTTAAAAAACTCGATGTTAGATCTTAGGATTTTCAAAATCAGGTGTTCCTTTTAAGGAACTTTAAGGCTATATAATATCGCCCACACGCATTTAGCTACCGTAAATTTCTATCACTTCTTGAAAGGTTCTTGTCCGTAGAAGCGGATGAAATTGCGTGAACGTGTAATATTACACCTGGAAGTCAACGACCGATTTTCACTTCAGTCTTTTTCAAAAGTTTCCTAGCAATTCATAAGCAGTCGACACGTCGTATTTTGGGATCTTTATACCTGTTTGAAACATAAAAAATCCCAAAAGACTTCATCCAGTCATATCCCCTTATATATATATACCTATAGATCCCTTGATTATAGAGGGGTTTGATGAGGAGCTTTCACTCATTCGGGATAAAAATAAAATTCTTACAAAGCGGGTGCTACATACTCCTACCATGAACTCCTTCGACTACTTAGAGTACATCTTTTCAAAGGCTTCGTGCAAGGAGTCCTTGAGACAATGTCTTGGTTATGTTATTCGTTCAATTTGTCTTATCTATTCAACTGTGACAAGTAATGTTGCCTTTTTTGACTGACCTTTCGTATATAATTTAAGATACACGGAGAAAATATCCCCCGAATAGGTTATTTACCCTTGAGGGAGGCTCTGATTTGGTTAACGGCAGGATGGTCATACAGGGCCAACATCGAATCTAATGAAGATAAATCCCCTCGATATCATTAGCATGGATGACATACGCTTTCACCTTTTCAAAGAGCTGCGTCATCGAATCAATTCCATGGATCCGGCTCCACGAAGGGATATTGGTTTTGTCCTCACACCAATTTGATATGCAGATTCTCCTAATTGCCTCCAGGTGAACGTTTTTAATTGCCGGTGACTGGTTAAACACAGAAAGGTATATCTTCAAAGGGGCAACGACCTAAGGTATTCAATTACAGGTAATCGATGCCGTCATGGACCTTAACTTCTAAAAAGGTATCACAAAAATTGCCTTTTAAATATTACATCACCTACGTCAGAGTCTCATTACCGCCAGAGAGAGCGATCGTCCTTAATTCCTTTCATAGGATACTAACGCCAGGCAACGCGGGCTATATTTAGCAAAGCTGCCAAACTCGATTCTCAAGAAAACTCCTCAAATTCGCATGCATTAACGTGCATGTTTAATGTTAACGAGTTTGCCTGGTTTCTCCCCTAACGCCGCAAACGACGCTGGACTGAGAACAGCCTTGTTGGAAAATTTGTATTTTATACTCCTTACCGTCATGATGCTTTTTAATTGAGATTCGTAATGATAGGCCACCGTTCCACCTGTCGGAAGTTAAGAAAATTTTTAATGAGAACCGCGGAAGTATTCGAGACTCCTAATTTAATCAAAATAATTAATAAATTAGCAACGCTTTTGTTGGTTTGAATTTTTGATTTCGCGGAATTGAAGGTACCGAGATACAAGGCACAGATTTATGAGAAGTGCAAAATGGCGTGAATAAATATTTTGTTAATTTACTTTTTCGTGTTGATTTCAAGTATGTCAATTATGACTTTGCTGGTATCAAAAGCTGGCAGAGTGACATTGATGAAAAAGTAAATGAAAGCATTGTTTGATTTCGCTTGTAATTTAATTACTCAATCAAACAATATTTCTTCAAAACTGCTTTTAAAATTCATCCAAAAACAACTTTGAAAGCAAACATTAACGAATATTTATAAAAAAAAAAATTTGTGTTGTCTTTTATGTCATAGTAAAAATTAATTTAAAAAGAATCGTAAAAAATTGTGTTTATAGTTCCAAAACAATTGCCCTGGGTGATATTTATTTAAAAAAATTATAATTAAGTATCAAAACTAGTTGATGTATTTTAAAACTTTTCATCCAAAAATATATAAGTAAAAATAAAATTTTGGAATCAATAGTCGTTATTTTCTTACCCTTAAAATCTATAACTTTTATAGTAAAAATAATTTAACCAAATTTCATTAAAACAGGTGCACTAGTTCTCAAAGTTGTTTTAACACAGATTTCGAAGGCGGTGATTTCTTTAGAAAGGAAAATATGTGACATATCACTTTTTCGCGTTGTTTTTAATTTAGTTAGTGTTGTTATGATTGTTTGTAATGAAGTTCTACGAAATTTGTTCCTTTATTCAAAGTAGTTTTGTTAATGTTTACCAATATATTCTAAATTAGTCAATGTGCTGACGAAAATTAATAGGACTTTAGAAACAATTGTCGATACTTTGCAAATAATGTCATAATAGGCAATTTTTCAAAAAATGTAGGTACTACAAATAAAAGTGCTACTAATTAAGAACAAATAGATCTTAGTTTTATAAAACTATGTATTTAGTTGTACATTTTTATCTGTTTTTACGTATATTTCTTGTATTTAACACGTCAGTTTTCTTAGGATACGTACTTGACGATGTTTTAAAATGGACTGTTGGTTAAATACAGGATTTTGTTGCTAATCTCACAAACGTTAAAGCCAATATCCTTTACTTAGTGAGTGAATGGCACAAGTGACTTTAATTGACGAGAAAATCTATAACGATGCTGCGTCACCCTGTGAAATTACATGTTCTTTGGTGTGAGCTCGTACGAATATTCCATTTGGGAGGAGTCTGACAGCATCTTGCATGCTCGGGATAATCACCCTCTTCCACCTCGACCCGTAAGCTCCAACCGCATCCCATAGGCACAGCCAACAGCAGAACAGAAAACTGCAGGCGAGTTCATTGCTCTGGCTGCAGATGCACCGGGTTCAGTAGTTCAAGAACCCTTTTCTAGGTCACATGCTGCTGGTCCTGAATGACGTCATATCTGCAGGATGTTTTTTATACTTTGAATATGATTTGGTCCTTTGAAGTCAAAAAACGGAACAAGGCCACATCTGGAGTGAAATCATGCTTTGTAGGAAATCAACTGCAGCAGGCAGAACCCTTGCTATGCGAGATTCTGCACAGATTGCGAATCTCCTGGATATGACTTCGAATGTTGGTGACATCATAAGTCTAAAATATCGATCAAGGGAATGGGCAGAAAATGCAAGACTTCATTTGATTTATGTATTAAAAAATATTGTGAATGCGTAAATTTTAAATCTGCATCAATTTTCTTTATTTTTTTTAAGAACATGTACTCCAAATTTTAATTCTGCTCATGTTTACTTTTTATAAAATTAATAAAATTCATTACATGCTAAAAAACATCACAAAAGTAGCCTTTTTAACATCGCCATAAAAATTGTTTTCAAAACACTATTTGCTAAATGTTCAAAGACCCTTTTTTCTCTAAATCCTAGAAAAAAATAAGAAAAAATGTACGATGTATTGATTTTCACCTATGATATCGAACCTCTTGTTTAATATAACCGATTCCCTTATTTGGGGCAAAATCAAACAAGATTTTTATTTGATTTTACCAAGATTTCTCTTTCATACATAAGAACTGCGAAACCATTCTAAGTTAACATTTTGTGATGGACTCTAATTATCGACGTAAGTCAAATTTTTATAAATAGGATAATTTCCCTAAGTAAATAGGCGAAAAGAATCAATCTTTATTTGAGTTAATGCTTTTAATGCTTTTCGGCAGCTCCTGTAAACCGATTCTTTGGCTGGAGTTAAAGCCACATTAGTTGCTCTTCGTGAGTTAAAGCGAATTTCACTGCTCGTAGGTTCCCTATTCTGCTCTCTGAGCAAATCTTGCAAGATCTTGGAATCTACGCCTATCACAATTTAACAAAAAATTTTAAAAAATATAAATAATTTCAAATTGTTTTACAAGTACTTTCAAATTGTTTACAAGTACTTTCAATTTCATTTTGGGTTAAAGGATTTCATAACGAGTGTTAATTTTAACTATATAACTTATGTACGTCTAGGATTTAGGATAGACTAATGGTTACGGATGAAAGACGCGTTGTCCCAACGATAGGATTTTATTCGAACCCTTTAGGTACGGAACCCTAAAGATAATAATAAATAGGAATATAGGCTCCTTAGACGCACAACACTAACTATCTCCGTGCGGCTATTTGTGACCCTCTTAGCCATCATGATCAGACGGTCTCCCTGCTTTTGTTTCGGAGAAATTGAGCAACAACATTTTTAGTAAGGGTAAGGGGAAAATAAGTAAGCGTAAGGTGCACTTGAAAGAAAAGAAGTGCACTCCACCAATCTCAAGAAAACAAACTTCAAGTGCCCTCATTACTAATCACGATTTCCACAAAACTCATATCTATCATGCTGAGACTTGTTCGAGGTCGTGAAAGACTCTTAGATAAAATTAAAAGCCGATAAACAAACCCTCCACAGACGTTCTCTGTTTACAATTTTGGCACGACCAGCTGCAGCAGAAAGATGTGCCCCAAGACGGTCGCGAAATCTAAATTGAACACTGGCCAGTTTGAATAAACTTCCGTCTGCAATCACACCTTGCGAGACGTTTAGCGGCAGGGATTGAGTCACCAAGGAGTCCAGTAAGACGTGGAGTCGAGATAAGAAGCTATCGAAGCAACAACACCCTGTTGCACCTTCGCTTGCGCTCTGAGGCTTTCAATACTTTCCCAGAAAGTATTCATAGCTCCCATCGGAAGTTCAGCCGGCGGTGAATTGATTTCTCACAAAAAGTAATTTTCAAATCGAGTGAAGTCGCGGAGAGCATGCACGATGATGACACCTGTGATCGGAATTTTGTGCGTAGATATCGCGAATCAGTTAAAACTTGTATACGGCAGCGCGTACAAGAGTTACATCGGAGCATCGTATGTAAAATTCCTTGAGAGCGCTGGCTCCAAAGTCGTTCCCATTTGGTAAGTGCTATTTTCGTTTAGAACCCGTCCCCGGCTGTGTGACAGAACGTCTTCCGGGGGTCGTAGTTGACTCCATATTTCACATGTTACGATTATGCGTACAGGTGCGATGGAAAGTGATAACGATGGGTCGCCACCGTTGATAGTTGCGAAATGCGAACAATTTAGCAACCGAAATTTCACCGCCACCTTGACACACTTGCGAGTTGCGCCGTATTGCGGCAGAACTTCGTCTTGTCTATTTTTAGCTTCGAATATTTATTCCGATGACAGCACACCGAACAACTGTCAGTCCTGCTTAGGGTCTTTTATCTGAAAAATGTAAAATTCGCATTATCGTTTTATGTCGTCGGCGTACATTCTACTAACAATGATAAAAATGAAACCATATTTCCGAAATGTACTTTCAAATGAAGTAATTAAATTGATGTTTAAGCAACTTTAAGAAACTTTTATTTCCACTTTTGCTTTATTCCCCTTTTGGATCTGAAGAAAAGAAATTTCTGGCAAGGTATCTTCAAATCGTTAAAATTATGGAAAATTGTACAAATAAATCTCAATCTGTAAAGATGTTGACCAGACTAGAAAAGAAATTATCTTTTATTAGAATTAAAAATACACATACGACATGTATAAAATATAAAAAAGATATAGGGAATAATTAAACACAAAAGAAAAAAGAGAAGGTTTGAACATTTGTAAATATTTTTGAGCTGTTTACGTGAGCTTTTCAATAATCATCATGATAAAAAAACATCAAAAAATAACAATATGCGAATTAATTATTTTTTCGACATAAATCATATTTTCTCTTTGTTTACACAAGAACTTAAAATTTGTTTGCAATCTATTGATAATAGATAAAGTATCTAAGTGTAAACGGTTTTAAGTTCATTGAATTTTATGAATCGATTGCTTGTATGCTTGCAAACAATTCCCTGTGCCTATGGTGCACTCTGCGATTCAAAAGCTTATAACTCAAAATTGTCTGTGATAAGATAAACCAGAGATACTTAAATTGTTATCATTCTTTTTTATCGAATAATTAAATTAAATAAACACAATATATCATTTGATATGGACAAATAAATTACCTCCTGTTCTCACAGTCTTTTTTGTTTAAAATACAAATTTTTTTAATGTCAATGAAATGTGTTTATTTGTATTTAAACTTAAGTTAATCTAATAAGTAAATAAGCAAAATTTAATGTATTAAAAAGAGTTTAATAAATATTGATAATTCTTCCCTAAGTTTAAAATTAAAAACAAAACCTACATTCAAAAAAAAAATTCAAAATATTTAATGATGATTATAAAAATAACAACATAAATGAAAACTGTAATATTTACAAAAATTTCCATTAAATATTATTTACATTTATGAAGTAACGAAAACCCATTTCTATTTATATTATACGTATACAAGCATATATTGATATTATATATTCTTAATTTAAACAAATTAAGACATATCGATACTTTACTCCTAAATGCTTAAATTTTATATTGACTCAGCAATTCTTCTTTTTCTAGCCGCTTTTTGTTAAAAAAGGTAACATACTTATCTTCGTTGGAATAGTTTCAAATAAAGATTAAATGTCGAAATCGAAAGTAAAAAGAGGAAGTATTCTGATTTAAAAACAAATTAACTTTAACTTGTAAAAAAAAATCTTTTTAATTTTATTAAAGTTGTCAAAACGAAACTAAAGTTGGAATATTGCAACTGTGCAAATCTCAAAAATTGTAATTTAAAATAATTCCGGATCTCCAAACAACAAACATTGTGTCCTCTGAGGGAATATGGTACATTACCCATCCGAATTAGCAATACCTAGCAAATCCGAATGGAAATCGAGCGGCAAAACAAAGTTGAGTTTCAGTGGGAAATGTTTAATTTAACTTAATCTCCCGTAGGTCACTTAGATGATTCGATCGGAATCAATTTCCGATAAGCCTAAATAATTCGCTTGATATATCTTTCGGTCTCTAAAAAACGAAACAAAAAATACAAGTATAGCTGAAGTTCACATGTACTTTTCTTTTATTTATTAGGATTGGACAGACTCGGAGTTATTACGAAAACATTCTGCAGCAAATTAATGGGTAGGTCTACACAAGCATATATCGGTCGCCCCCGGAATTTAGCCGGGTTGTCCTGAATCCCGTTTTTACTGCAGAGTCCTGTTGCCGGGTGGTGCGGTATGGTTTCATGAATCAGACGGCTACGCAGATGCGGGAAGGTACATTTTCGAGATTGCCAGCGAAATGAACGAACGCGGCGACTTTTTCCCTTTATGGGGCATTTGCCTGGGCTACGAGCTCCTGCTTTATGCCTCCATAAACGGCACCGAACCAAGGCGTGATTGTGATGCAATGAACGAGTCATTGCCACTTTGCTTAAGGGGTGGTACGACTAGGAACCTTTTTAGTGCTATTGTCATTTACATAACCCTTATGAAATCCTTTGTAGATTTCAGAACCAGCCGGATGTTTAACCGAATTCCTTCTGACATTGAATATATCCTGAAGACCGAGGCGGTGACCTACAATTTTCACAAATACTGTATCACTGATAAGGTAGGTTCATATCTACTAAGGATGCGAACATGTTGACAGTAAACTTTTAATTTAAAAGAAAAATAGTTACTTACATGATTTTAAAGTCATGGGTTAATGGGTTTAAGCGGTTAACGTATTCGGGATCCACTAAGCTATAGTGGGTACAGTGAGTTGAAATATCACAGAAAGTTCAAAGAATTTCCCATATATTTCGTATTAGTCAGTTAAATGAAACAAAGTGTAGGTAATTTTCTAAAGTTTTGTTCCTAAAACAGAAGAATAAACAGACAGAAAAAAGTTTATAACAGTTTTTGTTTTATTAAAATCTTGGTGGTTTGATTTTATATGGTTGTTTTAATTTTTCTGTGTTTGATGATCAAAATCTAACGTATAGACCGAAAATACATTTTTATTACATTAATTTAAATTATTAAAGTGATTCTTTCGAAGAAAGTAGTACTTGAAAACTGTTTAGATCCCCTGTATTCTACGTACAATAACAAACACTTACATGAGCGTTTAAAATAGGCTATCTACTTATCTTTTCATTCCTATAAGCTATGAAAAATTAATAAGCTCTTCTTATCAGGACCTTCGGGACTTTGACCTGGCAGACAAGTGGCGAGTGATTTCGACTAACCAGGACAAAAACGGCCTGGAGTTCATTTCCTCTGTGGAGCACAAAAAGTTGACACCAGCAGGAATTTATCAAGCACACTCAAACAAAAAACTCAAACTCCTTACAGATATCCATTCTATGGGGTCCAATTCCACCCGGAGAAGAATGCCTATGAGTTCACAGAAGCGCAAAATATCCCCCGTTCGGAAAATGCCATCCGGGTATCACAGTACTTCGCCATTTTCTTTGTTGGGGAGGCGAGAAAGAGTCAGCATCGTTTCCAGAACCCAGAGGAGGAGTCCCGGCACGTGATCTATAATTTTCCGGTCACTTTCACGGGCCTGAAAGACTGCCGCTGGTACCAGACCTACCTCTTCACCAAGGATGCTGACTACCCGGAAGCCAATCCTTAAAAATGCTTCTTTTGTGACGTGCTTTAAAAAAATTGGCTGTGTAAGGCTGTTAGTTGTTGAATAGTAATCATATTTGAAGATATTATCAATATTTAAAGTACCATATATTTATACAAACAATAAATAACTCATATTATCGTTCATTTTTCTTTCTATAACAATATTTAATTCTTAATTGTCTTTTGTTATTTTTGGCCCTTCATATGTTCGTACATACACTACTTTCGATCATATACGTTTCCAACTTTCATGGAAATTGATTTTCTGTATTGAGAATTATAGAAATACCACACATTAAACTTTCTATTTTGCTATATTATTTTTGACTACATAACATTTAATTTTCAAGCAATTTTTTGTATTTTCTAAATTTATCATATACAAATCAAATGCTTTCCCAAATTGCTGTAATGCTTTTATTTTGACAAAAATTGCCGTATAAACAAATTGCCCCTTTTATTAAAGAAAATAAATCCAAAAAGAATTAAATATTCGTTACCGAGAGCATATGTAACCTCTTATTAAATATGTAATAAAGATATGCAGTATTTTAATGATATTTTACCCAGGAAAAAGTGGAAACACAATAAGAATAATATAATATCAAAATACCTTGACCTTTATTTTGTTGTCTCATTGTTTTTAGTTTAAGAAAATCCTGACATTATTTGAAAATCTGCTCTATATATCAAGTACGAACTATAAACAAATAATTTAACTTTTTAATTTTTTTAATAAAAGTAACAAAAAACAAGAAAATAAGGTCAAAGTGTGCTCAAGGATTATTAACATATGTTTTTATTTTTCTTTTATACTTATTCAAAAAGAGACTAAAATCATTTTAAGTTAATTAGCTTTAGTTCGTAGGTAAGAGATACATGCTCGTAGCATCATTTTTTTCGAAAATTTAATTTTACTAATTTCCGAGATGACATGCCATAAAGATCACATTTTTAAGCTTGCATTGATATCTTTAGCATTTTGATTTTTGTTGGGACAAATTTTTATGAAAATTACCTGAAGGCAATTTTATCATTTAAATATTCAAGCATGAATAATTTCTAACATTTCGAAAACAATGTCTAAAAATTTCTAGGAATTCTTGAATTTGGGAAAAAACTGTCCACCTCTATTTTCTGTTAGATGGGCTGACATCCGAGCCCGAAGCGTTTACGTTACTGCACTCAAATTATTCGGAATACTGCACCCTGCCTATTGCTATTGGGGCTAAATTCCCAGAATTTCAATAGATAAAATGTTAGTGTTGCATAATGAGTTTATATTATATACAAATCCTAAAATAGTCAACCGCTAATTGAAAATTCTCTTAATATTGCAAAACAATCATCAAGGCATCTATGCAGTCCGCACTTGACTTATCCCCTCACAAAAATATTATGATACTGTGAACCCTAAGAAAATCCCTCACGGCGCTCTAGACGCATAACACTAGTTGCCTTACAAACAGAAATTCATCAGAAGGTGCCGCGAGCGGGCGGACGTGATTAATATCTGCGACTTATACCAGGCGTCACCAGAGGCGGGTTCAGGACATTCAACCCCTGAAATCGGATTCCTATGGTTGCGGGAGATTTACCGAGTATCAAATCTAACATTTGATTTCTACCCCTCTCCCCGGGTTTCATGGAATTGTCCGTTGGTATCACATTACTACGAAATGTAGGCCCAGACGACTAATGGTTCAATGGAAAAATCAATTACCAAAACAGAACTTTGTTAGATTGCCATCGGTCCAACACCCACACCCGCGGCACTTGAAATAAGTGAAAACGTCCTTGACATTGGCTGAGTTCATCCGAACAGTTTACCACCTGCTGGATTATTCAGATACGGAGCACCCTAGGTTTTCCGAGAACGTGAGGTGTAATTGCGAAATTCTGTAGAACTGTATATTCGGTGGTAAAGCAGTACTTCAAAGGGCCATCGCACCCGCGTTCTATCGCCTTGAAAGTGGGTATTGCTCCAAGATGGATTCTTATTAGGCGCAAAAAAGTCAGCCGAAATGGGTTTATTGGGTTCGATGGGTAAAGATATACGAACCACCAATATCGGCCCCAATACTGGAGGGAGCGATGAGATCGACGTTATTTGTTAACTGGCCATGTAAATGTGGGTGGTGGGGGGATGATTTATAGGCCATGAAATTAGTTTGATTTCTTTAATCCATGCCTATTAAGACCATTATTGTGGACTAGCCAGTATCCGCCCTTGGTACAAAGAATGTTAATCGAATAGTTACCCGTTTCTACATCCTACTCTATCTTTCCCCTTATGCTATATGTTACGTGTTGTGTCACGTCATGTGCTTCGTATGTCATTACACTGTGTGTGTCACACAACGCCTTGTCTTCAAGTATTAGCAAATTTTAGATAACTTCACGTAAGCTTAGTATCGCAATTTTTTTCTCATTTATATTAATGAAAGAACCAAGTATCATATCACATGTATGTGTTATGTCACGCGTCTTACTATACGTCACGGGTCACTTGTCGCGCAATAACTTCTCAGACCTTAAGTTATTTATTATTTAAAACGTCATTTAAATCCAAATTTCCAAAATAATAAACATAATTTCTGCGCCTCATTATAGCCAACAGAACTTTTTTCGGAAACTTCTTTTATTTACAGACCTCCGAATCCACCGATTTACTATAAACTTGTATATAGATTATTTCGTCCTTAGCTCATTTCAAAAGCCACCAAAGCGTTTTCACCCTTCGCAGTTTCTGTTGATTTTCAGAACTCTGTTTTAGACACTCCGGCCATTTAAGGAAAGTACCACTGCGGTAAAAGCATCAAGAATGATTAATTAGTCGGTTTAGTTCATTGGGAAATTTAGTGTAAATTGCTCTTGATATCACTAAAATCGGGGCCATTGTCCGAGAACTTGAACTATGGTGAATTAATTAATTTCGTACTCAGAAATTTCTAATTTATACAAAATTTCCTTTGTGGATTTCAAACTTGTGATGCCTGCAAAGATTTCATTACGCTTTAAAAGTTTATTAACAGCAAAGCCTAATTTGCGGTTTTAGTATAATGCCGACGTTGTGTGTGGTTTAACTTCTATTTTAGAAATCAGGGTAATACTCTTTTTGTAAATAAATTACTTTTTGGCCATCTCTAATTGCTTAATTGCAATTGCAATTGAAAATCTGACATAACAAACCCTTGAGGGCCATTTTATTCATCGCTTTTTCTTTAACATCTCAGCAAATTTGTGAATATCGTCTTAAAACTAAACTAAGTCACATCAGAATTATTTCTTTTAGAAATAATTAATGGAACACGTGTTGCGATATAGTCTACAATTATTAAATAAATATCAGTCTACGGCGCATTAATACTGATGTTCATCTTTAAAATATAAGCAACTACAGCGTAAATCTTTATTAAAAATAAAAAAATATTTTGTAATTTACTTTATTACTTTGTCATTTATGCAGCAAAAAAATAAGAATTTATTTATAATCAAATTTCGAGCAATAACTACTTTTCAATTCTTCGCTTGATGCAAGAAAAGTTTTTAAATTTAATTTAAGCTCAAAATACAATTCACAAACTATTGGAATGTATTCAAATAAAAAAGAACTAGTCAAGAAACGCAGCCTTAAACTACTATCATGTAATTTAGTGTCATAAAACACAATTTTCATTCACTGTGAATACTTTTACTTAAGTTACTCTGAATTTAAATATAATAGTAATATAATTTTGCTTATTTGTCATGTAGAATTTTATATGTACATTATCGAGTGTATAAATACCTCGCAAAAAAAGAGATTTGGAAAAACATACTTTTTCTATGGAATCATTTTTTCCAATTTAACAAGATTTTTCTCACAAAGTAAATCTATTAACGGTTTAAATGGCAAAAACAAAAAACTTAAGTTTTTCAGATTATTCGCCAAGCACGCATCAGGAACACATTAACACGTACGCTTTTCATTTGCTTAATTTAATTTGCTTAGAATTCGAATATTTTTTAATTAACTGTACAGAATTACTAAGTCGACATATGCTAATGAAGTTCGAAAATATTTCTATTGGTATTAATCGCATTTCAGTAAATATAGAAATTACTAGACCATAATTCAAATATAAGTACTCGATTTTTTCTGCACTCAATTTTTTCCTTTTAAATGGGTAAGTATCTTATCGACTTTGTGACCCTTGAATTCTGTTGGAAAGGATGTAGCAACAAATATTATTTGCTTCTGTAAAGCTTTTCGCAGAAATTTCTCAATACCTAATTCTTCTGCATGAGATACCGTCAAACAAAAATTTCCACTTTCGTTGATATATAACAATTGCAATCCGCGGCAACAATTCAAAGATAAATAAATCACCGAGGTGAGAAGAACAAGTCGTGCGGTGTAATGTGGTTACGTAAGAAAAAGGGCTCGAAAGCCCCGACCTTGATCCGAATGCTTGCTGCTCATTGGGCTTTGGCCTTGGTAGCTGCGAATCATTCCTTCAATCTGGTAGCCTGATGTCGGAACAAATAGCAAGTGTAATAAATCACCCTCTTAAAATATTTTCACCAAATCCTCGGATGTCTTCTATTGTCCTCTGACTTATTGATTAACCGAAAATGGAAACAGCAAATTGCTGAATTTGGGATTCCCTTGAATTGGTCGAAAATCATAAGGCCAATTCCTCCTCCTTTCAGGGAACATTTCAATTTGTCTTACAGGTATAATCCATTCAGAGCAAATTCGATGCAAGAGGTATTTTAATGTGGGAGCCCAGATTGCAGGACGTTTTCTAAAGTCTGTTGCTAGCCCCCTTTATTTCGAAATATGTGCCGATTCACCTCTCCAGACGAACTTCTCAATAAGTCAAGAAGCTTGCCAAGAAACCTTGGCTCCTTTAACATTTCCAATTTGCGGTGACAAAGACTAAAGCCTTCGTCGTCCTTACTTAACCGCCCGGGGGGCCTTGAAATTTTTTTACAATTTTGTCTGCTTACCTCCAAGACTAGTAAATAATCGGGCGAAAGGGTGCTTACAAATTCCTACGTGAGAACGACATCATATAGGCAGAATAAAGTCGGTACCAGGGAAGACCTTGTAGTTTCCTTCTTGCTTTTGTGGGTCTTCCTGTCTCTCGTCTGTTGCTAACCTGGTTATTGCCATTACGGTGATTCTGAACACGTTGCGCCCAGGGACAGGGACACTAGACCAAGCTAGCCCCATACAAGCAATTTTTGGAAATTCCTCAGCAAAGTATCCCAACTTCAGTCATCAGAACAGGACCTGGAAATTGCTCTAGATCCCTCCGCTCCGGTACACTGAACATATTTCATAATTCTAGAAACAGCCTCCCCAAGAAATAGCTCTGCTACCATGGGACTACCAAAATTGTCTGCAACTCTTGGAATTGTTAGAGTTAATTGAACGTCGTTCCAAATTATATGAGTTGAATATTCAATAAAGTTTATGACGTCCGTAATTTTGTATCTCTAATGGGCACCTTTCTGTTTTTTACCTTGATTATCAAAGTTAGAGCTATGCAAGGTGTGGCCAAGGTTAATACGCACAAAGGATAACAGAATTAAAGAGATACATCCCATTTGAAAATTGCGGTAGACAAGTACAGGTGAAATTTGAGAATAAAGTGGGACATGTCAAGGTGAATGTTTAATTTTAGCGTTCACTTTACTGGAATTAATGCTATGACTACAGCAAAGAGGTGTGTAATTTGAGAATAAATAAAGAAAGAAGGCTGAGTACGCACTAAGGGACAACGAATTAAATTTAGAACTGTAGATGCTAACTATAATGGTAAAGACAATGGATTGACTTACATCTGTTGTAGAAGTTATTTGAAAAATTAAATACCTGTTCTTAGGTCCATTTGCAATGTATAAAATATTTTTAAAGTTCACGTTTTAGTTAAAAGAATTTTATGACATTAAAACTTTTCGCCTTTATATTTTACTATATTTTATTTATAATAGTTACACTGGAAAAGAAACTATTTAATTTTCTTACAAAGATTGCTTAGCAGAGAGGAAGTGAGGAAATTTGACAAACGATATTAACCAAAGATTTTAAACTTAATATAATGCGCTAAAAATATTATATTACTAGATTATGGACAAATAATTAATCAAAGTGAGGAAAATTAATCATTTCGATAGCGAAACCAACCCCCGTCTTAATAAAATCCTCTTTTTGAATAGAACAAAAATCCCATATTTTTATTAAGTTCCTAATCTGAATGTAAATACTTACCTTAGAAAAAACAAAATAGAATAGAATTTTTATAATTTTAGTACTTACCTATGGCCAAGAGATCCAGTCTGTTAACCCGTTGCGGTCACCGGGGATACAAAAGACCCCAACAGTTTTCTCAATGAAAATTTTTTTAATTTTTTTTTATTGAAACGTTAATTTTAGATAAGTAAACAATTGGATCTTGTAAAGAAGGCCTTTTTATATGTCCATACATTTTTATGAGGTTAAATCGCAAGTAACTGATACACAGTAAAAGATTTCCCGCGTGGGGTCCCACGTTCTTTTTTGGAGGTGTGACCGCAACGGGTTAAATAGTCAGGTTTTTTTATATACGTTAAAAATTTTCAAGACAAAATAATTAGAGTACGATATATTTTTTACTTTAACATAATACTGGTGAACAATATATAATTTTGAAAAGTCTATTGTATTCATAGTATTTTTTATCATTTAGTTAGAAATATTCTCTATTCGAGAAATAAAAAGCAGGGAGTGTAATGCAATGCGACCATGTGTGACAATGCAATTAGTACTCAGGACAGTAAACGTTCCGTACCCACCATTTAAAATTTTTTTTAACAGGTAGAATTATAAAGCTACTTAGATACATCTCAATCTATAGAAAAAATGTTAACAACGTTACTAAATCTACCAGAATTTTTCCATAGGTTCTAAATTTAATTCAATTAAATACTTTGAATGTAAGCCTAAGTAATTTGTTACAAAGGACTCTCTCCTAACTAGTCATTGGCTTCAATTTTTGCAAAGCAAGACCGCCAGACTGTTACACTCTGATTATCTTTATTATACAATTGAGGGTCCCGACCTACGTCAAAATTAGCCCAGCAGGTCTTAATAGGATTTGTAAATCTGCGTTCTGCCATTTGAAATTTCCAGACGACGAGGGTAGGGAAGTAAAAGAAGCAATAACGAGCAACAAGACTGTGAGGCTGCTTTTTTTTATAAACGATCGTTACATTTTATATATAATTATTATCAATTTACTATATCGTAATTTTATCGTTAACTTTAACAATTATTCGTAAATGTGGCTTTTAACCCTTTCGTCCTTCAGTATAAATATTTATTTATAAATTGATGATAATTTTGAGGTCAGATAATTTGGAAAAATATAAACAATATTTAATAGATAGGGGATGATATGTGAAACCATTTAGCTGTTTCTAATAATATACATATAATATTTAATATTAATTTCAAATGTTTGCAATGCACGTACTCGTATAAACCAACCGAGATGAAAAGTGAAAATAATTTCAATTAAAAAAATCACCAAGTCTTAAATTAAAACTATATTAAAAGCATAATTGACATATCAAACTTAAATATTCACTTTATATGTGTACTACATCACAAATAAATCCTTAAATTATAATTATATCATATTTTATGAAAATTTTTCATCATTTTCGAAAACATTTGTTTTTAAATTATTTTTAAATGAATTTGACTGAAACACTCTATTACTTCCTTTGATATAATTAAGAAGTACTGTTTTTAAAATTTATGGCAATTGAAGAATCTTCCGCCTTTCTTAAAAGAATTTTTTGGAAAACTTATAGTACATTAATTTGATTTGTATTGTACTTTCTTAGAATTTATACTTATTTGTATTAAAAAAATATAAAAATTAAAATTAAATTAGAAAATTGTACCCAAGGATCATGAAAAGAGGGCGAAAAAGTAATTAACAGAGGACTAAATCGTCTTACCAACTTTTAAAGGAGTGTTCTAATGACTTAGACTAGACCTAGAGAAACCGACTCTTCTTACATTAAATTTTATATTTTGCTAAATATGCTTCCAAGCGAGTTTTTTTGAAATTCATAAAATTAACGAAATGAAAAATGTTTAAAAATTATACTGAATATACCAAACTTTAAAAGCTGTTTTTATTTTTCAAAACTCTGCTTTTTAACCCCGTGTCCACGATATCTCAACTCCCAGTCAACTAATCGAGCTGAAACTTTCTATTCCTATTATCAGGATTACATCAAGAAAATTATTTGTAAATTTCACAAAGTCAAAAGCTGCTAAAAAGCAATTCTTCATTCACAATATTAATAATAAAATCTCCATAATTGAAGGCAAAGAAAGGTGTAAAAGTGAGCCCGTGCTTGGCCATTTTTCAAAACTTTTTTTAATCTTTTTACCTATTATAAAACTGCTTAAGGAAAAAATACCTTTGATTGGAATTCAAAATAATTTTCCAAAACAAAAACAGAATTAATTTTGGATTTCGTTAAAAATGTTTAAAAAAATTATTTCGTCGAAGCCAATCGTGAGAATACAAAATTAAGAATTTTAACAAGTGTTCGACAGTCTAAGCAACAAAAAACGATGATTACTTGTAAAGTTTCTAAAATGGTTACAGAATCATTTTGCGGGGAGTGCTTCTAATGTCCCCTATGCAGGAAGTTATAGGACTCTGTTTCAAATTTTCAGGTACAGAATGCAAAAACTGAAAATGTCCTTCGCAGAGATCCATGAATTCAGTATGGCAAAAGTTCTGCAAAAGACGCTACAATTTCTCAGCGAACAATGGCGGCGGCGTGCAATTTTATAATTTCACACACCTTCTTCAATTGAATTTCCAAAATTCGATTTGAATTTTAATGAGTCGGTAAGTGGATGCCGGCGGTGGTGCAACTGGAGTGATTAATTTGCGGCACGGACGCCCGCGCTAATGCAAGCAGACGCACTGATTTGTGTCGCAACGCGGAGCCGCAGCGGTCACAAAAGCAAGCGGTATAAAAGCGACCGCGACACTGGCAGAGGACAGACTCGCTCCAACACTCTCAAGTACACCAGCGCCCAATCTCCAAACTCAGCGAAATGTTCACAAACGTGAGCTACCGCCCAAGCGGCGCTTTTGACCGCACTCACCTGCTTCTTTCCTTTCTCAGGTAATTGCCGTCTTCGCCTTCATCGCCTGTGCCTCAGCATCAGGAGTCGTGGCACCAGTGGCCTATACTGCACCCATTGTCACCGCCGCCAGCTCCCAAGTCGTGGCGCGCAACTTCAACGGGATTGCTACTGCTCCCTTGGTCGCCGCCGCCCCTGTCGCTCCAGTTGCCCGCGCAGTCGCTGCCCCCGTTGTTGCCCGGTACGCTGCCGCTGCACCACTAGCTGCTGCTCCGTTCGCTGCTCCGTTCGCTGCCGCCCCTCTCACTGCACCATTTGCTGCTGCCCCCTTTGCCGCTCAGTTTGCCGCCGCCCGAGTTGCTGCTCCATTTGCGGCACCTTTGGCTGCTGCCCCCTTGGCTGCTGCGCCCTTAGCCTCTAACCCCTTCGCAGCGCGCTTGGCCGGGTCTTTCGCAGCTCCAGCATCTTTGGCTGCAGCTGCCCCAGTCGCAGCGGCTGCACCCCTAGCTGCAGCCCCAGTTGCCGCCCCCTACGCCGCAGCCCCTCTCGCTGCATCCTACATTGCATCCCCGTTCGTCAGGTACGCCGGTTTCGCTCCCGCTGCATACACTGCTGCAGCCCCTCTCACTGCCTGGTAAGCTGTGATTGTTGCAAGACTGTCAACTATTTTTTGAACATGTTTCCCAATTTTTGTTGCAAATATAATGTTGGACCTTAGCATTAATTATCGTTTTATTTCTAATCTCTTTTTGTTTTTGTTTACGAAGAATCCAACCAATCTAGGGCGAGTTGGACCCGCGTACCGAGGATTCTGCACAGTCCTAGTAACTTTGGTCTTTTCTTATATTGGCTACCTCGCAAATTGCATAATTTCATTGGTTATAAGTACACAGGCCTACAAGAAAACACTTCTTATCGGTGTCAATATTCATAATATCTGTATCCTCATAAAAAGAAAATAAGTACTGTTTGGAAAACTGAATTACAACTTTTTTATTATACTTGCTCAAAATAACTAAAAACTTTGTTTTGTTATAACAGAGACAAGAAAAGAGAGAAAAGAAGCCAATTAAGTTTCATATTTTTGTACAGGGAAGTCAAAATGAAATATCCTTCAAAACTTAAGTTCCAAAATATAAAAAAAAAATTAATTGAAAATTAAAAATTAAAAATTAATTTAAAATTTAATTTTCATTAATGAAAATTCCATATAATTTGCTTTTAATTTTGCACAAATTTTTGTCATTTTGTTGTCTTTACCCTTTGCCAATATAAAAATTGTTCTATATGTATACAAAATAAACATTCAATTCACTAATTATAATTAATAATACTAAATAGGGAAGTTTGGAAAGTCTAGAGATGAGTTTGAATAAAAGACATTCAAATAAATCTAATATGCGAGTTTAATTAATGAACACATCCTTTTACAGTAAAGCCAAAAAGTCCACGCTGTTCCTTAAACCTGTAAGGCTACTTAGTAGATCCCATTGTCCGCCAAATCTAACGATATCCCTGCAAGAAGAGAACATGTCCTGTAGGATAATTCTAAAAGATTCATATCAAAGCGAGGCAAGAGCATGCAAAGCTAAAAGTGCAGCAAGTAGCTAATAGCGGGCAGGAATAGGGTAGTGCCAAGGATAGCGTGTGTCGACGTACTCCCTGAGTCACTAACTTCTGCCTCCTCGAACAAGTAAGACTGGAAGAAAGAGGATCCATCCCTCGCGGTAAAAGTTGGCGAGTAATTGTAAATCAGATTATCCAACTCGGAAGATTTGTTCGGGAATTTGTTGTTGTTCTTTCTAGCCTCGTTCACGAAAAAGTCAGCAAAATACTGTGCGGTTTTTATGGCGTTGGCAGTGTGCGAAATGTTTTTATTCAGGACCCATTCGTAGATGTTCTTCTCGGGATGGAATTGCACCCCATAGAAAGGATACCTACAAATTAAAGTGGTTTAATCAATACGTAAACAAATGAACATATCTGATTACTTGAAGTGCTCGATAGATGAAATGAATTCAAGTCCATCCCAGTCCTGGTTCACAGATAATACTCTCCACTCCTTGTCTAGTCCGAATCGAGTCAGATTCTGAAGCAATTTCGAGGTTAGCAGGAAAATTAGAAGACAGTAGCGAAATGGTACTAACCTGCTCCGTAACGCAGAATTGATGAAAATTAGCGGTGACAGACTCGTTGCTGAGGATATCAATTACATTTTGTGGAGCTGATCCGAAGAGCCTACTACTCCGAAAACCTGAGGGGGAAGATATATTTTAATTAGCAAAAGAATAGCGTCTTGCAAGACAGTGAAACCCTTTTTAACCCACCATCCTTGAAGATCAACGGCAGTGGCTGGTTATTCGAGCGACATTTACTTCGGTGCTCCCTTCCGTCCGCCGAAAGGAAGGTCAACAGCTCGAAACCCAGGCAAGTACCCCAAATGGGCATGTACCTTCCTCTGTCGTTCATCTGCTTGGCAACTTCGAAAATATGAGCTCCGGCCTCAGCATATCCGGCCAACTGATTGAAGTATGTTGCCCCACCAGGGAAAAGCACCCTGCGGAAATTAATTGCTATTATATTTTTTAATTACATTGAAAGGGTTCAGTCTCTTCCCATACCCATTAATTTTCGACATTAGGTCCTCGTAATATTCTCGCGATTTTCCAATCCTGAAAATTATAGAGAGAGAATTTTAAAATAAATATTGTTTCATATGTATTATTAAAGATACCCCGATATAATCTAGGAACAAAGTAAATATTTAGTCAATACATGATATACACATTTAATTAAAAATTAACTACGCATAAAAGCTATTAATTGAAGTGTCTTTAAAGTCTTTGAATTCTTGGATAAAACGTTGAATAAAATTAACAAAGCAGCTACCAAAAATTGTCTTTTCTACAAACAAATATTGATAAAAATTACATTTATATGTTGATTCCATGTCATTAAAATAAAAATTAATATTTTTGTCCAAATAAATAGAAATCCCTTTGAAATCATCAATTCCCTTATTGCTATTTCAAATAAAATTAAACTAGCACGTTCTTTCATCAAATAAATAAAAAATAAGTGTCCGAAAATACATGTTCAATTTGAAAAGAAACAAATTAAGGTACTAAAACTAGTAACAAAATCATTAAATAATATTAAAAATAATATAATATAAATATATATATTAATAATAATAAAGTAATATTATAATATTAGTGTCTGTTAACATTAACATTATTGTATATTTATACAAAATCATGCGATTTCCACAAAATTGAAATAATATAAGTAATCCCTGAGAGTTTATACAATATCTGTAATTGTTGTAATTGTTCCACGGTCAAGCATGGTTTAGAGTTATCACTGTTTGAAATCAAAACCGAACTAATGTACACAGACTCAGTGATAACACAATTTCAACAAAATAAAATTACGTTTACTCATTGTTCGAACTCAAATAATTTATAATAATAATTTAAATAGGAAATCAGTTAACGATTTTGTCGGCCTTTTAAGAGCAAATTAAAATTTTACAACTCTAACATGTAAAACATTTGAAGTAATAAAGTTTAAAAAATATACTGTAGTTTTCTGAGACCACAACTTCATTTTCTTAACAGTAGAGATGGTCACTAAGTTTCAACTATTAATGACATCCGCAATAGATGAACGAAGAATAAAGTATTAAATACTATTGCATTTTTCTCAGAAAGTCTCAAAATATACACTGGACCAACTGAAAGTGATGTAAGAAATAAAATACAAAATATTATTGCATTCAACGTATGCATGATTTATTCATACCAGATTTTGAATGCATTATTTCACGGAATTAATTTTTAAAAAACTTGCTCGTAACGTTTCTAATTATTTTTATATTGAATGATTTTTGATTTAATTTAAAAGTTAGTATATTTTGATTTAATTTAAAAGCTAGTAGATTTCCTTCAATTACATTTCTTACAAATGTTTTAGATCTATAAATAAATATATAAAACAAATAAGAAATGTTTCAAGTTATCTAATGCCTTTTAAACTTTTAGGAAAAACTCGGGAAAAAACCGTCAGTTACTATCAACACATGAAACAGATCTAATTAATAATATAAAAAAAATCACAACCACAACTATATCTTACATGCAAGTAGTTTTTATAACACTATCCGCTTGCGACCTATTAAGTGGTTAAATACAAAATAAAACTCATATTAGTGTTCTGCTGTTATTTTACATACATGTATGTCCACGGTGAATTTGAAAAACCTGATTTCAGCCAATTTTACTATTGTAAATCTTATATCCATGTTTATGTTGTAAAAGTATAAGTAAAAAAATCGCATACAAGCCAAAGATTTTAAAGTCATCTTCAAGTTTACGACATTCCATTCTAGTGATGGACCACTAAATTCTTTACTTGCTTCCTTATGGTTAGCCCCAGTTGTTGTTTACAAATATTCACAAGTGATCTGGACTTCCCCGACGAAAAGATGTGCCACAATCAAATCGTGTTTGGACTCAAATACAGGAAACTTTCAGCTTCCTGCCGAATGGGAGCAGTTAAAAGCACTTAAATTAATTGCATTATACTATCATATATGATATAGCCCTTGATAGTGTAATAAAACTTCCGTCCGCTGCTTGTTTTCCAAATTAGTGCCACGATTCCCTATGTTGTATAGGGGATTTTTCTCAGTAACTCGCCTTTCACAACCATCTACCTAAAGTATCGGTTATTAACTCGAAAAGGGGACTCACAGGCGGAAGCGAACAGGGTCATGTTTGTATATCAAAAAATTTAAGGGAATGCACAGCTCAATTTTGATATATACTTATGCGAAGAAACCGTCAAGATCAAGATGATTTCTGAGAAGTCTATCATGAAATATATTTTTCACGTGGTCACATCGATCCACTCTATACTTCAGAAATGCTTTTTGTTGAACGCACATCCTTGCCAAAGTGCAACTCTTTAAGATTCCCCAATAACCACAAGTCACTCACTCCTTAACCCAGCACGGCTAGCACGAACCTAATCTTAAAATAATCTTAAAAGCATTTAATGAACTCCATTATAATGGCCAGAGACTCGTGTCTAAGAAGGCGTTAATTGTCCAGAAAATAATTGTGCGCCCGGTGATAATATTTCAATAAATCACAGCGATCCTAATTCATTCCCGGTTGGTTCTAAGAACCTGTGGGGAGTATCTGCACGAGCCAAATTCCTTAAAGTCGTGAAATTCTGAAAGATTTATGTAACGAGATACGGAAGCAAAACCTAAATTCAACTGATTTACGAACCTTTTAAAATGTTAAAATTCCCAAAGGAAAATCATAAGAGGGGATTACTCAACACAATTCCAGGTATGTCTTTAAATTCGTTATTTACGACTCCATTGGTGTACTCACCCGCATTTACGCATGATACCTAAGGCATGTAGTCTGTTCAATTTAATGATCAGTAGGAAAATATGTCTAATGTACATTTAATATTCAGATTTCAATTTATAAAAGTTACAGGACGTGCAATTTCCTGTAATTATCATAAAAATCTTTTAAACAAAATTGTTGCCTTCAATTGAGTCACGTTTTTTTCTGAAGAATTATAAATTCATATTGAAATGTTATTCAAATTTTTGATTCACAAAATACAAAATGATAACAACAAAGATAACGGTTATTAAAGACGATGCTGGATATTTCCTAGAACGTAGCGTTTTTGCAGTTTTTAGCGGGAGTCAAAGCGCTTTGAATGTTTACACATCGCAATATTATTATTTCTTATAAGACGTTAATTGGCGTTCCTGGTCGATAAAGTGTTAAGGAAACTTGAACTTCCAAATTTCATTTTGAATTTTCCTTTTTGGTTTTTATTTAAAATGCTTTTATATATGTATGCTACATAAAAAGGTCATAATTACCCTATGTGTTCCTAATAAATTATTTAAATCTGATATAATGCTACTTTTATGGATCTCTTCCGAAATTTGAAATGCACAAACTGTTTTCAAGCACTTTTGGAAATATACCAATACAATAAAAAACGATGTTTTGACGCTTCTATTTGTTTCCTTCCTACGCCACTAACACAACACCTTCGAATTTCTTTCGGCGGCATCAAAATTATCTACAAAGAATGGCACAGGAACTTAGGCTCTTTAATCAAATTGCTTGCGAGTTATTAAATCAATATACGTGTATTCTACAGATTTCCACTTAATTTTCCTCCTCCAGGACTTGCATTAAAATAATACCTATCGCAGTTTATTACTTGGTCTGGTGAAAACGTAATTAAAATGTATCTTTTAATTCCATACCTCTTGGGAACGAACAATTTAAAATAAACTAAAAAATAATTATAAAAATTGTTGTTATAACTTAACTAATAGATTCTAGTTAAGAACAGTCGATAATAATCTAATTTAAGCAAATTATTTTTGTACAGTAAAAGCCTGTTACAACTTTATTAAAAATATCTCTAGACTTCATTGTTTTTTATTTTTGAACTTATTTTAATGATATATGGAAGAATGGTAACAAAGAAGCCATTTTTTAAGAAAATAAATTTCAATTTTAATGAACTGAAGACAGTTTAAAACAAAAATATATATTTTTTTAAATTAAATAAAAAAATTGTGTTCATTGCAAAAAGGTTGGATTATTTCAATACAGGATGCAAATTTAATTGTTCTGTCTGTTTTATAGAGCCTCATCAAATAGGAATTCGCTTCAAACCATTCAAAAGTTCAAATGCCAAAATTTGGAGGCTCATTATCTGCGAAGTCATCTTCAGACCACCTGGCACGATGCAGACACTCTTGCACTATAGTCCAGCTGATAAGAGAAACCTTCTGGTACTCATGCTTTATTCTCAACAATATAAGTGTAATATTAGACGAGGTTGTCTGTCTGAATACTCGTCTGGAGGAGATATCCATCAAGGCAGCAAGAGCTGTCGAGCTCCGGTCGTTACGATTAGTGCTGAAGAACGGGTGAGTATAGCCAAAGCTGTTCTGGCCTTAAACCATGGATTCAATCGAATTTGATATAAATAGCATCAGCTTTCTACTTCACACATTTTGGCAAGTAATAATCAACAGCCCGATAATGTTTTATAATAAGAAAAAATGTTTAAAACATCAAAAACATCAAAATGTTTTCAAAAATATATCTTCATAAGCAAAGATGTTATAGTATATATGTAGTAATATTTTAATCAAGCTAATTTGGTTTAGTTACCCGTACAAAAAGCGTTATATCTGTAGAGCTGAGAGGTTTAAAAATTCATAAGATGTAATTTTAATCGATGCGGTAAAGACTAAAGATAAAGCAAATTAAAGCACGAAACTTTGCTTCTTTATATTTGTATTAGAAAATTGTTAATACCATACAAATTAAATTTAATTTACTTATATTGACTAAAAGGGTTAAGCATTTTAAATTTTATTTGTATATAGAATTATTATAAAAATACATCATAGAACATTATATTAATAGGTCAGAAATAAAATGAAAATGCATGAACTTCTTGTTTTATATCCCTTACTTTCATTAATACCAAAGACTTTAAAACTAGTTATTTAAATAATAGAAAAGCAAATAATAGCAAATCTAATCGCATTATTTGTGACTGATTGTGACTTTAGTGAATTGTAGACAACATGTATATTTTGGAAAGAAAGTAAAACTATCTCAGAAAATTCACACGTTTTATCTAATCTAGAACGCATCGGAAATTACTTTCAGCAAATAAATTAATAATTAACTTAGTTGGAATGATATCATAACGGACCACTTCATTTTATGTAATCACACCGCGTGCTATAATTCATTAATTCCAGTTAACATATACAGGCATAGAAACGTATATTCAGTTAATAGATTATTTTCAACAGTTCAGCAATTAAACGCACTCAATTGATCGCAGATGATTGGAACATAATTAAAAAGTTTAAAACAACGTTCGACACAGTAGAATCTGATATAATTGGCATAACCAGTGCCATAAATGAATAATGTTATCAACATTGCGTCAATCGTTTCTTTTAATTCACTTCAAATTAACTTAGTACTTTAAAAGATCAAGATCGGCAAAGATAGGCATAGTTGACAATAAAACCAATTAATATATGATATTTTATTCCACGTTATACAAAATTTAAAAATTATATAGAGTACTTTTTTAACCATGTTTTTAAAAAGCCATTCATAAAAAAAACGATTACTTTTCGAAGATCTTTCGTTTTCAATGGGTTTAAAAACTGAGTTTTTAAAAAAATGCTTCTTGATTTTTTTTATTTGAATTGCAAGCAGCACTGACAATTGTGCTCAGCTTGAAATCTTGGGAACTCAATGTGCGGGAAAATAATTATTAAGCAAAATATATGCAATAATTTTAAAAAAATCAATATCATGACTATAAAAATCCGTATAGGCGGGATAATTTCAAATTTGAAATTTTTAAATTTTAGCAATAGAACGATTAGAAAAATCATCCCTTAATAATCCTTTGGGATAAAAAGCCACATCATTAGATATAAAAAAATACTTTCTGCTTTTGTAAAGTTATTATATAATCCAATTAAAGCAACCCTTTTTCGGAATATTTTTATCAATTTTGTAAATTTTGATTTCCTATATTGAGTCACTTTATTTTTACGCGTCATAATTTAGTTAGAGCTAAAAAAGTAAAAGCTTTTAGCTGCTGTTCCTTCATCTTCCCACATTCATCACTATTAAAAGAACATTAAATATAGACATTAAAACTCGTAAAAGTCTTTAGTAACTCGTCCAAAATTAACGTCTAAAATTAAAATCTTAAATGGTTGATCCTTTAAACCTTCCTAAGTTCAAATAACTACAAAGAGAACCGAAAAAATACTTAATACGTATATCCTTTTCCCGAGTGAAGCCCACAGACCTGATAAAAATGTTTTTCCCCGACTCCACGATCGGACCCGGGATAATTAATTCTTAAAACCCATTAAAGTCACTAACCCGCATCATCGAGCAAATTGACCCGCGATTTAATTAGAATAATGCAAAATCATCGAGATTCCGCCGTTGCAAAAAAGCTGAATGAATGCAAACCTATTTCCGAAACGACAAAAACAATGATAAACCGGAAAAATAATAAATTAGAGATAACCAATCGCATCACACAAGCTTAACTTGACGCTATGAGTCTCTTAATTACGGCGAAATTAATCCGCAGCAATCGGCTGGTCAATAACATCGCATAGTCTGCACGGTCTACGAGGCGCAGGTCTACCTGGAGCAGTAATAAGCGGCACGTGCCACCGACACCAAGGTCGCGAAGATTGCCCCGGAGAAGCGCTCCGAAAGCTGCAAGTGAAGCAAAGGTTTCAGGCAACGCGGTATAGTGACGCCAAGTCTAAAGTCGAAAAGCTTATTAGCAACCTTAGCCTAGCGTAGTACCACCTGCGATAGCATCTAACCAGTTTCATATCGTCCAGGGTGACCAAGCGTACTCTAAGAATAGTGCATTTATTGTTTGCAATATATTTGTTCACTTTTCTATCATTTTCCAATATTGGATAATTAATGTCTACTGCTCATTGAGAACACAACAAAGTTACTATGCTTTTCACATTCAAGGAAAAAGTGTGGATCAGTGAATTTGTATACTGACCTAGAAGAATCAGTGTTAATCTTAAAATTGGAGTAAAAACTTGACGAAGATATACTTTCAATATAGTTGAAATTTCATAAGTATTATAAAACTAATCAAAATTCATTCCATTTTCTTAAATAGTGCATTAAATATGTATTTCCATTAAATTTAAATATTTATGTAAATTTGCTAGTGTTGTACAAAAAATTCGTATTTTGTCAGTAAAAAATTGTATACAAAATATCCAATCCCGGCACTAGAGTTTAAAAACAATAATAAAAAGATTCCTTCTTCGTGACTGTTTTTAAGCATATGTAAAATACTGTTTTGTCGCCAATGCTTTAAAATTTCTAATTTTATTTTTCATTTTGCGTCATTTAAAATATGAAACTTATCGTTTACTGGTTTTGACTTAGTTGTTGTTTTTGTCCTAATACATCTTCTGCCATTACAAACTTAGTTTTTAGAATCTTAGATAGCGTCAAACTTGCTTACCATATCGGGGCTACTTTAGCTCCACCACCTTCGACAAACTTTACGTAAGATGCCGCCAAGTAGCTATGGTATTTATCAGGGTATTTTTTGTTCAGGTAGTACGAGATCTCCTGCGTCAAAATGCCAATAGTAGGAGTGTCGTTCAATACCGCCTTGGGCTTGCTGGAATCCGTAGCACTTAACACTGCGCACAGCGCGACGAATAGCGTTAGTAGTTTCATTGCTGAACTCTTCCGACCGACTTGCGCCAAAACCGCCACCGGACTGGTTAAGTAGCTTTCCACGGACTCGCTAAAGCTCTGGCACCAACTACTAGACTATTAAACCAGAACAAAATTTTCAATATATGTAGATACGGGCTGTAATCGGGACTTTTACAGACGTCTCTCCTTAGAGAAGCGGTCGCGGACGAAAATTTGTCGGCCGTTTCTCATCCACACTCAATTAGTGAATCTTATCAGCGATGATGCTGTGCCATACGATCTGCTTATTGCTCTTTCTCTTCCTCGGCACGATTATGATACTGACCGAACCTTTTATGGGACTTTCTTAAATCCGCTATAATCGAAGTTTACAGAGGAATTTCCGGCACTAGAATTCAGTGAAATACCGCATAAAGTGAAAAACATTTCGTTATCCAAAAGTCTCTCGCAGGGAGCGGAAGTCAAAATAGTTGTTACTGAGATGTTGACGCTTTTGAATATTTATAACTGAGAGGTGTAAAAACAATAGTTTTCATAATTAATTGCTTCGGTCGTTTTGCTCTTCGAAGATCTCCGAATGGGGAAGTCCCCTTTCTTGGTTGCATTAGGTTTCAGAATACCTGCAGACTGCCTACCACTATATGACACAGCAAATTTGCTTCACTGTATCATAACGCTGATGCGTTAACTGATGTTAGATAAGAGTAATAAATTCATCAGAAAGTACTTCAGTGTTAAGTATTCTCCAAATACGCAGGCTAAATTTTGATTAAAAATACATAATAAATTTTTTGAAGGATTGTATATCTTTTCTAAATGGTGGGCTATCAATTGGTTTCTTTTTATATTACATGTTATTTTGGCACAGACAGCTCTTCCGCACTCAAAAGATTTACGGAAGACAAGTATCATATCTCCACGGTACGAAATGAATAGATTTACGCTTGAACAACGTTGGGAAATATTAAAAACTTATTTTCAAAGTGAGTGCTGTGTTGCCGAAACAGTGGGAATTTTGAAAGGAAATTTCGGTCGAAATAATGCTTGGCCTCCGCGGAGCTGCGATTCGACGCCATTGGACTTCTTTTGATGGGGTGCCGTTAAAGATCGATGTTATGCTGACAATCCAGAAATAATTCAGACACTTAAGCACGATATTGATCGACTATTCGTGAATTAGGGCCCCAAACCATCGAAAATGTACAGAAATTGAAACTGAAACCACACTTTTTTTTATCTAGAAATTGATTTTTAAATAAAATTTTATATGGTTCTAGTAAAATGAATTGCATTTTTTGTGATTGTATCTCTATTTTAATATATCATTATGATATTAAAGGTTTTCTATTCTAGGTATTAAATTTTTTAACTCTCCTTTTAGACTAAGAATGAAAATAGACGTATTAGTCTTCAGTAAATTTCGGCTTTTAAACAAAAGAAGGAAATAAATACGTTTAAACTTAAAATTGGAAAGGTTTTGATACATCATGATACATGAAGAAAAGAAAGTAGTGAAGAAAACATTATAATTCGAAAAATCTACAAAACTTACAAAAAAAATGCTCATTACGAAATATATATAATGATTTATTACTACTCCACATTACCAAATAAGCAAAGTTTACACAGTAAAAAGTTATGAAACTGTTTTAATTCTAAAAAAGGAGGAGTTATATACATTTAAGCCGTTCATTCCTTGCATGATTGAGCACATAAGAAAAATGGAAAACTTTATAAAACATGTTTAGAGAATTTATAGCATGTTTCATAGAATTTGATAATTTTCTTCAAAATACGGAAATTTGCGAAGTGTCATTGGTGGTAGTAACCGAACTTATGTAAAACTCTTTTATCATTTCATTTTCTACAGATTTTCCCATAAAATCCGTTTATGCAAAAATCAAAAAAGACTTAAAATTTAATTTCTTGTTCAGTGCTTGCAATGCTGATTTGATATTCACTTTTCTTAACAATCATTTACAAGAAACCTTGTGACAACTTTTTTTTTAGTCTTGTTTTCACTTTTTTATTCATACATACTATTTTCTCCGATTAAGAGTAGACTAATTATTTTCAATTTTATTTTTTATCTTTTATCTCTAAATTTCCTACATTTTTCTTAATAGAACTTTAAAACAAGTGCATCCATTTCCGCGTAAAATTGTAAAGAATTATTCTAAAATTTGACGAATTTTAATTTTGCGAAAATTACTACTAAGTACTAATAGGAAAGAATATCGAAATAAAAACTATAAATCTGATTCTCTGTGGATAATTCTCAAATTAGCGCAATTTTTTTCAAACAAAAGCCGCGATGAATTTGAACAAAAGAAATTCAATCAAATTTGAAATTAAATGATGCGAGTATTTTTATAAAGTTATTGTCCTCAATTTACGTCAATTTACTTACCTCAAATTACTTCATATCATGCCTATTATCGCGTAAATGTCATATAGCCTCATATAGATACTTCCTATCTTATGATCTTCGATTCCGAGCAGAAGCTTAGTAAAATACTGCATATATAGGAGAATACAAAGTACCATACATTAGACGTTTATTGCCAAGAAAATGCGAAAAAGTAAAAGAATTAATACGCTACTTCTTTCGCAGATGTGGTAAATCAAAATTCGATCTAGTGTTCGAAAGTAACCAAGAATGAGACCTTTTTTTAAAATTATATCGAATATCCTATAGAAAATATAGGCTATAAAGCGAAAAAAGGTTGAGGTCAAATTAAGCTCTTTACCACTTGTAGAACAAGGGTATGATTTTGAACTTAGGTCTAGAATATTAAAAATCACTGAAAGAAATTAACTGGATTTAATACTTGTTCAAAGACATATCGATTATTTAAATCGACAGAATGGGTATTTTTAGTTCCAGTATATAATAGTAAAGACTACATAAGTTTTGAAAAAAATATTAAAGTTTTAACATATTTAAAGTGAAAATAATGCTTAAAAGCTAGTAGAATAAAATTACAATCAGTTCTTTGACTTTTTTTGCTTTTCTAAAATCTCAATTTCTCCAATTAACTTGTCCATGTTAAATTCCTTTGGCGTTTGCATTGTTTTCTGAAATAATGCTAAATCAGTGCATTGTCCAAAAAACGAAATCACTATCGCTACCTTCTTATTCAGCAGGCCCTCCATTGTTTTCTCTGTTACAATTTTTGTCTTCTCCAGCTCTAACTCACTAACCATTTGATTTTTTACAGTTTTGATAAAGCTGTAAATGTTATTTATTAGAATAGGCTATGGCTACACGAAAGCTACATATACTCTTGAAGTTCCCTAACAGCCTTCTTTTCCGCATCGAGCTGTTTTTCCAGCAACCTGACATCGTACTCCAGCTTGTCCACAATTGATTGGTTCTCAATTAACTCCCTTTGCTTGGAGTACACGTACTCTTCCAAAAACGACTTGTCCAGCTCGTAGAGGTTCGTCTCGTATTTTAACTCAGCATAATCATTCAACAGACCTGCAATATCTTCCGGTAAGTCGCAGATATCGATTCCTATCATTTTCAGCTGCCGCTCGTACTCATCGCCTGCAACAGGGATATTATTTTAAATTGTTTTATGCCTTGTTATCGCAGGTGATTATTTCAGTTTATTGCAAGATTGAAAGTTCTTGCTTACAGAGGTTTTCAAGAGCGCGTCTCTCCTCCTGAATATGAAAATTATCTGAAATAGTAAAAATAATGAATCTTACAAAATTTGACGATAAAAACAAACGAACCCATTTTTCAAGCAGTACAACTGTCACTTTTGTCAAATTGACACTTACTTGCTGTCAAACGAAATCTACTGCGCCATCTGCACTTCAGTTTTGAAAATCAAAGGCGGCAAACCCAAAAGCATTTCGGAAAACGTTAGTGAGCAAAAACACCAGTACCTCACCCGTAGACCCCACACCTCCTAAAAACAAACAAAGGGATACAAAAGCAAAAATTGGGCATATATTGCATTTTCCTTTTTATTCATCGACTTTGAAAGTAATTTTCCATAAAGAAAATGTGTGGCGTTCTTAAACAACTCGAACCTCTCGTTAAAATTAAAAATTGTAAAAATGCTAACAGTCTGCAATTGAAGTGCCCCCGCCTCCTAAAACGGGTCCATCTCTAAATGTACACGAAGATCCTGACAATGCAGCCGCGGAGGTGCACTGGAGCTGGCCGGGGGCCCCGGTCCTTCCGACTCGGCAGGTCTACTTAGCTACGCACGTAAGGGGATAAAAGTAATGGAGTAAATTTACGAAAAAAAATGTCCAGCGTCTGATTGCAGCTCTGCGCCGGTGGAGTGTGAAAATATGTGTGAGAGTTGGTCAGAAAAAGATTTATCGGCCGAACTCGGCGGCGTCGTCTTGGGTGATGTCGCCGTATTCCCAGATGCCCAGACGTTCGGTCTTTGCCTTTTCCTGAGCCTCCACGTACCCGTCGACCAGCTCCTTGAGTCGCCGCTCCCTGCGTCTTTCAACCAACAGCAGACCGTCGGCGACTAATGCCTTCGCGACGTCGGCATTTGTGTTCGGATCATGCAGGGTGGCGGCTGGCAGAGTCGTAGTCTTGTACTCTACGTTGAGCAGGAGTTTCCGGTTAAGGATGTCGTCCGAGAAGGCCCGAAACGCAATTTCCTTGTCGTCGTTGTCTGGAGGAAGCTGGACTAAGGCTAATGCGTACTGAGTAGCGTACGGCTTGTCACCGGCGAAGCCAGACGGAAGGGCAGCTAGGCGGGTGAAAGGCACGGTCTGAAAAGAATCGCCAAAGATGAATTGCTAGCTCACAATTTCTGTCCTTACTAAAATATAGTCCTAAGAATATACGGGACACCTACGACACCCCCAAACCACTGACGCCGGGCACGTTCGAACAGATACCTTCCAACATAGTCGACAATACGATAAAAAAATATTACCGGCGCCTTCCATGTCCTCTAGTATTCCGCCCTGCTGCACCCTTTGCTCTTGTAGTCAGTTGAGCCCGAAACTCAGGTGAGCGGCGCCCCATCGCAATTAGGACACGTTACTCTAGCAAGCTTATGACTCAAACACTTCCTTTGAGCCAGAAGTGGATCTAAGGAGCTTGCAATCCCAACTAAAATAAGATACCCCAACTCACCTCCTTGTTGCCGTAGTCGATGTATAAGACGTTGGCGGTTCCGTTCTGCACTCTCTCAATCTTTGCCCGGTACCATTCCTTGTCCTCTGAAAACTGAGCAGCACAGATATCGCCGCGTCGAGGGGTGTAGGCTCCGGTGATGGGCGGGTTGTTTTGGAATTCCAGACGGAGTTTGATCATCAGAGTTTCCAGTTTGGCACCTTGGTCTGTGTTCTGCGCAAAAAAGCGTAAATCGGCAGTCACATCGGTGATAATCACTGACTCGTAGTTGACTTTTCGCTCAACCACCTTGTCCTCCTTCTCCTCTTCAACTTTCTCCTCAGTTTCCTCAACGTATGTCATCCAGATATTTTTCCTGGCTGCTTTTGCCTTGTCCTCGGCGGCCTTGAGAGCCCGATAATGTTCTGACTTCTCAGCGCTAAAGTGTACCTCAGCCAAACCCTCCTCGACAAGTGCAACTGAGAGGTTCACGTTGTTCTCGGTCCAAAGCCAGCCTATGACACATGCTCCGGCCTTATCCGTTGTCTCAATGTGGACACTAACGTCCCTTTGAAGGATCTGCAATTAAGAAAAATTCGTTAACCTACACAAAATACCACCACATTGGACGTTGTTACCTTTTCCTTGGTGAAGGCAAGAGCTTCATCTCCGTAGGATTCACCTTCCTGGGCGGGAACTCCGTTAAGGGCAGGCTTTGAGGAGCGCGGACATGAAATTCCAGCAAGCAAGAAGGTGACCAGACAGCTGTCCTTGGGAATGTACAACCTTATCCTGGACCCGCTTGCCACAAATTCCACAATGCCCTCGGTTCGAAGTGCCCTCTGCCACGACGGCAGGTATAGGGGCTTAATGCGGGAGTGGTCCACAGTGAGATCGTTGATGCGATGCTGTGGAATGTCTTTTTTGGCATGGACACCTTTCAGTCCTTTGTAAGCTTGTTCCTCGGCGGCACGCAGTTCATCATAGCGGGAAGATCTCTGATCATCATCTTGACGATGTCGCACGACCGTAGCCAATCCTTTGCTGACCATTGTTTCAGCAACGTACTGTCCACCTATCGTCACAGTATAGCAATATTTCTCAGGGAAGTTATCGCGGGCGGGAGAGATATAATCGAGGGTACAGTGGACCTTTTTGCCTATCAACTTCTTTCGCAGGAATTCTCTGGCCTCGAACATCCAAGGAATGTCATAAAGTGGACGGAAATTCTTGGATCGCGGAGGTAGCTTCCCATCTTCATCAGCTGTTCGACCGGACTCCCTCGGGGGACGTATGCTCGAGAGGAAGACCTTCTTCACTGTTCCGTTGGCAGTTTTCACATTAATGGCATCGCCGTTGAACACCTCCACAACGGTTCCAGTGAAATCCTTGTCTTTATCAGAGAACGTTTGCGCACTTGACTGGTAGTCCTTCCATAGACGCACTCTTCTTTCCTTTGCGCTTTTCTCCATTTTTCTGAGCTTTTCAGCTTCCTCTGAACAAAAGAAAAAAATTAGTATCGATCAAACTTAATTTAAGTTTTGTTGGGGTGGTGAAATAGTGCGCCAGGCTCTGATGGACCCAACGCACCTTGGATCCCCCGATTTTCTCTAGCACTGCCTAACAAAGACTAGAAAGGACATAGTGTCTATTCAGCCATGCGCAAACAATGCAAAACAAAACTGTGGCCTTGTCTTACCTGGCTTAAGGAATGCAATACTCCAGTCGATGCACTTAGCGAGACCCTCCCGAAGCAGGGACTCGGCAATGTTGCCCTTGGGGAAAATAATCATTCCGACAAAGTTGGTGTTGCTTACTGAAGCCAGACGAATTTTTACGTCCTGCTGCAATAGACGCTTTTCGACGAAATACTTGGCCTCCTCAGCAAATTCAACGTACGCCTTTGGATCGGGCTTTCCGCTCGCGTCCAGCTTAAAGCCGGGACAGCGGATGCCGGTGATCATGAGGGTGATGTACCTGTACACTTTGTCATCACTAGGGAGTAAGAAGGCACGAACAGTGGAGCCATCGCGAACCTGCTCGATCACAGCGTCAACGAGTTTTCCGGCATACTTGCTTAGGAGGTGCGAAGGTTGATTCTCCTGGGTCCATTGGATCTTTCTGATGTGTTCCTGGCTGTCGTAGCTGCCCCACTTGCCTTTTTTCGCTGCCTTTGCTGCATCTTCTAAGCCAATTAGTCGTTGCAACGTTTCTTGTTCGCTATCCGGAACATTGCGGGTATCGCGGCGTACAGTAACTAAGCCTTCCGACACAAGAGAGTCCACAACATTTTCGCCAGTACTCCTCATCCAAACAGTGCCATAGAGACGGTCGTTTGCTGGATTTTTCGTCTTCAGATAGTACACCTCCTTGCCGACCAGTTTCTTCCTCAGATGTTCACGAGCTTCCCATGCCCAGGGCTCGTCGTCTTTCGTTTCATCACTGAAAATGGAAAATCAATTAGCATTAATGAGCAAGCAAAGTCGAAAAAATATACTTACTTTGGATTGTTCGGTCTCAGTGCCAACTTAGGTGCAATTATGTGGGAGAGAATCAACTTCGTCTCTTCAGGGGATTTGTTATCCTTGGGGTGAGCCCAGACCACGATTGTGTCTCCAGACGTAACCTTTTTAATAAAAGAGAACACTTTTTAGTTATCCGTTCACATTTCAGCAATGTCTTCTTGAATTGGACCAGATCTTGCTAATCGTACATGTGCGCACCCAAAAAAATTCTTTCAAAATGGCAGACCAACGCAGACAGGAACCTGATCCCAGCTGACGATCATCGCGATCGGAGACATTTTGTCACTTTCGAGTATCGAAAGAGGGAAATTTCCGAGGAGCAAGATTCGATTTCTTTGCGATTGAATGGATTTTCGTATTTCTAACGAAATCCTGTCTAAATTAATTTTTTTTCAGCTTGTATGGATATTCAAAAATTTCCTTATAAGCGTAAATACAAAAATCAAACTTTTAAGTCCCTCTCAGTATGAAGATAAATTCATAACGCTTCTCTGCTTCAATTCTACTATTTTCCATTTGTTTTCCTTTTTTTAAAAGCTACAGAAGCAAAATTCCTACACAGGTTAAGACTAAATATTTACACTGCCGCCCAAAGCAATCTGTCCCGACGCGAAGACGGGTAAGTCTATATAAACTTAACGTGTGAAGTAACTGAACACCAAAACAATTTGCATAAACGAAACGAGCCATATATCATTCAACACCGAATTGTTTACGTATAGTCACCTCGGCCAGATGTGCTGGATGAGGAAACCACCTGCGCTTATAACTACCGTGGATCTTACTGGATTCGGTCTTATTTTTAAGAAAGTGCAATCGAAATGACCTTAAATATAAAATAAACAAATTCCAAATTCCTAAATCTAGTCTAATTTTATTGTAATGTAACTTAAAATCATGTATTTAGCTTCATACTTGTCTCCCACTATCTCCCTTCAAGGTGTTATTTTTTCTCTTAATTTTCAAGGACATTGCTTTGCAAATAAATGCACATTTTCTTTTGAAATTAAGTAGTTCAGCAATTAGAAAACATTCCGGGACATACCCTTAAATACTTTATAAAATATAGGCTACAAAGATGTACGGTCCTCTCGTTGCGTTAACTCAACTCGTTTTTAACTGGTTTTAGACACAAATTCCAGATCTAAAGAATTTATATTTCTGGAATCTAGCGATTCCTTCGTGTTGACTTCAAGCTTTGTATTTTGAATATTTAAATTTAAACTTGAATATGCATTTTAAATATTACACTGACCGATTTTAGAAGTTACACTTTTGCCGATAAAATAGTTTAAACTTCTTCGGCTTTAAATTTTTTTACAGAAGCCTTTTTATGTGATCAACTATGACACGCTGTGAGAAATAATTGATTTATTTAGGCGTTTAGAACAGATGAAAACAGAAACTAGTAGACATTTGTCTCAGGAAACAAAAATAAAAACTACCAAAACTGAAAAACAAGCTCTTCTCGATATCTTGAAGTTGCATGATCTTATAAAAAATTAATGATACGTCGCCGCTCTGAATGTTTGTCGACTTTTAGACTCAAGGACGCAAACATTTCGAAAGCAGGCGATAAGCTTTAGATTACGTCTCGACTATTTCCAGAATTACGTTTCTCAGTGCCGGGCACATTTTACGATCTACCTGAAGGGCTCGTATCCAGACTAAGGCAGCTCCTATATGGATTGATCCATTGAACAGCTGTCCTTATCCAGAGGGATCAAACTCCTTCTAAGGGCAGCAGCTTATAATAAAAAGCGACTATGTGAAATTATGGTGGTAGCGAAGACGCTTCCGTTCATTTGGCCACTTGGTCAACCTGGGCAACCTGCTGGGACTCTGACCGGAGAAGCGACGCAAGAGGTGAAGTTATGAAAAGATGAAACTCTACGAAACTCTCCACTCTCTCTTTTCTTGTTTACGCCCGACAACTCCAATTATTTTACCAATTAAGAAAAAGGCAGAGAAATGAGGGAAGGCGGCGCGCGACGGCTACGAATCGAAAGTGCAATTGATAAACACGAGAAAGTACACACGTAGCGAATTTGTGGTGGGAATAACGTGGCAGCGGACTTATGAACTGAGCCTGCTTGTGGACGACCTGTGACCCTGAGGGCATTTCGAGAGATTTATTTGTACTCTATTTCGCCAAGGAGTGTACAAGGCGACGACTGCGAAGACTCTCGAATTTGAACGGCAGCCCCAAGACGCGAAGGGGGAGAAAAGACAACAGCAGCACTTGACCCAATTTCAGGGACCTTTTGAAATTAATTCAAAATCAATGTGGCTTTGATGACGGTGCGAAAATGCAGCGCTCTCGTTCGAAGTAATCGAAATAGGGCCCGGCGCAGCCACGTACAACCGCCGCGGACCCACTCGCCTGACAGCTTCTAAAAATATTCCATACAGCCGCGGCGAGGTTATGTTCCACGATGTGCTGCGTATTTTCAATTAAAACTCCTCCAGCAAAAGCAGCGGAGGCGTTCAGGGTCCCGAAGGGTTTAGACCGTAGCTAGCTCAGGTAAGACACGCTGGCCACCAACCGCTAATCGCCCGAAACGACTGCTTTCGAAGCACCGTGTTGACATAGAGACAAGACAACACATCTTCTTCCATATGGCAGCAGAGAGGTGCGCCTCATAAATCTCGATCGCCGTTGTCCATCGGCCCTGCCCAGGAGGAAGACCGCACCAACGAGAATCGCCGTGGCCACCCTATGGACAGGAGCATCCGACTTGGACGTGCTTTGCGATTCCTTCGCAGCCAGTCACACTTGCCAGGTTGGCACCGTGGACCCTCCGCACCGAGGCCTCGCCGAGGCCAGGCAGATGGAGATGGCCGGAATTCGGGCAACGACGAAGAATCGGCCGACGGGCCTCCTGGCTAAAACACGGATTTCTTCAATTAGCTAATTGGCTTACTTGCTTGACGAAGGCCCATCCTTTCTTGGTGCTCGGTTCCGTCGCGCTCATCTTGCAAGGGAACTGCGTTTTTTACGTACTCAAATGAAAAATTCACCACCGCCCGACTACCCGAAAGTACCGACACTACACGGAAGAAGAAAAGAGCGGAGTTGGAGTGAAACGATTGAATGAAATGCGTGGATCGGAGGCGACAGCCTGTTTTGTTCCGCGTTCCGCCGTCGTGTAGTTTCGTCACAATCCACTGAACTGCGGACGCACCAGTGTCTGCAGCGCAGAAATTCAGAAGAGGGGCTGGGCAATTCTGGAACGTATTCTGGTATATTCAATTACAAATAAAATCGTTACGAAAATTTTCTGAGCATTTAATATTCAATACAGGATTAACAAGAATAATATGTAATCAAAGCAAACTAGTCGTTAAAATTCCCCTCTGTAGTGTTTAGGTAAATTTGTATCAAATTTCAGAAAAATATAAATGAGTAATAAAACGCTGTAGAATTGTCCGGGTGGGGATACGTTTTCTAAAAAAAACTAGATTTTTCAAGGAACTTAACTAATTTCAATATTTGCCCTGTGAGATAGCAATGACGAAAGATAGACCTTTAAATATTTTTATTTTTTTACTTTTTTATCTCGTTACTATAATTACGAGCTTTCTGCGGGAAGCATTTAAAAAATCTCTTATTCCGTTTATATTAGTAAAAGAAGGAGTGCCCTTTGTGGCAGCATAAGTGTTAAGGCCCAAAATCCTTGGACCTCACTATAAAGTCGAAGGTACCGTCCCCAAGAACTAGAACACCTAGGCTTATAATAATACTTTACAATAGTTTTCCAGCGTTCCGACAAGTTTTAACAGTCTACTCTCTCCATACAACAAATCTACAACCTTTTCAAATTCTTTTGGAAGCAATGCCAGGATAAAAGAATTTCGTACATTAAGGGAGTATTCTGTTTCTTTTTTTATTTTAGATGTGGTCACCGCAAGTATTTTTTAAAACTCTCCGTGGAATGAACGTGTTAAAATTATATAAAATAAAATAGTTTTTCGAAAACATTTAATAACTAAAACGAAAATACTAAAATGACTCCGTTTTCCCCCTAGTATAAATATAAAAATATTTAAGTGAGCACATCAAAATCTCACTTAACTTTGCGTGAAAAGAGCAAATTAAACATTTTCAAATCCAAACAATATTTGCAAAGTTGTAATCGGAATAGATAACAAAAAATTCAAAAATAAGTTCATCTTTTATATTTTTATTAATTCAAACTTTTTTAAAAACAACTGAGGTCACAACGTTGCCGATTTTGCCGCCAAATTTAAACGATGGTGTTGGGATCGTACAAATTTTCTGAAATTTTCCTGAGAAAGACGCTATTAGTTCCTCCTCGGTCCAGTTGCATGAGGTGATGATGAACAACCCATCCGGCTTTTGCATTTTATGCACGTTCTGAAGATACATCTCACGTTTGTCTTTTGGATTGTCGGGATGAAGGCTGATCGCGTCGTAAGTACCTTTAAGGAAGAATATATTACTTCAAACAAAACTAGCCTAATTACAAAGGGAAAGTGAACAAGAACTCAGCGGTCCTTAATACTAATATAAATAAATCGTGCGTTATGCGATATTTTCTATTGTTTTTTACCAAGTTCGTCAATATTATTCGCAAATAAATAAACTAATTTATTTAAAATATAATTTCCTTAAGTTCTGTACTGCTAAAAAATAATAATTTGAAAAGTTGTTCGAGACTATATTATTATTATTTTTTTTTTGTTTTCCAAATACCAAGAAAATTTAATTATGTTTTTAAAACGTCTCTATTTGTTTGTTACTAAATCTGCAAATTTTATTACATTAATGCCAACTTTTTTGTTCCTCTTTAATAACATTTAGAAAACAATTTCACCACTATGCACCTTAATCCGGTTTTGCATAAATATATTATAAAAAAATTTATTACTCGTTAATCTTTGGACCTTTTTGAAATGTTATCCAAAACTTCACAATTTAACATATAATTATAATTTAAACGTTTTTCTTAAATAAATTAAAAAATTAAAATTACAAAAGTAAACAATTCAAACCTTATAGAGATTTAGATTAAAGGCTACAAGATTTTCTTCTCCAAAAATAGTTTAACAATTTTCACATTTGGTCATTGATTGCTCCCTGGGATAAACATCGGTAGCTAATGCTCGAAAACACAAAACCTCTACGTTTATTAATATTATTTTGAGTTTTTACTCTTTTTCGTCAACTACTGAGTGATAAGTCTACAAAATATTCAAAATACTCTCAGACCCTTTACTTAAGTAAGTCTGACAGTTTTGAAATATTGTTTTTTATTTGTATTCTGTTCAAAGCTTTTGCTTGTAGAAAATTCTACTAGAAGGGTTTTTCAAAATTATTATTATTTGCGAACAAATAATTACTCTCTACGGTGAAGCGCATAAGTTCATTAAAATATTTACTCGAGTTTCGTATTTCGAAAAATTAATATATAAAAAGGAAGCGGTTTGTGGTTGCGTAGGTTTAAAATTTAGTGGGATAAGGTCGGTAAAGGTGGTTTCGAGAAGAGTTTATCTACTTTTCTATGGAAGGGATAATAACTGAAGTATTTCGAGTTCACATCGGGTTCAACTCACCTTTGTCGTGCAGGATATCAAAATGATTTAAGTCCTCCAGGTCTCTGGAGCACAGCAGGTCTTTCACTAAGTATTTTATATTTAAGTTCTGGTCCTCGGCGATTTTTTTCGCCAGATCAATGGCCTTGGGGGAGTAATCAATGCCGACAAGATCTGTGAATCCCTCCCGAGCAAGGTCAATCAAAAACATCCCGTTCCCGCAACCTGTTTCAAAGCGACTTAAATTCAATTTATTATCTGAACAAGGGCTACCTAAATCCACGACTCGGTGGTTTTCAGAGACAGAGTCATTTCTCAGGATCCAATTAATTACTCGCAGCTGGGAATCCTCGTCGAACCACACCTCGCCGACATCGCCATGGTCCTGGTAATTTCGAATTTCCCGCTCGTAGCTCTGTTCCCAATATTCCTGTGTTCCAAGTTCCGAGCCGGGCAGTTCGATAATTTTCACTTCATCTGCCATCACTTGCTCCGTTCCCCGTGAAGATCTCTGGAGTGCAGTGGGTGCAAGTGGATTTGACAAGTTTTGTAAATAAAATTTTGTGCATTCCTGTGAGTTATTGCGGGTGCCCGATTAAGCAATTTACAAATCTGAGTAGTGGATTTGATCACTTACGTGTTACTTTTCAACCCCACTCGGTATTTACTCGAATTTCCACGTCCTGAATTCGACAAACTAACCCACCTAGCACTTGACGCTTCTGACTGCTCCTAACCCCCAAAGAGTGCGTTCTTTGACAAGTTAACAGAGGGAAGGTCTTGTGCACCTCGTTCCCTAGTTAACGAACCGAGCCAAATGGCTTTGCGACGTTTTTGCACAGTCCTCACACGAAGTTTTGTTTATACGAAAGCGAAGCCGCCTTCCCGAATTATCCCGTCGTTTCCACCAGCTCCCGCTTGTTTGTTGTGTGCATATCTAAAATGATCCGAATGAATCTTAGGCAGTTACTAATTTTGCATTTTTATTTAATTTTAAGCCAACTTATCGTCGCCGGCAACTGCAGCTTCGGATATTGGGTTTAGCATGGCCCCACACGGAAGAAGATCCAGAAGTGGTGGTGGCGGAGGTCCTGGGGGCGCCTCGGGACCCGGCAACGGCGGACTACCCAGAGGTCGGATGTCCGGCGGAGGACTTGACCGTCGGGACAGAAGTAACGGTGGTCCCAACAGACGCGGTGGCGGCGGTGGCGGTGGTATTAAAATGGGCCGCATAGAAAGACGACGTGGAAAACCTCCAATGGGAGGTACTGGAGGTGGCGGTCGTGGTGGAGCAGGAAAGGATCTGAACACCCCAGACCTTTACGACATTGACTGGTCGACGGTTCGGCTACCCCCATTCCAGAAGGATTTCTACCAAGAGCACCCAAAAGTGAAGAATCGATCTCCGTACGAAGTAGAGCAATACCGCGCACAGCAACAAATTACAGTGAAAGGTCCAGCTCCCAATCCGATACAGTACTTCGACGAGGTCTGTTTTCCGGATTATTGCATGAATGAGGTCAAACGGCAGAGGTATAACGAACCGACTCCTATTCAAGCTCAAGGCTGGCCGATTGCTATGAGTGGGCACAACATGGTTGGGATAGCGAAAACAGGCTCCGGCAAAACACTCGCGTACATCTTGCCTGCGATAGTACACATCAACAATCAGCCTCCGCTGCAGCGAGGCGATGGACCCATTGCTCTGGTGTTGGCTCCCACCAGGGAGCTAGCACAGCAAATCCAGCAAGTGGCCACAGATTTTGGATCTTCGTCCTACGTACGCAATACCTGCGTATTCGGTGGAGCTCCGAAACAGAAACAGGCCAGGGACCTAGAACGGGGCTGCGAAATTGTGATTGCTACGCCGGGTCGTTTAATCGACTTCCTTGTTGGAGGAGTCACGAACCTGCGGAGGTGTACATATCTGGTTCTTGATGAGGCAGACAGAATGCTTGACATGGGTTTCGAACCACAAATCCGAAAAATCTTAGGCCAAATTCGTCCCGACAGACAAATACTGATGTGGAGCGCCACATGGCCGAGGGAAGTCCAACGATTGGCAGAGGATTTCCTCGGGAATTACATTCAGATCAACATCGGGTCGTTGGAACTGTCGGCAAATCACAATATTCGACAGATCATTGAGATTTGCCACGAGGCCGAGAAGGAGAGGAAGCTCAAGGACCTCTTGTCGGACATATACGATAGGTCGGATAACCCAGGGAAGATTATAATCTTCGTAGAGACCAAGCGACGGGTCGACAAAATTTCTAGGTTTATTCGCAGCTTTGGTGTGCATGTTGGAGCTATCCATGGCGACAAATCTCAAAACGAGCGGGACGCAGTGCTGCGCGAGTTCAGGTCAGGCCGGACGAACATTTTGGTGGCAACCGATGTTGCAGCCCGGGGTCTAGATGTCGACGGTATAAAGTTTGTGATCAATTTTGACTATCCACAGTCCTCCGAGGACTATGTTCATCGGATCGGACGAACGGGCCGTTCACATTCCACGGGCACATCGTACGCATTTTTCACAAAGAAAAACGCAAAACAGTCCCAAAGTCTGCTGCAGGTCCTTCGAGAGGCTAATCAGGAGATCAATCCACAGCTGGAACAAATTGCCCGGTCCGTTGGAGGTGGGGACTTCGGTAACCGTCGGTACGGGGGCGGAGGCGGTAGCATGGGTGGACGTGGAGGAGGTGGACCAAGAATGAACTCAGGCGGTGGGGGATACGGCCGAGGAGGCGGTAATAGCGGTCGAGGACGGTTCGACGGCAACAGAGGGGGCGGCGAAAATCACACCGGAGGTTTCAGACGGGACAACAACAACTACGGCGCGCGGAATAACTTCAGTTAAGAGAATTTGTATTTGGATTGAACTCTGTGAAAAAAATATATAAACTAAAAATTTCAATTGGATTGTTTATTTTTCAAATGCAAAACAGCCCGATTCCTAAAATGAAACTCATATTCTTTAGATAACGCAAGAAAGCAAAACACCAACATATGAAGCTAAAGTGAGGAAGGTACTTAAGTAAACCTCAGAAAGATTTATCCTACCTCAATACATCAACGAGAGTTACTAATACTAAAAGTGAGTGGTTAATTGTTCTATGCAACCGAACATTTTGTTTAGTAATAATTGATTGATACAACAAGCAAGCTTAGACCCATTTTGCTTTTGCACTAATTTGCTCAATATTTTTAGCGTATTTAAATCATCCAACATTAAAATGAAATATTTCGGTGATAAATCAATATTTTTAGTAAGCTTCTTTTCCACTGAAGATTCAAGTCGATGCAAAAGGACCACAGTATAGAAAAAAAAAATCTGAAATTTTTTGGAATGTAAGCAAATAGCCAAACCGCCCTTTAGTTTAAAAAACAGTCATGCTGTTTGATTAATTATTTTCTTAAGGGATCAAACATGAGCACGATCTTTAAAAAATCATTTCTAACTAAACGATAAATTGTTATAAACAATTTTTAAATTAGTTAGTCTAATACTTCAAATGCACGTAAATGGAAAAGAGGTCAATTTAAAAATAGCAACCTTCGTAGACTATATTTAACTTTTTCAACACAATCCTACTTGTTATATTCAATACATAAGTTTAAACTATATATAGTTAGTTCTATAGAACTAACTGGAATTTAATACTTTAAATGCTTGTAAAGAAAAAATATCAATATCTCTTTACAAAAATAAAATTCTGTACGAACTTAATTCATTCCAAATTATACGCGTTACACCTACCCACACCGTAAATTTTCCAAAAAAAAAACAATTTTATAAAAATCGTTGATTGTTATTTTCTATAATTTCTAGAACATCTAATAGAAAACTCTTTACAAAGAAAAAAAAGAAACAATAAAAATACTAACACTCAGAAGGAAGAAAATGTAAAATAGGAAATATAATACTAAGCCCAAGTTCGACAAACAGAAAATTCTTCATACAATTTTTACGTTGGTTAAATAATCATAAAAAACAATTTTTTATAAAAATCGTAAATTAATTTTTTGTGTGCATATGTAATATATGCGTATAGTAACGTATATTTCAAAATTATCCATCGGTCGTTACATTAAAAATTTTATGTAGATACTTGCCGAACATATTGAACCCTGTACCATAAGGTAGGGTAAAATCTTGAGTAAAACAAAGATCATGAAAATTGTTTTTAAAGTTTTATTCCCTTTTTCAATATTTTTATATCCAAAAAACAACTATTCGGAACCAGAACAAAGTCCTTACTGCTTACTGTTTACTTTTACTTGATTGAAAGTCTCCTTTTACACACAATAAAATGTTAAAACTAAACTACACGGAAATAATGCATTGGATGCAGTTGCTGATATTCTGATAATAGTGAATTCATTTTACAAATACAAATACTTTTTGATGGATTCCATTACTTTCTTATGCTCAAACTATAATTTATCGATTTTGTGTCTGTGTGTTCGTTTTAAAACATATGATTTATTTGGACGAGTGTCCGCTTATCATTAATATACTTCTTCTGTTCCTCCGCTCGTCATGTTACGTTACTTATCAGCTAGTAAGGTTCGTTATGTTATTCAAATTTAGAAACGTGTGGGCTTTTAGATAAAATTTAACTTTTATTGTGAACTCCTCCTAGCCTCTGTCTGTAAGAATTTTCTATTGATTTCCTTAACCATTGATTTGATAAATTTCTTCTCAATTTACTTACATTTAGTCGATGTTTAGTTCTATTATACGACTTACTTTTCTTCTTATACTTTCACAGTTCTTACAAATGAGGGTATTATTCAGGTTTTAACATTTACTTTCAACTTCCTGCCTTTGCAGTTATAGCTTTTATATTGGTATACATTGGTATTTAGAATTGTAATTTTTAATTTAAACAAAAGAACATCTTTTAGATTGTTTGCAGTTGTATAATAAATAAAGGGATATGTTTCATAATTTAATAAATATGAATCAGCCGCATTTAAAAGGGAACAAAATTGTACATTTCGAGATTAAGTGTTTTCCTAAAAAACTAGATACTGATTAGAATGCTGCGAATATTGATTTTAAGTTCTGTATTTCGACGACCTTTTAAAAATTGTTATAAAACTGATTCGTTCCTTTACTACCCATTTTTTTTTTTGAAGGTAATGCATATAATTATGGAAATTCCATATTTTACTGTCTTTAAAACCATATCTGCACATTTTTGTAAGAAAAATGCTCAACGACTCTTTGTTCTTGGGTACATTACGTTCCGAATTAAACCAAAAGAAGTGACAAACTTGCGTACTTGAATTTTATTTGAGAAAAATCTCAAAAGATTTACTAGTTCGGCCTCTTTATCAGTATACTTTACTTTTATAGAAGGTATCGTTAAAGCAAAAATTAAAATGAACATATGACCAAATCCACTCCACGCAAAATCTGCGAAATCTAGGATTTAGTTTAGTGTCTGAAATTCTAATGTAATTAGTTCTAGACATAGAGACAAAATTCGCTTCATTTGAACAAGTTTTCAGCAGTATGCGATGTCAGATCAACCGCGGGTTTTTAAAAGAATAAAAGGTTTTTAATATTTTGCATACAATTTAAGGCATATTTCTTTGGAATGCTTTTAATTAATTCATATATTGCATTATTTTATTCGATTACGACGCAGTGTTGAATAGACAAATTTAATTCATTGCGAGATATCATTCATTTGTAGGATACTGTTACTCATCTCATAAATTCTGATCCTTAAACAGATATGGGCATGAAAAGGGAAATTAAGTTCAAATAAATGTTTATATTCTTCTTTATTTACTAACCAATTTTAAAATATCAAAAATTATTCTTTAATTGCTTCACAACATTTTATTTCGTTTTTATTGAGTACTAGTACCTAGTAGCGTCCAAATTAACTAAACTAGGCTGTTCTTTCGAAAAATTTTCATTCATTCTTAAGATTTTAAAAATTTTCCACACAATCGACCTAAACGGACAATTTCTAGTCTCACTGTAACGTTTCGACGTCCGTTCATTCATTTGATGGAAATAAGTTAAAAGTTCTATTTAGAACAATGAATACAAAATTCCGTAGAATTAAATTTAGGTGAAAAAATTCAAAAATGAGAAATAAAAAAAAATTGTTTCTAAATTGAGAATTCTTGAGACGTATAAGTTTTCTGATTATAGACTAAAGTTCTATTTTAGGAATTGTGTGTATTTTGAGGTAAATATAAATACGAACTAAACGGAACCCACAGTGTGCGAGTCACATTCGTGCTTGTGTAGTTTTTCATAAGCGATACTAAAATATAATTCTTCAGTTAAAAAATTTACCATAACCTTCAAATTAAGCGTTATTTTGTAATTTGTCGCATTTTTTACTTTAACTCGTAATATATAAAAAGTAGAGAAAAGGACGTCTAAACAACAAAAAGTTCATTATGTATAAATAAACGCTGTTTATTATATAATATTATTGCTGTAAATAGTCCCAGTAGTAAATTGAATTTCTGTAAAGATTAGATAATATTTGAAAAAGTCAAAAATAATCAGCGAGCATTTTGTTCCTTGTTCTAAAATTTCTCTTGTTTCAAGTATAAAATTAAAAAAAACTCGATTCTGATGTTTAAAAGTAGCTTGTAATGCTAATATTAAAGTATATTTACAGTCAGTAGAAGTTTTCGTTGAAAAGGAAAAATAATTTTAAGATTGAATGTGAGTGCGGCTGGTATTTCAAAGCAGTATTTATATTTATTAACAATGTAATTAAAAGAGTGCAATGTAAAACAGAACCGTCAAGTGTGTAGATACAGCATGAATGTGTATGTAATCGATGCTCAGGCTATATACACAAAATTTTTACTTTCACTTTAATTTTTTAATGGCTGTTTTCTTTAGCAATAACGCTCAGAATGCAATGACTTGGTTTTAGAAATTACAGAAAATTCAGTTCCTGTCCTCTTAATTCTTTACGTTTACTTTTACGTTAAAACTATGTTTATTTATAATTAATTTTCAAATATATACACATCATATACCGAATTAAGTACTTGTTTATGTATATGAGCATATGAATAAAATACTTTTGATTTTATTTATATATTTATACAAATCATGCTTTTCTTTAGAAGTGTACGTGAAAATAAATAAGGTAAAAGTTGTAGTAAATCTAAACACTTATTTCTTTCTTTTACTTTTTTTCTTTCTTATCAGTTTATCATTTTCGATATCGTTGCCGTTTTAACGGGGTGATTAAAACTTATTTATTTTAAAACTTCTGCTGTATGCCTCTTAAAACGTCTTTGCTGACTACCATAGTTCATCTTATCTCACTACCTTATATCCTTCTGATGTGCAAATCTTACCTCGAAAGCATTTAAAATTGAATTTGCCAACAAACTAAATGATAAAGCAATTATAAAATAATTGAATATGTTCAGTGGCGAAGGGCTTGGAGAGCATTTTGTTGTATCCAAGAGGTCATATTGTGTTAAAGGGTCAGTAGAGCTCTTTGTGTGGTCTAAAAATAGCTTAACGTGCAAAACGAAGTATTATTCACGATGTTGGGTTGTAATTTTCATCGTTCGCTTAAAACAGTCGCTTTGTGGAAAGCAATTTGCAAATGTCGAGCGACATATTCTTGTTAAAATTGTTATAGCCGTTTTCTTAACACAGTTTTATTTTTCCTTTGTTGAAATTCTTTAAAATTATTTAAGTTTTATTAAGAAAGTAAGAATTTCTGTAAGTTAAAAACCAAAAATTAATAAAAAAATGTGCTCTTGTCTCGCTTATCGTCTTTTCTTAACCACTGGGAAACTACTAAATAAAAATCCATACAAAAGCTGTAGCGTTAAAAAGTTTTGTTTAGTTTATGATGTACGTTCTAACGCAAAATTTAAATTTTAGTGTCGAGTGTTGTTTTTCAATATTTTTTTTTGCAAGAGATAAGAGTTAAATAAAAACAAACAATAAAGAAACCAAGCAACAAAATCAATAAAAACACTGGAAATAATTGGAACTTGACTTGTTGAATTAATTCTGGCAATGGATACATTATAATCAATAAATCGCAAATTAAAAGTTATTATTATTTTGAATGGATTCTCTGATGATGATGATGATTATGATGATTTAAAAGTATTAAAATTATTCTTTAATAAACCTGTGAATGGTCTGACTGCTTTTAATAATCCATTTGATTTTTGTTGACTACAATGATAGTACCACCAAGATTAGCCAAGCTAGATTATTTTCCATTCATTTTTTCGATTTTAAGATTTTCTTTCTGGACAGTCAGTTAAAGTTAAAGTTAAAAAATCAATGATTTTTACAAGTGGTGATTTTTAAACAAAACCAAATTCTTTGAAATAACTAAATGTATAGGCGTAAAATTTCTTAATTATGGACTAAAATACTATTTTATAAGCAATAAGAAAACACAAATAACTATATGATACGATTTAAAAAAATTATGGCAAGAAGTTATAGAAATTCAGCTGGTAAGCAAAATGTAGTTTCTTTTTCAAAACTTTTCATATTTAAAGTTCAATCATATCAAGTGCTTTTAAGGTACATACGCAAATAGTTACTTTCTAATTTTACGTTTTTCCTTGTTTAAGGTTCGTAAACTTAGGATTCCCATCATAGAGTTTTTAATCTTTAATGATATCTTACGAATCAGGTTGATATTCCTTTATTTTATTTATGAGTTCATTGTTTGCACTCCCGTAGTCGACTAATGCTATGTTCCCATTGTTAGAAACCATAAGACCACAAGACCAAATTTTTCGATCTCTAATTTGCTCCGCATGTGTTCGTATTTTTGTTGCGCTCATTAAAATGCAATTTATCATTCCCAATAGCTCACGACAGTATTTTCAAGCATGTGAAGTAAAGTGCTCTTGTTCCACTGAATGTCCCTTAGAACCTTGCAATGGAATTTCAGTGGTAGTGACTGTTAAGTGCTTTTAATAATATGGATTAAGCTTCATCTGGACCCTTTAACACAAAAATCACTCTCCAAGTAATTCAGACTGAAAACAAAATTGTAATAAGCATAATAACAAGAAATAATTTAAAACAAAGGAAATACTTTTATAACTAAATTTTATTATCGTTTTAATCGTACAGATCAAATTTTGAATTCTGAATCTAACATAAGTACATTAATAATAAAAATAATGAAAACATTTCCTGCTCGGCCAATCCGATTTATACCCAGAAAAACACGAATACTGCGAAAACTTGTTCGTTACTCTAAAGACGATTGAAAAATTTATCATTTACTCGATTGGTTTACATAAAAGGTTTTATCAGTGGAAAATTTCTCTCTTTTGTTATATTTTATGCTTGCACTTATTAGTATTATTTAAAAAAAAGATTAAGTTTTACAAAAACAAATTATTTTGCAGAAATCATAATCTAAAGGGACGTAAAAATAGTTTTTAAGTATAAAACAATAAGAAATGTTGGCAAGATAATTTCACTTGTTAGTTTTATCTGCTTACGACGATAACTTCCTTATTGAAACTCCTGTAATATTTCGCTACGCACTTATGGGCGTCCTTTTCGGGCACCTAAAAGAAAAATAAAGCATTTAGTACATTTGATAATTGTAATTAGAAAATATTCATTTTGATAATTTATAATAGTATTAATCATTTACAATCAGTCGTAATTTTTTCAACATGTATGTCTATAAGAGAAAATCATGCTAAATATATTTTGTAAATTTTGCCCTTTAGGTTATGTTACAGATTTTCGATTTTTCGTAAACATTTTTGAATAACACACTTTTAAACGATACTCCCAAAAAATATTATTCCAGAGCTATTTGCTCTCTATAAATAAAATTTAATAATAAATTTGAATAGCGTAAAACTATTCATCTACATTTGTTGTTTTGTAGAAAATCAAAATTTTAAAACTAAGTACAATAGAAAAAGAAACGTTTTTGGCTATTTAAATAACAGAACTTTGGAAAACATTGTAAATAAAATCAAAGTTTTATAAGTAGTACTTGCATTTTAAGATATTTAACTATCCCAATATCTATCAGCAAACGATCTTTCTCACAAATGTATTGTCATTCTTAAATAAATTAATGAATTCCTTTTATTAAAATTAAAAATCTGGTCATATGCAAATTGATAAATAAAATGAAGTAGAACTGCGTCTTGAACAACACAAAATTGCCATGTTTTATGTTAACTTGTGTGTTAATTCTAAACTTGTTTCGAAAGTTTTACTAATTCATTTCTTCAGTGGCTGCGCTATATTTACAATGATATTTCGTTGTTGCCACACTGTCCTAGGAATGTTAATCCTGGTGCTACTGCTTCCCATCAAATCAGGTATTCCTTTGCTTTTAATTGTTTAAAACGGCCACATAAATTTAAGAAACGTTAATCATATTAAGCAGAATATTTTAATGTTTCCTGAATGTCTCAAAGAGCCGCAAAATACTCCCGAACAATAAAACAAAAAGCGAAAATAGACAACAAAATACAACTGCATACTCAACATTTTTAGAAAAAAAAACATAATACTAACTAATACTGTTCTGACAATCTACTAAATACTGCATTATGGACATAGAATTACTTTCTAGTTGGGAAATATACAAAATCAAATGTTTTCGATTCAACTTTTTTACGTGTTGCTAATGAACGATGAGCCAGTTTCCTTGCCAACACGGCCAAAAAGAACAAAATAAATGGTGAGGCAGAATTAGATACAAAGTTAATAAAGACTGTATAACTTGAAAGTTATTCAAGGTCTAAGTCCTTGGCTTTACTTGATCCACTTCAGTATTATGAAATTTATTGCTTCTGCCCGCACAATTCTTTCTGCAAAATTGTATATTATTCGCACGCATCATCAATCTCAGTCATTCTGGAAAATCTCTAGAATTCATAAGAAAACTTGATTTTTCTATAACTCCCTCAGTGCGAAGTTCCATGGATGTCACAAAAAGTGGAGCCCCATCCAACGCATAGTTACAAATTCATTCGAATATATTCGTCCTTCAGCAGCGCCCTTTGTAGTCATAGTCACGTAATTCGGAACAGGATACGTGCCCACAAACCGAAACTTTTCAAACCGCCGACTATTGATTCAAGGCTTTCTGAAACACTTGGGACCTGCTGTTAGGTCGTTTAAGGATGACACCTTTCCTAATTAGAAATGAATACGTTGCGGTAGACGCCTTCATGGGAGAAAAAACCGCCTGTCGTACAGGCTGTTGGCACAGGGATTTAGTCTCGTCCTGGTTTACCTTTGTCGGCTAGCTAAAAGTTGGATAGTGAAACTGGACTTCCTGTAAAAATTCCAAGTGACCAAAGAGCTTGAAGTCCTGAAGGTTTTTCGCCCGGGAAAGAACATCGAGACTATACTCACATGTAGAGAATTTGCTAAAAGTTGTAGGTACAGACCAGAAACGAAATTGCAAATTCACCTAACAGAGAAATACTTTCCAAGTTTAGAGAGTTTTGAGGTCGGGAACAGGAAATTTCTGCAACTGCAACGGAATAGGGATAAATCGGGCATGTGGGGAATGCGGTGGCAGGAAGACTTGTCCCCGGATCCTGAGAATTGAGCAAATAAATATCCAAAGCAACTTTCGAATCAGACTGCAAAGTAAACTGTTCGAAGGACCCTCAGAAATATTCTTCAATAGGAGCCGGGACAACAGCACCCGGAACTGATGGACTGTCAGCAGTTCCATTTAAATGAATAAATAAAACGAAATAATTCTCCCACTTGCCCAGACCTAGATTTTCTGATAAATGGCGTCCTGTTTGCGCTCCGTTGTCTGCTGAAAATTTTTGAGTTTCTTATTTGCGGGTACAATTTTTTTCTACCAAGAAGAGAACTTATGCATTTCGCATAGCTGTGGTTGTTTTCCCCGGGTTCTGGACCAGAAGCCATCCCATCCCAAAGGTGGTTACTGGAAAAAGTTTTTTAAAAACCACAGTGCCTCGGGGCACTGATGGTTTGTTGTTGCAAACCTAAATTAATGCTTTCCGCGAAAGGAGCAACACCAAGAACTTGTTTGTGGTGCGGGGAAACCTTTTACAATCGGCTTGGCAAAAAGTGCTTTTAAAATTTTCAGAGACTCCGAGACAGTGAATTTTCATTACCTTGCAGGATCTGTTATCGTCTACCTTGCGGAATGCTTTTTTACTTAGAACAGGGTGATTAGTTGAGAACTATATCCCAAACCAGTGCCCCGCGGTTGCGGGTTCTTTCTGTTGTTTCAAGATAATTTCTAAGCCTTACAAGAGAACCTCCTTTGGGTGGAGGATTACTTGCGTAGCAGGGTGGTTCTTAAGTTTTCTTATTCCTACCTGTAAGGGTTTTTGAGAAATACTTAATATATTCACCAGGAACAGCAAAAGAAAATTACATAAAAATGTTTTCCCTTAAATAATATCGTTTGGGTGGTTGCTTAAGTTGTTTACAAGCATAATGCTATGAAATTTAAGATTTCTGTTTACGTAGGTTTGCATTCGTCCACATCTACTTTGTTCTATTTACTACATATACAAGTTATACAGGTACTGCTCTCGAATGATTTGTGATTTTAAAATAGACATGTGTTTGAAAAATATTACATGAAATGGAAAATAAGTAGATATGTTCTATTTAAAACACAAAATATATTTTCATTAAGGGTGTATTCTGTTAGTCTCATTAGAAATCAGTCAACGATTACAAGTTCACCAGTCACATCAACTTGTTCTCAACCACTCTACATGTTCAAGTCTAGGTTAGTTAAATTCCCCTGATCCATACTTTCAAGTAAATAGAAACAATTCTTCATTATATGCCTAAAAAATAATCCTAACCTAATAATATTTTAGATACTAATATTTTAGAATGTTTCACTACTATTAGTTAGTTTGAAAATTCGCATACAGAAGAACTTAAACAAGGAATAAATGAATTGCATAGATATACTTACGAATTTAGATAAAAACATACTTAATTATGCCGAATTTTAGGTTTAAAATAGGTTTCAAAAATTCAGCACAGTCTGTTTTTAGAAATGAAGTTAGAAAGTTTATACCAGTTTAAATTAAAAGATATTAAAACAAATAACTTCCAAAAATCTGAATAAAATTAGCTAAGAATAATATTCGAAATTTATTCTGCAAGAGCATTTTCACGACCGTGGGCGAAATATGAAGTTAAAATTTATTTAAATAAATGTGACTGTTGATTATTCAAAGTCTATTTTAATTGGAGTTATAAATAATTAAAAATTTTTAATTCACATTTTAAAACTGAGTAAGAAGGCACATTCTATATTTTTTATAAAATTTATAAAATTTTCCTTTCTCAATTACTTGATTGCAAATTCGTTGTTAACTTTAAAACTACGGAATCAGTCTGACTTAACAGACATGATTTTTTTTTTTTCATTAATTCTATCCTCACGTATCATGTCCATTGGAATCTTAGGTATGGGACTACCATACGACCTGTATCCGTAGTAAATTCCATATCGATCGGCTTAATAGTTGAGATATTACTAGGTAACAAACAAATAAATAGAGACAAAGTATTCTTTTACATTTATACCATTTAAATTAGAAGTTTCCTCAAATTTGTGTAGTTAACTTGCGATAGAAAAATATAGACTCTCCTCAATGGTTATAGTGATAATTTAGTTAAAAGTTATTGAATAAAACCATTAAATAACAAACGATTTAAAATGATTTTTAGTAATTTCCCCGATCGTGATTTCGACTGATTTCGATGGTGTTTTATTGAACTAGCACCATTTGAATTATTCTTTTTAATATTTTTCGGTACATTTAATTTCACAAGAATATTTTTTAATTTAAAGGCATGTTTTGGTTTTAATCCTCAACTGGGAAAGAATCTCGACATTTTTTTTCATTACCTCCGGTCGGTATAAGGTTAATACGTCAACTAGAGTAAAACTGGTGTAAATTCTCCATTGCATTTTTTAAAATAAAATATTACGCAAACCAATTAAAATAAAATACATTCCAGTGTTTCTGCATTTCATTTTGTGTAAATTAAAACTTAAAGATATGAATTGTATTTTAGTTTATAGTATATTAATTTTCTTTTTCTATAAATTCCTGCTGTTCGTGCCGAACCGATTAAGTTTTCTATTAGTTTCTCTTTATTTATCAAAAAGGTCCATTGAATACAAAGCCTGCATTTCAAAATTAAAATAGAAAACGCTCCACAGTGATACCAAAAGACTTAGCCACAAAATGCATTGCAAATACGGAAAAGTTTTTAGTACTTTGGTCACATAGGGAAATGAACGGGTGTCCGGAACAAGGACGCGGTTAGGAAGCACTCAGCTAGAGCATTTTAGCGATTTGCAAACACGTGACGTGCCAGAACGCTAAAGGGCGCCTTTAAAAGTTTGCTGGCAGAGTCTAGTCCGCAAACGAGTTTATAATTTTCCTGACCCGAACGAGTTTATAATTTTCCTGACCCGAGCGAGTTAAAAGGAATTTTTCACGACCCGGTCTCCGGAACCCGAGACGCTTCTTGATGTGCAGACTATACAACCGATGCGAGCTCATTTCTAATTCGTGCCACCTACCACCAAGCCAGACCGACAATTTCGCTCCCTAATGAGTTAATTTGTTTTCTGGGAATACAGGGCTATCGGGAGCGGTCGACAGACATGCTCGAAGGCCTGGCCGCCATTGGGCACATCCCGGCTGTTCAGTTAATTTAATTAAAACTGAAATTTACTGGGAGCGGGACAAAACCACTAACGACATTGCGGCCAAACGTAGTATTGTCGAACATGCAGGAATAATTGAAACTACAATTTTCTATGGGCGCTATACTCCGTGATCGACCTCCGGGCTTTACCAGATCTTCCACCAGTACCCCATCTGTGCCTAATCGGCCCTGGCCAGGATGGGTCTACCTACTGTACAACGCACAGGTGATCCCATGTCCCAGCCCAACAGGATAGACACAACAAAAGCGATTATTCTTCAAGAATCGAACTCAAAAGGGGAGGGATAAGTGGTCCACGTACCTTTATCCTTATTTTTGCGATCATTGCTCTTGTCCTTGGACTTTCCTTGATTGCAGTTTTTGTTGACGACACGTGTTGCCTCACAACTTGGGTCGCTTGTTGACTTCAGTTTGTCCGTTCGTGACATCTTCCCGGTTGTACACTCGGACCACGCTCCCTTCTCATAGCGACAGGCTGGAAAGAAAAAAGGATAGCGCTTGAGCGAGGCAACATAAAGTCGAATTGCTAAATTAATAAAAGGCCGACCGAGCCTGGAGCTCTGTGGTACGCCCGCGTGTGGGTGCTCGTCCATAGACAATGTCGCTGGCAAGGACCTTCGGTAAGCCTCAGCTGCCTCGTATAAATTAGTCGGAACATTCGGAATAAATTAGGACCATTCGTATGAGCAACCACCTCGATTTCTAGTTGCTTAGTGAACCCAAGGATTGCCTCAAAATAGGTGGAAGCCTATTTTACAGTTTACCCAGAACTTACTGTGATTTTTAATCCTCTCCGAATGTTGTATTAATACTCTTCATGACAAAGGAAGCTGCTGCGGCACCTGGGACCGCCTTGATGGTATTTTAAATGGAGATAAGGTGAGTTCGGGCTGTTTTAATTTGCAATGAGGCCCTTTTTGGGCCTGGTCTCGTGTGGCCTTGCCCGAATTTGTTATTTAAATTCTAACGAGAGATTTACGAAATTTGTGCGGTGTGTAGGCACGCATAGGTGTTCCGGCTTTTATTTGCTTCTGGGCATCACTTGACCAGGCACGTTTTACCGCAAAGTTCCGGTCTAAGCAGTTTTATGTAACTTCCGAGGAAGATTTGTAACATAGTTTGAGGTTTACACTTTTCCCTAATTTGCAACTGATTTTCTTTTTGGATAACTGCTCGCATTAGGGAAGATTAACAACTATTGCTTTTGGACAAACATTTTAGCGCCTTGAGCAAAATTATAGCAAACTTTCTTGTTTGCACTTTTAAAGTAATATTCCATTTAAGTAGAAAAAGGAAAGCGTTTTTAGGAAACTTATTACCCAATGTATACTCCATTTTATACATACGGTGCTAAAACCAACTATAACCGAACAACTCATTTATAATTTAAAGAAAATAAAATATGAACATCCACAAAAGCTTTAGCTTTTGTCTAAAATCGGAGGATCGAGTTACGATTTTAAGGTTTGAAAACAATATCTGGGAAATAGGTACCTCAAACCCAATTATTCAGATACATGGGCACAAAATGGAATTGTATTGAAATAAAAAGGCTTCTAGAATCGTAATATGTATTATATAACTTACCATTATTATCGTTATTAATGACATTGATACCATTATAACGTATAAAATAAAGTCAAAATGTATTAAGAGTGATCGTAAAAAGAATACACACTTTCAAAGTAGATTAGCCTTTTTAACTTTTAAAAACATATGTAAAATTTGATTTAACATTTTTTTACTCGTTGTTCAGCAGAAAATTTCTCCATAAATGATTTCCGAACTCTTAAGAAAACAAAACATTTGGAAAAAGTTATTCGAAAAAGCGTAGTGACTTTTGGGTCGTCCTGCAAAATCTGAATCGTAAAGAATATCCGACAAAAAAGAAAATGTTATAAAATATTCATCGGCTTTGGAAAAATGTTTTCCTATGGACATAATTTTTCAATTACAATGGCAACAAGATTTAGGAAACAAAAGGGTTTACTTAAATGTTAACTGCGTATTTGATCACTTTCGCATTTTATGATTTAATAGCTTCAACTCGTTGAAATACGATGTACACTTATTGATTTATTATAGCCTATCTTTATCGCATGCTGCAAAATTTATTCAAAGCCCAAAAAATTGTTGAATACAACCCTAAAGCAACACAGCGAGAAATTGAATTCGATCTCCCGAAGAGGGAATGGACCAGGAGCATCGCTGCTGGTCTGGAACCTTTATGGGATCCAGTGTTATTTTCATTCGAATTGCACACGCTCTACAGTTTACTCTAATTTACTCGCGGCCTAAATGCTCCTTGTAATGGAACCCAAACTGTCGAAAATTGGGATCCGTGGATGTGGCCTTTTTGCTACCGAGGGCGTTTTTTAGGGGACTTTTTGTTCCTGTTTTGCTTTTTTCTTGATAATTTTAGTGAACTGCAGATGGTGGAAACCGTGCAGGCTAAAAGGTAAACAGCAACATTTAGCGGGAAATAAAACAGAACGATGCACAGAAGCTGGAACTGGTGCTGGTGCCACGAAAAGCTCCACCACAGAGACGATAAATTTTATTTTTTTTATTTGCTGCTGAAACCTTTCACGGGAGCCACCGGAAGGTTGTCGAGAGGAGCCAAATACACCGCGGCTCAGGGACTCCGCAGAAACTCCATTCAGAATATTATGCTCAACAGGAAGGCAATTTTTCGCTGCCTTCCGTCGAACCTTTTCACCAGCGATCTAAGCTGCTATTCATTCAGTCCTAGAGGTGCACTGTGCAGGGCATAATGGAACCCATTTTTGCAATTATGTCCCTATACGAGATATGGACTCTAAAGCACTTTTCTTTGCATTTTCTTTTTGGTACGAAGCTCGGGTACCGGGGACGACAACGACGCCGCCGGGACGAACCTCCTCATCGCATAAACGTCTCAGGTTAAGTTCCTCAGGCAGGTGCATAAATAGTAGCATACCTGCTCAGGTAAATCCTAGTAACAAGTGTAAAAGTAGGCAAGCATCCATTCCGTGCTGCTAAAAATGGAAAATTATTTCTAATCGCGTATTCAAATGAGCCTCATATCTTTCTGCTGGAAAAGTGTGCGCTCGGCACGGAAGTGAAGTGATTCCATCATTACGCTGGTCGTCGACTATGGCTCCCGGCTCTTCCCGCTCTCCGCTCTGTCGGCTCCCCAGGGAGAGACGCTTGATTTGCATGTTGGAATTACACGTTTTACAGAATCATAACTTTACATAAAATACAGCGATTCACCGAGAGTCGAGCTGTTTCATTATGAAAATTATTTAGCATATTGCCGGCTGTCGGGAGCCCGAAGGACTTTGGGAGCAGGTAGCAAACTTCGTTCACCTCCTACTCCCCTGTGCTCGCAGGAAGCACTTGGTCCTGGAGCACCTGAACAGTGAGCACCTGGAATTTTTGAATCCAAAATTAAGGCCTTCAGGTTGAGTAGTGAAGTGTAGCAAAGTGAAGTCGACAAAGTTTCTTAAATACCCACGGTGAATTCGGATCGAATTAATGTAGGATGCTTGTTGGAATCAACCAGCAGTTATGGGAACACGTGCTCAAAGGGAAAATATGCCTTGCTTCGAATAAGAAATTATGTTGGAATACTTCGGGTGGCCAGCTCAAGACTTGTTGAAGTTGAAGTAAACTACTGGTAGCCAGGCAGCGGGAAACACTTGCGACGTCCTGATTAATTCATCTCCAGACACCTCCAGACAGGCTCCAGGAATTTAAGTTTTTGATGAAAGCAGCTCAAACCCGAACATCAAGTGCTGGAAACTTTCGGCCTCAATTCATACTTAATGTTGCCATGAAGACTATGGACAATGGACGTCAGCAAAATGTGTTCAGATTTTTGGTAACAGAGCACAATTTATCGGGAAAGAGGACTCTAAAAGTTTACGGAGCAAGGTAGAACTTTCGGGTCATAAAAATAAATAAAAAAAGACCGATAACTTCCAAACTTATGTAAGCCGTGTGCACGTAATTCATTTAGCAAGCCAAAAGCAAAAAAAAAGAGAAAGTAACCAGAGGGGAACAACAAGGCAGAAGAAACAAATGGGTGCGATGGCTTGCATGAAAGCTGAATTTGAATTTGAAATCACTAGCTCCAAAACATGTCATGTACGAATTTTTAATCACATCCAAGCATTACTGTAATATTAAGATGTATACTACAGCATTCCTTAGTAGTCTGAAACTATAAAACCTATGTAAGAACCTGCCCTAGTATAAATTAAAACTTAAGCGAAAAGCCACATTAAGATCGGTTCAACCGTTTCGGAGCAAAATAGTAACATACATCCGCAAACAAAAACCACTTACCCCAAACACACATACTTTTCTTTATTCCATCATGAACAAAAACAGCATTTATGCATTTACCTTTTGATGTATTAGGTACTATCAACACATTGCCGAAAATCGCCAAATTTGCGAAAATCTGCTATCTTTATGCATTCGAATTCAAAGCCGTTTTATTTCCTTTGGGATTTGACCTAGTTCAATATTCTAATATTGATGGATAAACCTAAAGTTGATTAAGTTTTATTGATAACTGCTTTTTAATAAACATGCATATGAACTTATCTTGTGAGAAGAAAACTCCAAAATTGTTAAGAAAGTTAATAGATACTATTAATAATATGTAAATATAGTAGTAAATAAACATTTATATTTTATTATCATGTCAGAAAGTGATTTCTATAGGAGTATAGATTACAGTCTCGCATTTAGACACGTACATCTTAATTCTTTTTTTCATTAAATAAAAGGTACAATAACGATTTTCGGATAATTGCTTAAATTAATTTCCCCAAAAAGCAATCTGCCTTAAGGGCAAACATTTTCTTCAGAAAAGACTGTTTAGACTTCCTGGTAAGAGAACTTCGGGCCTTCCAGTATACAGGGTGTCTGACATACTTACTTTTGTCAATATTTGGAGAAGTAAAAGCTTGGTCAAGACAAGCAAAAAAAATCATAGGACCCTCAATTCTCAAGGATCTTATGTCTTATTTATTTTAAGTTATTTTTTGTCCATTAAAAATATGTGAAATATTAAAAATTATTTTAAAATGCGTGCGACATTTTTGAGGTTGTTTGTTGGTTTTATAAAGAAATTAAACAAATATTTGCGAACATTTTTTTAAAATGTTAAGTAACCAAATTAAATGCAATTATTTTTGAAAAAAGAAATATTTAAATACTTAAGTTTTTAATATTCGAATACTGAAAATGCTATACTAAACAGAGTTTTTCGTTTTTAACTCTCTTTACTAGGCACTAGACGGAGTGTGATGCTGCTAACAAAGAACCTATCAATAATACTGCACTCCTCTATGATTTGTCAAGGGCTTTATTTTGGAAAAGATGCTATTAATTTCTACTTTCTCCTGAAATAAAAATGTAAATTCCATTTTATTGTACGATTCCCATGCTTTTTTGAATTGACTTTTGGATTTTAAGAAGGTCAAGTCATTAAAAAATAATGATTATATATAATGGACCATATGGTCTAAGTGCGGGGTTTGTCATACCTATTTCTCACAGTTTACAATCTGCAAACAGTTTTTTTCCTGGCCACTTTTGAACTTTGAGTTATATAATTCCATTCATTTTCGCGCAAAAGAATTCACAACAAACCTTCATAACAATCGGCACTAGTAATGAATTCCATTAAGATGCAAATGGCACAGCGTGAACCAACTCAACTCTTACGGAATTAGTCCAGTGGTTTGTGGAAAGGAAGACGTTTCTAAGGTTAGATTCTCGCCTCTAGAACCAAAATATGCGAAAATATTCATTTTGAGAGATCGCCTAGTTGTTGTTTCATCAAAAAGTCAATTAGGAGTGGCCTGGTCGTATTTGCATATGCATTAGCTTTTGTGTTTACGGAGGCATCCAGCCGTCAACCACCTGCTCCCTGTCCACCTGGTCCCAGGTGGACAGGGAGACCCATTATTTGGCTGGAGTTAGCTCTCTCTCTGTGTTCCCGTTTGTTCAACTACTTTGGACCATTCAATTCAATTTCCATACGATTTTTCTGCTGCAACAACGAGACGCCTAGCCTCCTAGCTCCTGCCCGGGGCGCTATAAGATAGGTATTACCCAAACCCGAGATCTGAGATCCGGGACTCAGGTCTGCCAAAATCAGTGGGAGTCCCTGCGGCCGTTGCCTGTCTGTGGCTTTGTCGTCTGACGTCACCAAGAGAAATCGAACGGAAACGCCCCGAAAAGTTGAAAATTGAATGTGGCTCAAGAGGCAACTCACCTTTTTTGCATTTCTTCTGAATTGTTCTGGTTGGGACGCATCCATCTTCGCCCTTCTTGAGCGTCAAGGTTCGGGACCGTGTGTTGGTTTTGGGATCGCACTCAGTCCAAGAGCTCTTCGTGTATCTGCACGTGGAGGCTGTAAAAATGGGAAACCAGTCAATTCGATCCTTTCCTTAAAATATTTCAATGTTATACACATATCTTCAAAATGCATTTTATTATCGCACGGGATTTCGGAACTAGGCTGGGAATTTGCGAGGCTTTTGCGGGTTAACTCAACGAGTGGGTTTTATGGATTCGGGCGGTGGCAGCGAGTATTAGGGGGTTCAGGAGATGAACAGACCCAGATTTGGGGGTTGTATTAAATAAATTTTAATGCTGAGCAAATACACTGCTGATGGCGATGCGCCGGAATTAAAGCTCCACACGATGTCCGGTATGCTGTTGAATTGCTGCGGTGGACGCAATTAAATTTCTAATTAAAACGCCAGGGAGACTGTCGCACCTCGCACAAAAGCGCCGCAAAATTCATTTTCTGTTTAATATTCTGTATTTTTCAATGTGCACGTATGAAATTTTAACTATTGCAGCATTCTGTGCATAAAATAAATTAATACGGGCCAACGCCTTTTGGCCGGCTGCATGTTCTTCAGATTAATTTGCCAGGATTGTTCAAAGTTTTGCTTTTGATTTGTGAGAAATGCTGAAGTTTGCGGGTTAGCCGACGGAAAGTGTTAGCCGCTCATTGGGATATAAACCACTCAGATCAAGTTGATGTGGGCAAGTTGAGGTAGTTCTAATGGGATAGCTTAAGTTTTGCGTTCAACTTGTATAGGGCTTCGAAACAAAGCATCGGCATAAAAAGAAAAGTAATAAGTTTCTATTAAGAAGCTAAACCAGTCTATCCAGTCTTAAACATTATTTATATAACAATTTCTAATATCTGAAACTTTTATTAATATTATCCTAAGATTGATGTCCTTAATTTATATTATTAACAAATTTATATTCAAGCACTGGAAAGAGATACTTTTGTTATCGTTTTCTTTAAATAATACTTTTTATCAAATGTATGAATGAACACATAAGAATTACAGGAAAGCTATGGCAAATTTCAGTGGGAAAAATTCCTTACATTTATAAAAAAAATTATATTTATTATGAATATTTTTATAAAAATTAACAAGTCAGAAAATACTCTGGGACTCTCTTACAATTACGGGAAATTTTGTCGTAGTCTAGGATTAACCCTTATTTTGCTAACTCTTTAGTTTTAATCCTACCAATTTAAAAAAGTATAAGTAAATGTATGCCTCTACTTCCACGAATACGCAGTATATATTTATTCTAGTACTATACGTAGATTACAGCGTATGCACAGATTTCCAATTTAGGACTGGAATCATCAAGGTGACTATTTTCATGACCTCTGAGATTAACAAAGTATTCTAGTATTTCACATAGAATTCTTTTTATATCTCGAAGTTTTATAAAAATTTCATTTTAATTTGTTGTAACCAAAACCAATGCTCTATTTTTAAAATACTTCTCATTGGTAATATGAAATTAGTATAATTTAATAAGCTGTATTTCTATAGTTTTCACTATTAAATTTTTATATTTTTAGTTTCAATAGACAAAACCAAAGGGATCGCCATGTAAGACATTTTGAAATCTTTCAAAAGGCATATTTAATCCGAAATACAAGATTTTTGCAAAATTTGAAAAACTATTTTTGACACTGTAGTGCGTGGAAAGAAAATCTCATTGTTCTTCCTGAAAACTCAAATAGGATTTTTGTTTATTAGCCAAGACTTTCTTGAATGATCGAAATCTTTACTCTCCTAAAATTTTAAATTGAAATATGATTAAACAAGCCTGTCATCATACGTTTTTCTATCCAAATATTTGGATATATAAAAATTATCCAAATCTAAATAGACACACACAATTCTTACCCTGTTACAAGTCTGAAAATATTCGTGTTTGGGTTGTGAGGAAAAGCAATATTTTTTTCTTCCTTTCAATCATCATGCGATGCGATGCTAGACACCACATTCATGGGCGGTAACTTTTTTGAAAGGTATAGGGACATATGCCTTTAGAGTGTCACTCATAATTCGAACGTTTGCGGCTGATGTTCACGTTAAGACATTTCGCTAAGGACCAAAGCAGCCATAAAAATGTTTTCGTAGGAAAACATGACTAAAATCCATCAAGAATGTCCGAAACTGTTTTGGCAAGATTTATCGAAGCATGATACACCAGCATGGTCATTCCAGATCTAGGCCATGGAGAATACAACTCAGAGACTGGACTTCCGATGGGTATGTGTGAAGTTTTCCTTGACCCTATAGAAAAGTAATAAAAGACAAAGTTCGTAAACAGACCGAAGCTGTGCTCTAAAATTTCCATTAAGCAGCGCCGAGTAAATGTTTTTCCAGGAAATGAACAATTCCTGCGACGTGCACAGCGCCCTTTGTATGGAACTATTTGCGCCGTAAAGTAAAAAGAGTAGTCCTCGAGATACGGCTAAATATGTTAACTACGTCCATTTGGCAACTGCTCACATCCAGCTTATAAAAGAAATTTTATGCGTCTCGATTGTCCTCATCCTGGAGCCCCACTCATCCTGAAATAAAAGAGGGTTTCCTGACGCTTCTCAGAGCAGCTTTCTGCGATATTTCAGCTCGACGGCGGCGTAATTCAGGAGAGCTGACATCCCTGTGAGAGGCCGACTTATTTACGTAGTTAGGAACCCCAAGCAAGAGGCCACGGGGAAATGGGTGTTAAAATGGCAGACGACGTAAAGGGCAAAAGCACACCCGCACTGGACGTTCTTTCCCGTTCCTAAAGTAAGGAGGACTGGTGTTTTATTAATAAGAGGTTCTGACCCACACTGGCACCTCCTTAAAATTTGAGAAGCATTTCTTTTGTATGTGTTCCTATTTTAGGCTTATTCGAAGTCCTTGCCGTCAGAAAAGGTGATGAAACCCTACGCGCTTACTTTAGCACGCCGCGAAAGAGTGAAACGCCCTCGGGATCTGAGTCAACTCCCTGCTGAGATTTGCCTGATTCAAAATATCGCTCCTACCCATTTCTCAAAATGGGAACATGGCACCGCAGGGTGTTAGTACGTTAAAAGGAGGCTGTCGTTAGTCGGAAGTGCTCCTGTTCTCCAGCAAAGGGGTCCCCCTCACCGTCTACTTACGTATTTGCACCTCTTCAGGTGTTTTTAAGTTTTTTGTGTTTGCGTGTTTGGCATGCGTTTGATGATCTTGTTGGGCGTTCGGGGTTTGCCCTTTCTGTTGCTGCTGCTGTTGATGATGCTGTGGCGGCTGTTTCTCAGAGGGCTGTTGCTGCTGCAGGGGGTGTTGCTCTTGTGCGTTCGATTTCGTGTCTATGTTGTTTTTATTACTTTTTTTACTTTTGCCGCGCTTACCGGCTCCAGATCCGTTGCCGCTGTTTTTCGTTCCACGCTCGTTCCGTATCAATACTTCACGATCATCCTCCTGCCAAATCTCTCCGCCACCCCCGCCGGTTGTGGGCTGTGTTTGTGCCGCCAAGGGCAGCGCCTGGGGGGTTTCTTGTACCTCTGTTGTGCCAAGCGTTTTTGTCGGCAATAATGAAAGCGAAGCAACCGCCAAGATTGATATTAATAGAAGATTCATCCTGCAACGAGAAAAATTGAAAAAGAAAATTAGGAAATCTTTGTCTGAAAACCAACAGAGTGTGAGAAAATAGTCAACACGTTCAGCCCCGTAAAAGGGGAGACAGGGGAGACTTTTATTGAAGGACGAGTAAATGCTTTTCGTTTACAGACTTTATGGTGGTTTTATATAAAGACAGGGTTTTACACAGCAACGGGATGATGAATAGAACAGACACTTTCAAAAACCTTTTTTGGCGAAGCAAGTAACCTGCGTCGTAATATAAAAATTGAATGTGGTCGTCGGGATTCATATAAAGTCAAAATAAAAATAACAAACAATTTCACAGTACAGATTGCGTAAATTACGAGCGGTTCGTTTTATTATAACTGTTCCTCATGAAAGAGGTTAATATAAAAGGATACTAAAATTTGAACAATAGATACAAAAAAGGGTATTAAACTACGAAACTTACACTTTCTGATCAATTTTTTTAGAATTAATAAGCGCTCGAACTGCAGATTGCGTAAGTTAATGCATGAAAAAATAAATTATATTAAAAATGCAAAATTCCCTCACTCACTAATTGAATGTTATTGAATTAGAAACTACTGACTACAACTACGTTAGCCACAGGACTTTTCAGACCTTTTTCGTTCTTTTTCTTTGTTAGGATTCTCTACCTTAACAGAAAAGTGAAACCCTTAAAACACCACTTGCTGGTCTAATCGTCCGTTTATTTTATAACTACATAACCAATTTTTCTGAGCGAGGTAAAGACATCAATTTGAAAATTTTTTAGGTATAAAACTTTTTAACCTGCACATATTTCAATAGAGCTTAAAAAAAAAACATTTTATCTTGAATTTTATGACCCTCGTTAGAGGTATCTACTAAAAAATGCATATCTCTTTTATTCAGTCCCATTATTTGACAGGGCTACATCGTAAAATTGTTCTTTTTCAAAATTTATGTTTCAAGAACTTCAGAAGACAAATTTATTTTACTTAGGCAAAAAACAATACATGGGTTACTTTTAGGTGTTACAGGAACAATTTATTATTTTAATGAGACTACTTTCGAACGTTATGCCCCTATAAAGAACAATTGCGGTTCCACATTGTCGATGCCACACAATCTAACAAAAGTGTGGTCCAAACACGTTCTCCATATCTCACGGTTCCTAGAATAAATTTTTCTGGCTATCAAAGCAGAGACAGTCCGGTGCCAAATAGCGTTGCCAATAGCATTCAACTGAAGAAGAACCCGAAAACGTTTTTGCAATCTCAGCCGAATATCCGGGCCCTGGACAGGAGTGAAGCAGTTCGAGGGTTCAGTGTCAGTAACACTTTCAGAGCCCATCTGTCGCGCCTCTACACATGTATGTGCTAATGCTTCGTTCACAATTTCCCCTGCGCTCTTAATTCGCCCAATTTAGTCGGCAATTTTCACATTATTACATGACATACGGCGTCATGGCAAGCAGCCAGCGGAAAGAGACTGCGCCTTCAATAGGCCCTCCATGCGGCCCAGAGCTACGAGCAGGATTCGGGAATAATCGTAAACGGTGATGGGAACACATAAATCTGCCACTATTACGGCGGTAGCTATCTTGTGCCTAAAAAGGTAATCGCTAGATGGAGTGCTCCAAGTCCAGGCCAATTCATTACAGTGCTTTAGTATCGGCAGTTCGGGCAGTTATTACAACCTCCATTCCCCCGACCACAAAATCAATTCACCCCCGAAGGACGTGATCGTCGATCCCGGCACAATTTCGCCCGGCTGAAATTATTATCTGGGAAGTCAGCTCGACCATAAACAATTTTGCCTGATAATTTCCCAATAGGTTGATGAGACTTTTAATTTTCCTCATTTCTTCCTTCTTTCAGATTCGCTAAGTACAAGTCTGAATGGGGATGAGTCGGTACCATTAATGTAACGATATTTTTACGAATAAAGCCAGTTCTTTTTGGAGAAAAAGAAGTACGTACACATATCGACCAGAAATTGAACCTCTACCTCACTGGGTAGGAGCACTTTCTTCATCTTATCATAGGAAATAGGAGGTGTGAATAATACGCGAAAGAACAAATTTCAATAATCTCTAGATTTGTAATTTTAAAATCCTGTGGGATATAATATAGTGTTTAGTCTTCTAAATATCTTGTGTATATAACCAGTCAAAGTTTCCCTGTATTTGATTAAATAGTCAACAGCAGACACACACCCAAACATAAGTTTTTATATACTATAAAACTGAATGATGATAATGAAGCACTGAAATTAAAACATTCATTTTGGTAATAGTTTCATTTCCAACCCTTCAAAAGGGTATTTGATATCTAATTGTAGTGTGTTTTATATCAAATTCCATTAGAGTTCCAATAATCTCCAGTAATTCAGATGCTAATCAAATTATTAATGACGTTCTGTAGTTGACATGGCTACAGGTTCTAGAGAGCAGCACAAAATCCAAAACCTGCGTATATTGTGAGCTTTGTCTATAAGTAGTTCCCTTCCCTATGAAATGAACTGCATGGGTCATGGCTGCAGGAGGGTCAAACGAAATTTGCTTTGTGCACGAAGGTCCGGGAGGTTGAGGATGGCTGTGCGAGATAATTATGAGCAAATTGTCGGGTTTGATGGTGACTATCTCAAGGTCTTTAAGGACTACGAATGGAGGATATCCTACACAAAAGACGCGGCGTCGGAGTCACCCACGGGTCATGATCCCACCCAGCCGGGTCCTCTGTAGAGGACTGCTGCGACAACAAGAAATTTCGTTTGATAGGAAGTACCAGCCCTCTTTGCGCTGTTCCTTTATTTGCGCGAATTTAGCAGCTCGGATTGGGGTCAGAGGAGCTCGGGATCAGGGCGGAGTCTTCGCTTTGTTTTATTAATTGTGAAAATGTAAAAATGGGGGCAGCACTGATTAAAGACGGCAGCAGCTTTGCAGGACCTCTTTTCGTCAATTATTTGTAATTTAATAAGGACTAAATGGATGCCGCATTTATCCCTGTTAATGGTTGGGGGGCTTTGGATTTTTGTCTAAGGAAAATCGGTAGAGGTTATAAAACAATTTAAATTTTTTTTATTCATCGATTTTCCATGACCACTAATTTGTTTAGATTTTAATGACTCTGATAAGAAGGGCAAATTTGGATTTTTTATGACTTTTAATAATGGCTTTATATCAGAATTATAAGAACGCGGAAATCCCTTAGGGCTTGTTTGCATTTTTTTATTATTCTTCGCGCAAAAGTTAAGAATGAAATATCGTCCCTTTTTAAAAAACGTATACATGGCAGAGTTTTAAGGAAAATTGCAATAGATAATTTTGGTAGTAATTTTTCACACATTTCGAATGAATATTTTATCATTTAAATTAGACCTAGCTTTTAACTACATCAATTAAAAACAAATGGCTCGATAAAATTGTAAATTTCTTTAAATTTTTTAAAAATAGTGAAGATAATGATAAGCTGAAACGTAAAACCTTAATAAATATATTCAAAAGGACGTCCAAATATTTAGACATTCTTTACAAAATTCTTATTGAATATATTGCCACTTCCTACTGAATTTTCTTAAGTAATTTATGATACATTTCCCCAAGATTAAAGTAAAATTTAAAATTTAAAGTTATTAATTTCATTAAAATTGTTTAAAATTATTAATTACCTACCTAATTACCTGCTACCTACCGAAACAAAGGTATGACTAAACAATATTTCTTATTATATTGTTCCTAAGTAATGAATTTATACTTTTATATATTTAACATAATCAGAATTCACATAAATGAAATCGAAATTAAAGAAGTTTTTCTTCAATATTAAAATTCCTTAAGGCTTCGTTTTAAGTTTCTGCAAACGCTACTGCTGTTACAAGTGCAGCGGATATTTTAAAGCACAAACTGCTGCTATATGTTCTGTGTGAATCGTTCTCATTACAATCAAATTTTCTCAGGATCCTCCTTCCTTAAGGATTGCTTGACTGCTGTGTTCGGTTGCTCACAAACCTTTCAAATTTGTCAGAGCTGAATGCCCACCAGCATCCTCGAACCTTAACGGCCATCCCAACCCAGAGCAGCCCCAATCTTCGGCAGATGAACGAAGGCATGCTATTAACTCCTTGGGTGTAGAGCACTTAAGAAGAAGTGCTAAGGAAGAGCTAACAGCCAAGGAGCAAAACAGAAGAAAACGCAAGAAGGTATCCATCTCCCAGATATTTCCTCAATAAAAACGTCCTCTTAACGTAATATGTGCCACTTGGAAGGCTACGTCGCCGGTGCAGGCAAGTAAAAGGCACCGTCCTTATACTGAATAATTAATTGCATCACACTAAGGGAGATTAATTTCGCAAAGAGCTCTTCAAGGGCGGGCGGCAAAGTTTTTCAATCAATTTAATTCGTGAGCGGACAGTGGGATCAGCGTAGTCAAAACTTGCTATATGATTAATTGTTGCCACTTGGTACTAAGAAAAGTTCCTTGAACCTTTTAAAACTAAGCAAAAGGCCAGCACTTAGTCGTCTTAAAGGCGACGAAGACGACGAGCTGTTGTAAGGCAAAGTCTTTTGCCCAAAGAACAAGGCGGTGTCCTGTCCTTGTGCGGCCTTGTGTGGCCTCTAGCACAAGCCGTCTCAATCTTGTATCTAATTTTCTTGAGTGAAATTTGATCGATTTGACCTCCTCAGAGGATGAAATTTCGGAAATGGTGCTGTGAGTGTAGCCGATCCGACAGATCCATCTCCTATTTATTTTCTTTTATTTGGCTGGAGGAACACATTCTGTGGCCGAGTCTTAACAGTCGTTGGCTCATCTCAAATCAATCGAAAGACGAGCATTAGAAAAGGAATCAAATTCACATCAAAGTGCTCGCTCCTGCCATTCAACGCTAGCAGACGAGGAAGAGTACAAAAGTAGCCCAATATATTCAACCTCGTATTCCCTTTGTCTATCAGAAGATGGACTTGCGAGCACTCGAATTTTAAGCAATCCTAGCCCTATCTGGTGGAATGGGTTTTAATAGATTTCGAAAAATTGGACTTTCATAGACTTTGAATGAAAAGGGCATTTCCTTTTGGTTTACAACATGTTGTCTTGAAAATGGAGAAAACAAAGCATTCCTTGAATGATGCTTCCAACCAAAAGACAACCAAAGGAGTCCCTTTCCAGGGTTATCTCGGGTTGTAAGCGTAATTTTAGACTAATTGATATAGTAATCATTTCACTGACGGAAACATGCATGAACTCGTTTTGCATGCCAACCCTTAGCATTTAGTATTTTAGTATTACCAACAAAAACAACTTCTTTCATCTGCCACTTGCAAATAGAATAGAACCTTTTATCCAGTTTCCTAATACATTTGAACGAATTAATTTTGGGTTATATTACAAGTTTTTCATGTCTTAATGCTACGTCAGTTTTTTCCTTATAAACCTAAAATTCAACAGTCCATGAAAGTGTGTAATGCAAGTAATGTTGGCGTGTTAAATTTAAGACATCATTTTATGACGATATAAAATCAAGAAAGGAAAGTTTAAGCAGAGCTTCAATTCAGAGCATAGACTAAAAAAATTTTTAAATTAAACTCTTCAATGTTTTAAAATATGTAAAACGTACTAATATTTAATATACCTTATTTCTCACAAAATATGGGACTATTTAATTTTTCTACTTGCAATTATTATGTAAATTTTGTCTTCATTTTCTCTATATCAAAAGATAAGAAAATGAAAAATGAAGACAAAAAATTTATATTTTGTGATTAAATGGCGTCATTTTTAAATCTTACTGCATTTTTCTCTACTTTCTAATTTCAAGTCTCTGAAAATGTGGGAAAGATCTTTTTTATATCAAATTTATGACAATTTGCTCGTTACCTTAAAAGAAGTATGAATTTCGAGCCCAGGTTTTCATGGAATAATAAGACCTTTTTCACTTTTCCAACCTATGTACTTGTAAAAATATATGCCTTCCGTGTTTTTTGTAGAATCTCCATAAAGAATTTTGATGTCACATTGCGTAGTCAGAACGCTTGTAAAAGGAACTTCTTTATTTATAAAGGTATACTTGGACCGAGTTCACTTTGTAAATGATAATTTGGTTACTCAAACACACTCTTCATAATGTAAATTGTAAAGTTCTTCAGAAATACTTCTTATCACAAATTTTTCGTCTTAGGACGACTTGAATTTTTGCATGCTTTCATCGGTAAGATCCGGAGAAGGCGCCAGAAGATTTATATCCTCTATTTGAATTCCTAAAGCAACTGACTTTTTCCAATTACTCAGTTACTTCTCCACCTACGTATTATCTAAAAAAAAATTATACGTGGGCTTGAGGAGTGAGATCATTGACATAAATCACTACCTCTCAATTCACCTGTGAAAGGACTAGAGAATTTTTCTAAATGTCGCATTTCACGCTCCTCCATTTATCTTAAAGGACCCGTGTATTCACGATTCGTTTCCGCTCCAATGCTCACTATCGTCGTCACCAGTATTTATTTTCTGCGCCATCCAAGTGATGTGATCCCTTTTCCTAGCAAAGGTTACTTCCTTCACCTGCCACTTATCTGTCAGATAACAACCCTCGAGCAGAAGCCCTTACTGCGATTGATATCTGAATTTAAACAACATCCGCGCAGAATACACATTTGCGTATTTAACATTGTACTACAGATATTATCCCGAGATGGAGGGAAGATTCCTTAGTGAACTAGCAACAGTGCATAGGCAGATACTCGTAGAGCACTAAAACCAGTCAAGAGTTAAACCAATATTCTGAGATTTCAATATCATATCGAACTTTTATTTTATTATTATTTAAAAATATTATTGCATCCTGATGGTTTGAATTTTCTTTAATTTTGTGCATAATTTAATTTGCGACCCAAGGTTTTTTTTCTTTTTAATGTAATATTCACTTAAAAAATGCAAAAAGATAAAATTTTCTCTAAAAACATTGAAACTGTGTACAAAATTTGTTAAAACTTAATTTAATTTATAGAGGGATAAAAAAGTGTTTCAATGTAAAAGATTTCAAAAATTTAACAGCTTTGCGTTTGGGAATCAAAAATGTTGAAATGAAAGACTGAAATTCAAATGAAATGAATGAATTTAAATTTAAATATTATAAAAGGATGTTATTTCTAGCTTTTTAGAAATTTCAAAAAGAAGCATAAATAGTACTGGAAATTGCTTTATTTCCAAATTACACAAAAATTTTAAACGACAGGGATGACGACACTGAACTCGTGGATTGCACACCAATTCACATGTCGACATACGTACACACCAAAAATATAATTGACTGGAACCAGGCAGAGGACAGCGGAATTTTATTATAGGGATTCGATTTTTTTCTCTTAGGTATGAAACTCCAAAAAAAGCAGTCCAAGCACAAATCGGGTACAATTGCCCGGAAGCTGGGAGAAACTCGTCCTTCAATCTGCTCGAATGCTCCATTAGCATATCGTATCAGGAACGGCGAACGTGACACGGGCTGTTAGCACCCGTCCGCCGGACCAGACCCGACCCAGAATTGCAATTTTATTTCCTGTCGTATCTATGTAAATTCGCAGCCATCAAATTTCCATGAAATCGAAGCGGACCCAGTGCGGGTCTGCCACTGGCCACCGGGATACCCTCTCTTTTGGACTAATGCAATAATTTCAAAATGCAATCGGAACACCAGCGGGGGAGGTACGGAACAAGGGAGGGATGACAAACATTTTCCTGGACGGCAGACAAGGAAAAATTGCGATATTCCTGGGATTGCATTGCATTACACGGACCGGGTATTGTTCCCAGTGCGGGTGCATACCGGACGCGGGCGGGACGTAACGACTCTATTTTCCGCCTAATGGGGTAAACCGACGTCAAATTGTCTGGAAATGTGGCTTATTCGGGAGATATATAACGCCATAATGGCAACTTTTAATTGAAATGCAAATTTTAGCCGACATGCGGCTAAACAGGTTAGGCCCGGATAGAATTTCACTTTTGTCGGCCATGGCCATCTTCATTATGGCGGTTTGTGCGACGATGGTCGGATTCGTCCGGTGATGCGGGTGGTGTAACCGTTTATTGCCGTGACAAGGTTTAATTTCGCCAACACTAACAATATTTTTATGGCCTGTCTCGTGTTAAGTGTAATGAGCTCCCCCTGGCGTTCATGTTGATTTATTCCGATTGCCGTGGTGATAGCACCTGCTGCGGCAACACCCGTGTGCACCCGGCTTGAGAACATTAAATGCGAATGCATTCATTATTTTTGGAATAAATATTTTGGAGTCTTGATAGAGCAGTCTTATCGGTGGTTTTGCACTAGCGACGTCGGCATACAAACAGTCATAAAGGTTTTTTGTGGCATACGTCTCATCAAATAAATAAATTTTTCTAAACATCACTATCTCTGAACAAGTATTATACTAAAACTGAATAATAATTTAAAAGAAACGAATTATATATTTTACTTTTATACCATCCATTCATTTTCTCATACTGTCTTTGAATTTTATAATTCGTTTTATATAAACAATCAAAAATGCGATTAATTGAACAAAATTTTAAAATTGAAATTATTTATGTACAAGTAGTACGGAGCTAACTTGTGCAAAATCGCAGCAAAAACTTTTTTATGCTTTCTTAAAGCCCTAGTTTTGAAATTTATTCTTTAAAAGAATTTTCATTGTTAGGATGTCGAAAATAAGAAGAACAAAAAGAAAAATTAAGGAAGATATTCTGTTGTTTATCGTTTGATAATAAAAAACTTATTGTTTTCTTAAGTGATCACTAAAATTGTGAAGTAATGCTCTTGAAATTGTCTTAAGACTCTCTCAAGTGTCAGTAGTCTAAAAATGTGCTCAAACCTTCTTAAGATACAGAGTTATATAAAGAAGAGAAGTCTGAATTTTATCGTTCTAGTAATTGCTGAGAAATTCAAGAACATAAATAAGTATAAATACATAATCGGCAAATATATAAACAGACTAGATTATATAAATGCAAGTTATGTAAAAATAACTTTATCCGGATCGGATTAGCAGAAAAAATCAGATAGGAAAAGTGGGAACAATATCTGAAGAGTTTGAAAAAATATAGAGCCAATTTTCGAATCGTAAACATAACTTTCCTGGGAAGTATTTCTTTTCAAAGAAATAACGAATTATCGAATTATGAGGTATATTTTAGATTATTGCGAAGTTTTGAATCAACAATTTATCTCAAAATGTTTCGTCATTTTAATTGAGTTTATTTTTTTATTGATATTTTGTCATTTTTATAAACTGTTTTGTTTATAATTTTATCGAAATCGAAATACAAAAATTGATTTTTGATTATCTTAAAAGTAATATTTATAAATCAATAATTTCAAATAAAAAGAAATTTTAATTTTTTCCCAACGTTACCAAAATTCATGCTGTGGATGTGAGTTAAAGACCCAAACAAAAACAATTCTTCAAAAGTTCAATTTTTTTCTTTGTTCGAGTCGGGTTTAAGAGCGGAAGTCTGGTCAGCTTAATTAAAGATACCACGAGCAGAGCCCTTTAAATGGTCAAGCACTCGGAGCACGTCTGTCGCTCGCCCACCAAAAATTCATTTTTCATTGTCGACAAATTCGCCACGTTTTCGCGTATTTTTATCTCATTATGAGATCCTTTAATTTGGTGAAAGAACCAAAAAACATTGACGGGTTCTCCTTGGCGGAGGCGTCTGAATGGGGCCAGTACTTGAGCTCATTAATTCCCAGAAACCTCTTAATTACTGCTGGAATTAGTCGGTCCGCTCTGAGAAGTCTTTTGATAGCTGGTGAATTTTCTTTTTTCCCTCTTCGAGGAGAAAAAAGAAAGGAAAAAAATTCGAATAGCTAAAATAACCCTAACTATCCTAACTAACATTATCTGTTTAGGGATAGCCCCGGAAAATTAGGATTGTTCTACTAATAGGTCCCTATTGTATTTATGGTTGGTAATCGGTTCTGATTAAAGTCGCTTACGCATAGGCAAACAAGAAAGACATACCGAACGTAGAGTATTTGTTAACTATTTGTGAGTCATTATTCAGGATATTTCCTCGATCATCCTATCTTTACATGTTTCTCTGGATTCTAATCTGCTAGTGCATCAGACAAAACCACTCTATAAAATCCAGTATTGGAATATTTCATATGCTACCCGCATAAAAAAGTCCATGTTTGCTAATGATGTCAATTAAGTTATTGGCAAGTGTCATCCACCCCTTCGACCGGGTTAAATTGATTATTTTAGGGTTTTTGCATCCACCCCTTCGACCGGGTTAAATTGATTATTTTAGGGTTTTTGCAACCACCATCTGCGTGATATTTGTCGAAAAAGTTTATCTTCCACTATCCACCAGGAGACGCTCATTAATGCAAGCACTCGATAGTGTACTCCTTGAAACCGACGAGTAATTTGTAACGTAATTACAAGCTCCTTCGGGGTTCTTGGATCGAGATCTGGATTTGAGTGTAAATACCCTGTCGAAACCCAGTCCCATCTGGGGAGGATTGTATGCTGTAAGAAATTGCACTTGGCTTAACTTCTCAAGACGTAAACGTGTTGACCGCATTTCCGAACAAAGGGCTCAAGAGAAGAAGGTGAAATGGTAAAATGACACCACTGCAGAGCAAAAGGATAATTTCTGGAACGCCCCAGAACATGTAAGAACAATTGGTCGCAATAGCGACTAAATTCCATCGGATTCCCTACACGTTTCTGCTTCGACCCTTTGAGCCTTTGCGGCACACGAAATAAATGTCGCATGCTTCAGCCATAAAATTAAAGGAAATTTTCCTCGCCCGGAAAGAAGGAGCATTTTTCCCGGAGCTGGTCCTCGAAAATTATTGCACTTCTTGGCAGAAAAATTTGAATCATAGTGGGGTCAAGAAAGAATTTATGGATGGGATTTATGTTATGTCCCCAGAATGGGAATTTTTATTCGTTTGTGGCCTATAAGCGATTCTGCACTTAATATATAAAGATAAACACTTTTCTCTGCTATAGTTTAGCTAAGCCACGAAGCATAAAGGATTAATTATAGGTCTTTTATTTTGCCAGTTGAAAAATTCTCGCAATTGAGTAAATTCCTGGACAAATTTATTACTTCTATTGCTTGTGTTGGTAGTTAATACCTGCAGATAAAAATACCATTCTTTCCTCGTCTCAATTTCGAATATGTTCTTTCATTCCTAAAATGGTTTTGCAAAATATTTTCGTGGAAACATCGTTGAAATTTGCCAAAAGCAATTCACAGTTTTCCAATGCTTTTCAAGAAATTTTTGAATGAAATTTTACATTTTGTAAAAATATTTTTGCAGGTTTATATTAACATGACTCAATCCTTGCTAAGTATAGCATTTCTATCGATTCAGTGAAATGAAATGAAAGAGGTCTTAAGCAAAGCAAAAAAATTCCCGCTTTTCTCTATTATTTTTAGGCTGGCTTTACCTAATACATCCTAATTCTTATAGGAGGTTTCTAAAAGCAATTTTCCACAATATATATACAATATATTGTAAAAAATTCGATTGCTTCATGTTTTACTCCGCCTCGGAGAAAGTTCTACAATTGTAAAAATTGGGAATATATTTTCTTTTATATCCATTTTTATTTTCAAGGACTTTTATAATAATAAAAATATCTTAACTGGTTTAAAAGTTGTTGAGAAGATCATACCCTTCCTTTCCTCTATAGATGGAACTTCAAAGAGCCGTAAAACTATTTTTTGAACTATTTTTATTCGTAATATTTTAAAAGAAAGGACTCTGATCTGTTCTCGAGACCAAGAAATATTATACTAATGAATGATAAATTAAAACCTGCACAAGGACTTGCGCTTGTAAGGGTTATTTTTGGCCTGATAGAGTCAAGAATTTTTTTTTATTGAAATGTTCTGTTATCTTTTTTGATAAGTCGCAAGTAGGAACTTTATGATTCTATATTTAAATTTTTTTAATATCTTTATAAGTATCTTAGATAATATTTCGAAATCCCCCCTTTATTCTTTTCTACTTGAGGCTCTGCGTTGATGGGTCTGTGACTTTGCTATAATTACCATAGCCACAAAAAAACATTATTGAAATCCGAACAGAAAAGATATATAAATAGCATTTTTTTAACTTGTATATATTGAGGAGAAACTCCTAGAATTTAATATTTAAAAGTCAAATTATTTGGACAATTGTAACCAGAAACCCGTGACTGGTTTAATTTTGGATGACGAAAATTGCTCAAACTTACAGAAAATGTCAAAATGTTACAAAACATCTCGAGCTCGAGACAACGGGAACGGGAATAAAGGTCTGCTTAAAATATTTTAATTTACTAATCGGTGTGAGCCACACAGCTCTTGCTTAATCCTGTCAGAAGCCCAGGAAGATGTGGGAAATGCATTTGGTCACATATCACGCTTTCCTCATTTTCTCCGGCAAACATTTGAGCCTTCGCTTAAAAAATTCATGCTCCTCGAGTTGGCTGCTAACAAGTCCTTGTTGCGGCTCGACCGTAATGACTTAACTATTCATGGACTCCCACTATCGCATTAAGAATTCCCCTTTAGGCAAATGGCCGGATTGGCCCGATTCATGCCGGCATCCGGGACTAGATCATGCATAAATAACACAGGCTCCCAACAAGAACCAGCCAGCTGGGATCACGGCGGCTCTAATTCAACTCCGAATTTGACTGACACTATAGGAGACTCGGGCCCCATCGTGGAACGGAAGTCCACCAACTTCGGCTTTAATTTCCATTGCACGTTACTCCTAACTATAAAAGGAACTTAAAATGGTACGCAAAGTTTAAATTATTATTCCCAGGGAGTGAATACATTTCCTCAAATTTTATTGCTCTCCCGCCACCGCCATTGCCTTAACTTCTATGAATATCTTAGGAAGTCAAAACATGTCACCCGGCTGCTCTCGAATGCAGCCTAACTGCGAGAGCTCCTTGGCGGGCCTTCCAGGGACTTGCCGAGACGTGATTTATTCAAGTCCCCTGCCAGTCCTTAATTAGAATTTACACACATTGTTCGGGGAAATTCATTTGCAAAAGGAAAGCTATCTTGCAAATCAAATTTATGGCGCCCCGCGAGTCGACCCGCCTCCATAGCCCGCGACTGCAACACCCTCCATCCTCTTCACGGTGTTTCATCTAGAAGTCCTAGATTCCGAGTCCCGCACCTGAAGATTCTCAGTTTTCCGAAGGATGGTTGGCACTTCTGCAGAATTTCGTTTCTCTGCAAAGCAGAAAATTCGTCTTGGGTCCGCCCGGAAAGCTCGCCACAGTCGTCCATAGAATCTCACATCTTCAACTCGTTATTTTTTAAGTTTACGGATCAATTCGCAGGTCCTGCGCTGCACCAGTCCAGTGATGACTTTCTTCACTTTTTATACTTCTTAATAAGCCCCGATCCCCTGAATCCCCTTTCAGGCACCTTTCAGACCCCTTCGGACAATTCGTGCGAAAAAGTTTCCTCGATTGTCCGGCAAAGTTTTTCGAGGAGTGGGATTTTGTCACTCGACGCCCTCGGGAACAGAGCAATGTCGAAAACAAAGGGAATGTGAAAATTTAACAGCTTTTAATACTCCCTAAAAAACTGCCAGAGATATTTCACGAGGGAGCGCGTCCGTTGACGCCCTCTTCCAGATTCTCCAGACTTGCACTGCAGGGTTTAGCGTTCAAAAAGAAAAGAGCCTCGAATGTTATTTATAGCTGGATGGAGACATTTGCGGAGATCCCGTGGACACGGAGAAAATGGATTTTCCGAATTATGAAATTTTTCCTTACTGCACTTAGGCTACAATTCTTTTAATTAAACTTTTTCTAAATGATGAAAGTATCGTTAGCTTTAAAGATTTATTAAAATGGGACACTGTCTTTAAATACGTAAGTTACTCTGGATTAAGCACGAGTAAAATAAAGTAGGAAAATGGTTAGTAACTTCCACTTTTCTTAATTCCTGTAAACAATTACCATAATTGTAATTTAAGTAGATTTGTATCAAATGGGTAAAAAGTAGATTGCCAGAAGGTAATCTTTTTGTAATAGAATAGAATATTTTTACCAAAATTGGAATTTTTAAAATGTTTGTTCTGTTACACTACTAATTCCAAAATATTGAACAATTTGCTCAGTATAAAAGATTCTAGCCCCCATAAATATAGACAATAAATCTATCTTTGTTTCACCAGTCGTTCATCTGCTTGTTATTTCATCTCTTTAAAACTACAAACAGGACTTTTACAAAACTCTCACTGTAAGACGGTTCATAAGTCAACTTAAACTTATATTTATTAACTATAATTAATTGGTAATGTAATTTTAATTTATTAGTCTATCGCAAGCAGAATAAAGATCATATCTATAACTGAATAAGTAAAAACATATTACTATTATTAATATGGATCATGGCATGTGGTAAAAATAAACACTCACTGTGCGTTCTATTTTGTCCGATAAACAAATTTTTTAGTTAGCTTTTTATGATTTGATTTTCAAAAATTATAAATACTTGGTGATTTAATTTCATGGTTAATTATTTCTATTATTAAAATCTATAGAAATGTAATGAGTTTAACATTTCGTGATAGTCAAAGCTACCCAATTGGTGGCAAAAGGGGTAACCAGAGCTTTCATGTCTATTTCATTAAATTATAAAATAATAATAATGAAAATGATATTTGAAATAATGATAAATCCTCAGTCAATGACCTATAGCATCGATAGAGCGCTCCGCCGTCGACCCTTCAAATCTGCTCTCCGATTGAAATAAATCTAAAACTTCTGAAAGGATCTCCTGAAATTGTTTCATGAATAAAAGTTTTTGTGAATTTCGTTTTGCTTCTGATGTTAAAGTCGAAGGAACTTATTGCATTTTTCATTTTCCAGCATAGTTAGGTATCTCTTGTCGGCGAAAAACAGGCAGCGGGAAACAAAGTCCGCAAATATGGCGGCGAATTTGTTTAGAATTCCCCGATGTTTTCGGCGGAACCGCTTTGAATATTTGCCATTATTAATGGTTGGCCGAATTTCTGGCTCTGAACTGATATATCGAGAGGAGTCAGAACGTTCAATGCCAATATGGGCAGTACAACCTTGCGGGCAAAGCCCACACATAACAAGGGATATTATTTTTTATAGAATTTGCTCCCTGTTCCCGACTCGTAGTCCTGTGGGAACTTATGACCCTGCAAACATAAAACCTCGCTCCAGTGGGCAGGAGCCGCTAGTGATGTCTGGAAAATTGCAAATATCATACAAACTGAACCCGTAAAAGCCTCCTTTGACCTCAGGTCGTTGTACCTACAGGTTTTTGAACTTCCATAAAAATGGTGCGACTTTGATGATCTGTGTACCTCTGGCGTTTGCCCCAAAACAACACTATGGAGATTGGGGACCAGTTTGAGGGTAGATGTCCCCAGATAATGAAAGAACCCAACAGGGTCAACTGAAAACTGGAAACATCCATTAGTGCTTTTAAAATTTTATATGTGCCTGTGAGTATTTGTAGCCTCACTACAGTAACACTAGGAGAATCTGCTCGAAATTATAAATACAAATATAGAGCTTAACTATAAGTAGAAAAGAAAGCAGTAATTAGCATAAGTCTACATACTTAAGAAAAATGTGCATTACATGGAGAGATACTCACCTCAAAGATGGAAGAGTCCGGTTTTGCTAGTTCTGCAAAGAGAAAAAGAGAAAGATTAATAAAAACCAAGAAACCCATTTAAGATGAATAATGGTGTGAGCTGTACACGCTGAAGTCATCTACTTTAATCCTATTTTTTGTGCCCTAATGTGCTGGAGATGAAGTCCTTGTTTTTTTATATATATCATCAAAAACCCTGTTGGATTATGGAAAGCGCTTGGCATACACGTCACGTTCCAAGGAACATCTGAGGTGATCCTTTCGGAAGCGAAGTGTGACAGTTTGCCGACAATTTTCTTCACATTTTGAGAACCGGGATTCAGGATCCGGGACCGGGATATTTTTGCATGCAGTCCTCGGAGTGCAAGCTTTCGTCTCGCCTTGCCGAGCAGACGTCTTCCCTTTGTTACCCATCAGCCGTCGTAAAACGATAAAGTAGCGCTAAAGAGGACCAGAGCACACATCTTGGCTGGCCATGTGCATTTCTATAGCACTTCCCGGCTAAAATGCAGTAGCCTGCTCCAGCGGTCTAAATGGGCAACGGGAAGGCTCATATCAAGAAATTAGACGCCTTTTTCAGCTTTCTAGATTAATAGCATTTCCAGGTCCGGAATTTCATGAGCCATGGTCGAGGAAGACATGCCTGCTGAGCAGACCGGGAAACGTTCCATGCAACGACAGTTCGACGGTGTTATGATACACACCTTTGAAGACGACAGAGATAAGGGTTTATGGAATTTCTTAAATAAATTTCTCTGCTCTCAGACAGCTCGCTATTGGAGCTGGCTGATGGCATTTGAATAAAAGTACCATTAAGTTTGCACTGCTCGTTCCTTTCACATTTTAGTGGTTGCCCCTGCCAACATGACCTCGTTGCTCCCTTCCTTCTCTAAAGGATATTTTTCCTACTAAAGGGGACTCCACCTCCAGCTCCTGAAGCAAACACGATTCTGGTTCCTAAATGGAGGAAATGCTCGAAGAAGGAGCTCCGTTGGCTCTAAGATGCGCGAATAATGGCGTCCTGTTATTATAACTAAGCGGAATTTTAATAAAAAATTATTGCGAATACCTTCATTGCTAATGTGAAATGTCTGATCCGCTGACTTAATCTTAAATACCAATGGCGTCTTTCGTTTATGCCTTGGGTGCTAGTTAAAATCATCTGATTTAAATTTATATAAAAACTTTAAAGTGGGTGTTGCTTGCTTATAACAATTTCCGATGAAAATATTTTTGAGAATTAGAAAAGAAAACGAATATAAAAAAATAATCATTGGTATAAGTCGATGGAGTATCAAAATGATTTAGAATTCTTTCTAAGGAATTTTATTAAATTTTTCATTTGACTGTTTGATATGCTATCAATAAACAGGCCTTTAAAGTAATACCTTTTTATGATGATTAAATACTGGAAAAATAGAAAAATCTTCTTCTTTTGATCCTTCTCAAAAAATTTAGGATATGTTTTTTTTCAAATGGATGTATAGTCTTAATACTTTTAATGGTTTTAAATCAATGATTCTAAATCATTTTAAAAATTGTGCTCTATTTGATTTTTAACAAACATAAAAATATAAACGGATATAAATTTAGCATTTACTCTGTACAGATTCCGAAATTTTCCTTGTTGTTAAATTAAAATCAGCATGTGGAAATAAATATATACATAAATGTACACATATATAAAACATATTAATATAATAATAATAATATAAAAGTTAATGTTTTAATGTTGTATATTGAAATAAAATTATAACAAATTTTCTTGTTGATTGCAAGAGATATTTGCACATGAGTTATTTGATTTTAAGTAATTTTCATTCATTCAAATGAGAATACATATACTCATACGATTATATAAAAATTTATGAAATTAATAATACCAATTGTTGTTTGCTTCTTTAGTTACGCATGAGAAACGCTTTGTTTCCTTATTAGCTGAGCAATAAATCGTGAGGATTTTTTGAGCACTTCAAGGATATTTCAGTGCAAAAGTTAAAATGTACAGAAATTCGGCAAAACATCAGACTCGTTACAAATTATTCATACACTGCGTCATCAAATTTTATGAGAAAATGTTGCGAAAAGTGAAGGAAGGTATTTTAAAGTGGCGGAACGATTAAAGAAATAAATTTATGATTTTAATTGATCTACCAAACCTTGACCAACAAGGCCAAAGTACTTATTCAACTTCATATAAGTATATTTTTGGTGAAATGAAAATCTCTTAGTTTACCATTGGTATCGTTGGTATCTTTGAAACACAAATTTAGAATCTGGAACCAATTCAAAATTTTTGAATACCAACCAAAATTAAACTTTTCATCTTATTGAGGTACAGAAAAAGTATTGAAACATTTTGTCCATGCACGACGAAAACGACAAAGTTCAAATTAAGTTAAATTAGCGTAAGCGAACTAAAAGCAGGAAACTAGTTAAAAAGCCAACAAAGTTGTGTCTAATCGTTTGTTTTCGTTTTGATGATTGCAAGGTCCGTCCAATTAAAGATTGAAAGCAGTGAATACTTTGGCGGGGCTTTCTACCTCGTTAGACGAAGACAATTTCAGGGTAAAGTTAGAAAAACTAGATATAAAAAGAAGCTTCCCTGATGGGTTTGTTGTTGCTCCTTTGGATGTTGTTCCTGTGGATATGTCTTTTTATTCTTGCATAAATTTTCCCAACTTTACGTAACTCTTCTGCAGTTTAAGCCAACGAAGATGTGGCTTGTGAATTGAAGTTGCTAGAAGGTAATACCGATTGAAGGACGATGTCCTGAGAACTTGTGAAGATGTTCAGCTATTTTCCATCCAAGAGGATAGGATGAAAAAATAAAGAAAAAAATCTTACTCTCAAATGGGCGACAGGATAGGTCACCGAAAATTTTCCGCAGAAACAGGGAATTCGAGGATTCTGGAAGTGCTGCACACAACGATTACATTTTATGTTTTTACATTTCTCCGATGCAATTTTAAAACTACAAAAAGTTTTACATTTTGTTCATTTTTTAACAATAAAGATTTACAAATTCCAATACGTGGCTAAAAGTGTATAGCTCCAGACAGGTTATTGTAAAACAGGTTTTATTAAAGTTTTAAACTTTATAGGGATGAGGGATTAGAACTAAGCACAAGTAAATAAAACAATGTAAAAATTCATCCAACAGGTTTTATTTGAATGAGACAAGTGTAAGAATTAAAAATGAAAATAGCGTTACTAAAACTAAAAAAGAAAAATTGTGTTGAAAATCTTACCTCTTTTCACACTAATGTTAATAAAGTTATCCTCAAAAGATTATCACGAGCATTTGAGGAACTTATGAAAATCATTAACTCAAAAAGAAAAGGAAAATATGAAAATAATTAGGATTACAATCTTTACGAACGAAACTGGACTTATGTTAATTAAACCGTACGAAATAATTTATTTTAGCGACAAAAATTAGACTCATCATTAATTTGGACACGTTTATGTCTGACTGTTCCATTAGCTTCGTTAAAGCTTCAATAACATCGAAAAAAATGTGCAGGAAAGGACACCGAGAAACGCTTCATTATTTGCCGGAATAATAATTCATTTAGTTAATTAAAACTACTTCCCGGAAGAGAGGTCATCAATTTCAATTAGGAGGGAGCAATTCGACCGAATAAATTATTCGGAAACGTCCAACTTCCATAAATAGCCAGAAGTCAATACAGCTCCTGCTAAACTAACATCTCGGCAAACCGGGTATCTCGGGAGCCCGAGGAGGCTGCATATATTCCTGCAGGAGCACATATTAAAACGTTAAGGATTTCTGGAAACCGGCTCCGACCATTGCACGTTTGTACCTTTGAAAGCCCGATGGACCTGGAATATACACGTCCGCCCGACAAGAGCCGGGGGATGAAGTTTGTGAAGTTCCATGCCATTTCTATGCCCATACCATCACCGGTGTTGCTTTTAACTACAAGGGCAGGAAGGAAGAGGGGCAACAGGGTTTCAGTTAACTACTGGACTCAGTTAATCTGAGCACAGACCTGCACCGTCCTATTCACTCCCAGTCCCAGTGTAATTGGTGTACACGTGCCCTGCGGCAAAATTCCCTTTATAATTGGCCCCCTGCACTGAAAGGATTGCGAGGTCTTTGATTGATATACCTTGATATGATATCTGGTTAAAAAAGGTATCGTTTATATTACTAATTAGCCCGTATGGGTCCATCAAGGATTCTATTCCGTTGACGTGCATTCATTTGGGAATACTCATTAGCAGACCGGAAGAGGTTTGCAGAGGAAGGGAATTTTCGGCTTTTTGAAACACTGCCATTCAATTAAAATCAAAAGTTTCGAAATTTTTCATAAAATGCCTTGAGGAGTTTATAAATTAATTAGTGTGTTTTTGAAACGATGAAACGCGGACAGGTACCCTTACGACAGGAGTAATGGAAAGGTATTGGATTGAGTTCTTCTATTTTATAAATTCATAAAGAGCAGTAAAATGTACGTCTTTGATCATTTTGAACGAATCTTTTAAATTTATTTTTATGTGGAAAGGAAGAAGAAATCCACGCAATAGATTCCTATATTAATCTTTTATTCTTGGTCAGGTCAGCTTGTTTCTTTTACTAAAA